>VCMS01000156.1:0-125248 GCA_022539475.1 Gracilaria domingensis | reverse complement strand
CGTCTTGAGGCGACGGAGTGTGCTATGGTCTCGATGACGACTGAATGAATCCGTATGGGGAAGTAAGAGAAGCACCGGAACGGTCAGCGCGGAGAGGGGTGTATTCCCAGCACCAGGAGCGTGCAAAAGGGTACAGAACGCCTAATTAAATATTATACTCAGCAACACCTGTCGGTAGCGCAGCGCGACGAACAAGAACGTACGCAAAGGTGCTTGGGTGTTACAATGTGAGTCAGCGAGGTTAGGTTCCCCAATATCAGAAACCCGCCTCCTGTACGACTCCAATAGTGGCACAGCTACTATACGCGCCCTCAAGTCCTACTGGCAAAAGGTCCTACGTGCCTCCCAAGCTACACCTGCGTCAACACGTCCGATGCGGCGCAACTACGCGTACAAGTAACCGCTCAGCAAGCCTCTACACGTACACACGGCACTCTAAGAATCCACTCCCGTCCGCGCGATCAACCAGATCTATTATACGACTATGATCTCTGCTCTGTCTTTGTCTGGTTTATATTATCTCGTCGCTCCGGAGTGCAGCCAATCGGCGTGTGCTCAAGCGCCGGTGGGTTGATAAGAACGCGGGAACCACCGTCGCCTCTGCCACAAATGCCCGCCAGGGGCGGAGCGAAAGCCAGTCAAACTCTGCGCGCTGTGACGTCAGCGCGCGTAAAGTGGTCTGACTGTAGACCCAGCCGCCTCGTAATACACGCGCGAAAGCCATTTCCGTTCACAGAACTGCCCACCGGTATTAGGAGCAGAACCACTCGAGCGTGCGACCATACTTTTATGCTCTCGACGCCGTCCGTCCTGGTAGCGGACCGAGTCTCACGTGCAGGGGGGCGACACCTCCGACGTCTCATGCCGACACAGCAGCGCCGCAGCGGTGAGTACCACTACCGTTCGGGCTTACGCCCTCTGCTCTCAGGCTCGTCCATACGGCGCAGCGATGCAGTATCCTGCTCGCGCCCCCGAGGTTCCCGCTCATGCAACAATACGCTCTAGGTCGACGACATGACGATCGCGTACGTTCACTGGTCGCGCGCGCGACCCATCCTCCTTCGTAACAGCCGTGACGCCTTCTCCAATCAACGGAGTGCTTCTGCGCCCGGCGGTCCGTTCCACGGTCGTGCCCCAAGCGCCATTGGTCACCCTGTCGTACCTCCAATGGCCTGACGCGTAGTGAGGCCGTCAACGCGCTCGCGCTCCTTGCCACTGATGCTCGCACCGCGCGCGGTGATCGCCGCCTGCTGTGCGCCCGAATGCGAATGACACCAGCGACTTGCGGTGTCGAGTGTGTATATTGGCCATGCCCGTCGGAAAAAAAGTGAGGGTTATTAGCCTCAAAGTGTCCGGCGCGGCTAGATCGCTTCCGCGAAACCAGAAACGCGTCGTCCGTTTAGCCCGTGCACCTCCGTGTCGTGCCTCGCGGCTATAAGAGCTCCTTTCCGCGCGTCACCCGTTGCCCACGATGGGTTCGCAATCAAGCCAGTCGTCCCGCTCCGCCGCCTGCGATGGCGAGCAATCCGAATCAACCGGAGTACGTCTGGTGGTGGTGGCCCGTTTCGGTCTATGCCGCTTCCTGGCCAACACTTCGACCATCGTACCCGTCGTACGAACCAGGCTCCACGTCGGTCGAAACAGGTCCTATAACGGTCAACGAGTACATTCAGGACAGTGCGGAGTACTTCGATGCGCGTCGCTTCGCAGCCATTCCGGTCTCGCTCCCATTACGTGAGGTGGCGAGCCGTAATCCGAAGCGTACGCGAATGGAAGCTTGGCAGGCACGCTGGAATCACCTTCCTGGAATCGTCGGTCGTGTGGAAGAAAGGACGTTCGGAATAGCTGACATGCCGTACTTAAGGTGCCCCGAGGAGCGCGAGTATCGACGCCGACTCCAGAGCCTGATGCACCGGCTCAATTCCGACGCGAACTTTCCGCCCGAAAACGGTAATCCTCTCGCGTTGATGATGTTCGAACCGCCGTACGACCAGCTGTACTGGTTAGACCGCGAGCATTGGGGAAGCAACGCCGCGACGGAAGCCCGCATTCGGGGATCACACCGTTCTTCTACTCCTGGCACAACGTCGAGTACTTCGACGTTGCGAAGAACGACCGTACGGCGGTGTACTACAGTATGACCGAGGCGTGGAAGTCTGTGGAGGTCGAACGCAACCTTTCCGTACCGACGCCGTCCGTGGTGGCGTACCACTCGCGGGAACTGCTATCCCAAGGAGCCTTGAGCCGTGCGGTCTTGCAGATCCTGTACGCCGAGTGGGCAGTTTTCGCTTTCATGGCGTTCCTCCAGGCGGCCAGCGACGGTGTGGAAGTCTTCACCCGTGCGGCGATCAGCGTCTGTACAACACAGACGATTCGCCGCAGTACGGACGGTTGTTCCTTCTCCCGTACAAATTGGTATGCATCTTGGCCGAAATGGGGCTGCAGAACATCCTGCGGGCGACCTCTTATCCTCCTGCGGTCGGTGAGAAGCCCCTTCAGTACTCTTTGGAGACGGACTGGTCGCAGACGCCGGGGTTCCTCTGGTACGACTACTTTGAGGACTTGTTCCCTACGATGCCCGCATCCGGTACGGGCGCGATGCCGATCAACCGAGTGCTATTGCCAACGGGACAGCTTCCGCCTTGGCCATTCACGGATAGACCGAACTACTTCCCGCATGGGTACATGGAGGAAGACTTCGAAGCCGCTCCTCCCGTCCCGAGGCGTGAGAGCGGAGTCCAAGCCGGTCTGCCTCAGTTATCTTCCGCGGCCGAGCCGGAGCCTGATCCGGAGGTCGTGGAGGTACCTGTGCGTACGGAACGTGAGGTCCAGGTCGGGCTCCCAGGCCGCCAATTGGACGCAATGGGTGTCGAAGTCTCTGGCGAGCGCCTCCAGACGTTGCTCAATGCCTTGCGGGCTGTATGCGTTCCGCGTGGGGATTCCGGAGCCGACTGACGTGCCGGGCGCCCTGACGGCTGCGCGTACTTGGGTGCGTCGCGCGGCGAACTCCGAAGCATGCCTGCGTGAGCAGGCTCAGGGCATGTTGGACCTACTCGGTTATCTTCGCGAACACAGCCTGCGCGTTCTCGGTTCGTACGAGCAGGGTATGCTGGCCGGTTTCGGGAGGTACTGCACCGGACGGACAGGTTATGGAGACGCAGGCTCCGACGTTGGACGAGTTGGTCGGTGAGTCCTATCAAGGGTTGCACGACCAGGCCATGGTGGAGAATCAGGTCAACCAGATCGTTCAGACCCTGAGACGGGCGCGTGCGTCCATGTTTGACGGGGTCACTCTGAACCCTCCAGCACCTCCGGTGAGTCCGGGAGGGGCTGGGAGAGGCGATGGTGAGGCCGTCGCCGGTATGGAGGGTGTCGCTGCAACGGGCGACGGTGGCGCTCAAGCGTCCAGTAGCGGTGCTGTAGAAGTTGGTGACGACGTGGAGCCGGAGGGTACCCCAATGACGGAAGTCCTGCCCGGTGTGGAAGCTCCTAGCGTGCCTGCTTCGAGCAAGGTACCGGTGCGGGTGAGTCAGGTGTGGCGGCTAGTGAAGTTCCGGCGGCGAGCACGCCTAGTCAGCCGCAGCCATCCAGGAGGGTCGTGGTACCCAATGCTCCCTGGCCGGGTACTTCCAGTCCGTTCCAGCCGGTCAGTTCCCGAGGTGGGTCTGCGTCGGTCTAGCGTTCGGGCATTCCGACACCTCGTGGGAGGGGCCGTGGTCGCGGTGGTCCGCGTGGCCGTGGTCGTGGCGTATCCAAGACGTTGCCAGCGGTGAAGAGCATCCAGAAGAAGGGACCGGGTGGTGCTTAGATGGTTCCGATGACGTGCATTTCCTTGAGTAAACTTGTGTTGTTGTTCGCGTTCTTCCTTTGCGTACGTCAGGTTGAATCCATTGACGTAAGGTGCCGCTATCGGAAAAGGCGGCGTTTCACTACATCGAAAAATAAAGGGGGTGAGCCAATGAGCGTACGGTTAGGGCGAATATCTGGCCAACCGTCGCGCGTCAGTGGCCGTATCCGTGCCGGTTGGAGCCTGTCACGTGCTTGGGAGTAGGTGGCGTTTTGTCCAGCCGACGGACTTCCGTCTGCTTCTCTCCCCCTCCTTAAGGGTGTTGCCGATGTCGTACGACTTCGGCGACGCCAGTATCGGGCGACAAAGTGCTGGGGATGTTCGAAGGGGGTTCGTAGGTGTACGATTCGGCGGTGTAGCCGTACCAGCGTACGCGGTATTGGACTCCGTCCGGCCTATCGCGGTGCGCTACGACGCGTTCCACAGCGCAAGGAACCGTATCGGGTGGCGGTAAATCGTCGCGTTCGACGACGTCTTCCGCAAATGGTCCCTCCGGGTCAGCGACGGGTTCCTCCCGTGTACGTTCGGTGGTAACGGGGCTACTCGTAGGCCGTGCGGACGGAGCGCGTGTGACGCGATCAATGGAGACGGTGTGTTCGATACCGTTTTCATCGATAGTAACGGTAGTGTCCGTTGTGGCCTTGACCTTGAACGGACCGGTGGTCTTTGGCAGTAGTTTCCGAAGAGTTCGTTCCTGTTCCGTTAGGTCCTCTTCCGTGCTTTTGTAATTGGGTCGGTCAATGTACACTTCCTCGCCTTCCGCGAACGTAGGGCGAAACCGGACGGTCTTATCGAAGTCGTCCTTGTAGCGCTGCTGTGCGCGTGTCAGCTTTGTCCGAGCGGTCTGAAGCGTCGCCTGTAAGAGTTTGAGCGTGTATCGCTTCAACTGGGCTGCGGACGGCTGAGTCGGTGTTGCTGGGTCCAAGGACGTACTGGGTTCGTCAATGAGGACACTGGGAGGTGTTCTCGTTAGTGCGACCGCGAACGGGGTGGTTCCGATGGACCTATGGACCTGGAGGTTATATCCGTACGTAAGGGGTTGGACATATGCGTGCCACGTCCTTTGGTGGTCCGCTACGTAGTGACGGAGGCGTTCCACCAGCGTCTTGTTGAACCGTTCTGCATGCCCGTTTGCCTGGGGGTGATACGAAGTGGTCGAGACGTGCTTCGTGCCCAGTGCGGAGCAGACGGCCTCGAAGAACTTCGACGTGAACTGCGGTCCGTTATCGGTTGGTAGGCAGTTCGGGATGCCGTACGGGTAAACCCAATGTTCCAAGAACGTTTTGGCTACCACTGGGGCGGTGGTTGACCGCAGTGGTATGGCCCGCGAGAGCTTGCTGAACCGATCGGTCATCACCAGGATATACTGGCATCCGTTAAGGGATCTGGTAAAGGGTCCCACTATGTCCATGGCGATAAACTCGAGCGGGCCATCTGCTGGGAAGAGCTTCAGGAGCTTCTGGGACCGGTAACGGGTTCCTTTGACGGCTGGGCATGACCGACAATTCCGTACGGTCTGGAAGACGTCGTTGGCCATGTCGGGACAATAGAAGTCCCTCCGTAGCGTTTCGTACATTCTGGTGGCACCAGGGTGTCCGACCAAGCGGGGATAGTGCGCCAGATAAAGGACGCGCGTCTGCAGGGACTCGGGGACCACCTTCTGTAGGGCGCCGTCCAAGCGTGAGCGTCGTATGAGTACTCCGTTTCGGTCGACATCGAACAGGGTAACCCCGTTGCCGACATCTCTCCGTACGGATTGGCAGAAAGGGTCCTGCGCCTGAGCTCGTACGAGTTCCTCGAGCGTGATGGGTACGATTTCGGTTTCTTCCGCGGGCAGTGCCAGCACTTCCGGTATCCCTGGTGATTCCCGTTCGGGTCTTGGCCAATCTATGCAGACGTTCGTATATTCTTGTCCGTCTACGGTGATGTTGGCTATAACGAGACCATCGTCCGGACGGTCGTCGATGAGGAAACAGGAGATCTCGTCATCTAGCGGCGAACTGTCCTCTCCGTCCGTTTGGATTCGTGAGAGTGCATCTGCCGCTCGGTGTTTGATACCCGGTCGGTGAATGACGTCGAAGTCGTACTCCATCAGGCGTAGGCGCCATCGTGCAAGTCGCCCTGAAGCGTCCGCTAGGTTCAGTATCCACCTTAACGAGTATTGATCCGTGCGGAAAGTGAACTTCTGTCCTTCCAAATACGGTTGGAGGTGCAGGATAGCCCACACTACATCGAAGCATTCCCGTTCGGTCGTTGAATACTTCCGCTCGGTCTTGGTTAGCGAGCGGCTCCAGTATCCGATTGGGAGAAGGTCCCCATCGGGTTGCCTCTGGAGGAGGGCACAGCCAACCTGACGGTCACACGCGTCGGTGTCCAGTACGTATGGGTATCCTTGTTTCGGGATAGCCAGTATCGCGGGCCGTATCAGGCGTTGGCGAAGTTCGTCGAATGCCTCGTATTCCGTATCAGTCAGGGTTTCGAAGCTAGTGGGCTGTCCCTTTTCCAGTTTCTGATTCAGGGAGCCGCTATCCGTGCGAAGTTCTGTACGAACCGGCGGAAGACGTTGCAAAGACCCAGGAACGAACGGAGTTCCGTTTGCGTAGTGGGCGGCTTCGCCTGCTTGATGGCCTCCTGCGTCTTCGTAGACACCTGGAGCTTGCCCGGACGGATGACATGGCCGAGGTAGTCGACCGTTCCACTAAAGAAATGGCATTTGTCCAGTCGTAGGGTAATTCCTGCGGAACGTAGCATGTCGAGAATTGTCCGTACGTGTTCGTAGTGTTCTTCTATCGTTCTGGAGTAGATGATCACGTCATACAGGTAGACCAGTGCGTACTGCCACTTAACACGTGATAGGATGATGTCCAGAGCCCTCTGGAACGTAGCCGGGGCGTTCTTGAGTCCAAATGGCATCCGTACGTAGCGGTAGAGGCCCATGTAGGACGTGAAGGCTGTCTTTTCCCGGTCAACTTCGTCCACTTCGGTCTGCCAGTATCCGCTATTGGCGTCCAGTGTGGAGAATATCCGTGCGTCTCCTAACGAGTCTATACACTCGTCCATTCGTGGCAGAGGGTATGTATCCCGTACGGTCACGGCATTCAAACGGCGGTAGTCGACGCAAAAACGTAGGCTTCCATCTTTCTTCTGTGCAAAGACGACCGGACTGGCCCATTCTGCGGACGATGGTTCTATCACCCCTGCTGCCAGCTGTTGGGTTATTTCCTTACGTTCAAGCTCCCGTCGGGCGGGTCCTGCACGATAAGGCATCTGGAATATCGGCTTGGTGCCGGGTTCCAGCTGTATCCGATGCTTTGCGGCGGAGATCTTGCCTAAATGGCCATCCCACATGTCCTTGAACGGTCGGAGGAGTTCAATGACTGTGTCGCGTTCGTTATCATACTCGAGGCTGATTTGAACGCGTTGGGGCCAATCGGGCTGGTCAGAACGCCGTGGAGGTTGGTCTAAAGCGGTATCCTCTAAAGCGGTATCCTCCCCCTCCTGAGAGTCGTCGCTCCGCGGCCTATCTAGGTGAAGGGGGTGATTAGTGCTATAGGGGACGGGAGGGCGAGACCAATGACGGTACGTTTGTGGAGGTGCACCGGTCGGTCCGAGACGTTAGCAACTTGAACGAAGAAGGGAACGTCCGGACGTAGATCCATGACGCCGTTCGCGAGCAGTGTTAGCTCTAACGAACTGCCCGTGCGGTGGTGTGATTGTAGAAATACCAGACCGGACGCCTTGGTTGTTACTTGTACCCTGGTTTCAGACATGGGGGGTAGCGTAACAGGTCGGGCGACGTGTATCTTGTTAGAGGGCACATTCCGCTCCGGGCGCACTGGGTATTTCCGTACGGACGTGGGCGTGTGGGGACCGTACGCGTGGAACAATATCGAGACAGGCCGTGAATGGCGCAGGAGGATCGTCCGTTTTGGGGGTAAGATTCCCAGTACGTATCGATCGATAAAAGACGTGCCGAGTAGGACGCTTGTGGCGAGGTTCGATACCACAAGGAATTGTACTCGTACGTGAAGATCTCCAATGCGGACAGCAAGCGGGAGAAAACCCACGACCTCCATACGGTTGCGTGAAGCGTCCGTAATGCGTGGCTTTACGTCCGTGCGGAGACGAGATTGCCATCGCGGTGGAAAATGCCGCTCGTGGATCAGACAAGGACCGGCTCCGGTATCTAGAACACCCGTGAGCGGATACATTAGGGTAGATGTGAGGCCCACGGAAAGGTGAACTTTGTAATTTGCACTCGCAAATAAAACATTGTCGTCCATACGTTCTGGGGTGTCGAGAGTCAGTTCTGTTCTGTCCGCACTGGTTGGTTTGGGCTTATCGCCCGGTGTGGCGAGGCTATCAGGCATCGGAGGAGACGACGCCCCTACGCATCCTCCGGCTCGTTTTCCTGTTCCGAAACGGTCTCTTCCACCAGCATGGCTGCCTGCTGAGGCTGGGCGTAAGATGTACGAGTCGGGCCAATATTACGGAAACCGATATTGGATGGCGGTGGCGTGTTTCTCCGTGTGGGCATGCCGGTGCCGTAGTACCCTTCGTCGCGCCGGCGTTGGTAGTTTTGCTCGCGGATTGCGAGGAGTTTAGCCTTAACGTCCGGTGGGAGAAGTTGACAGCAGTTGGGCTCTCCCGAGAGGCAAATCCTGCACGGACGGTCCCTTGACGCTGCGCCAGGGGGGTTGCTCGACCTTTGGCCGGGCGTACTGGGGAATGACCGTGCGGAAGTCGCTGGGGTGGTTGCACTTGGTGTGGTGGGTGGTGACGGCATGGAAGACCCCTGGGAAACGATGAGGACATCTTCGCCGTTGTCGTCCGACAGGGAATACGTCGAGGCCGAGGGGGACTCGACCTGGTGCACCTTTCTTATCGTACGAGTGGCACGAGGCCGAGCAGACGTAGTCTGCGTGTCCACCCGAACGGACTGGCGGCGTGAGGCGCGGTGAGTATCGCCGTACGATTCCGCATAACGGGCGAGCGCGTCGTATCCGATACTGGGATGGGTGGTGAGGTGATTCCGCACCTTTGACCGTATAGCGGGCAAAAGTCCTTCGACGAATAACCCCTTCAAATCCCGATCGGTGTATACGTTGCCACAGCGGAGGGCCTTTGTCCAGAGCTTCTGGGCGAATTCCGTTTCGGACATCCCTGACGACTGGGTGTAAAATGTCACCTCGGCGGACGCCGTGGCGATAACCTCGTCCGTGGCGTGGGTGGTCAGTAAGAAATTTACCACCTCTTCGTACGTATGGAGCGCTTCATCGCGAGGCCTGTCGACCGCTCCCGACTCACGGATGAGGCGGGACTGAACCAGAGCGTGTGCGGGCCCGGTTAGGTAGAACTGGAAGCACCACAGTGCCGCTCCTTCTGTCAGTCCGTTATGGTTGCAAGCGGTTTTGAACCGCTGCAGGAAATTGAGAACGGAGATGGGATCGGTTCCGGAAAATGAATGTCCTTTCATCTGGACGTTCAATTTCTTTTGATAGCGCGCGATCTTGCGCGCTACCTTCGAGTCATACTTATGGCTGCGCCGAATGAGCCGGTACGTACGGTAGTCCACAACCTTGGTGAACTTGACGTTCAGAGGTCGGAGGCGCTTAAGCGCCAACTTGTCCGATCGGGAACGTCGCCGTTCGGACTTGCGTTTTCTTCGGGGGCTTTGAGAGTCCCCAGAATCATCCGAGTCGGTCTGCTCATCCTCTGATGATGAACGCGAGGACGCGGAGTCAGTATCTGAATGTCGTCGCCCTCTGCGGCGGCGACGATTCTTCCGTCTACGTACGGAATTGTCCGAGTCGGAATGCTTGCCCGCTTTACCGCCTCGTTTGCGGTGATTCTTCCCGTCGTCGGAGGAATCGCTCGGGCTTCCGTCCGGATCACCCTGAGGGGGTACTGGTAGGAGATAGACACCGGTCGGATCCCTCTGCGGATCCTTCTCCATTTCCGGTCCCTGTCTCTCACCGCGACTAGGTGCGTTGTCCGTTTGGTCAGTGTCAAACTTTGGGGTTGGGGTGGTAGCTTAGCTACCAAAGCGGCCAAGGTGTTACTCAGATTCTCTTGCATTCCGCTTTCGGTACTTCTGGATCCCAGCGCATCGTTCACGATGCGGTGTATGATCGGTGTGATGTCACGACGAATCAATTCCGGGATACGGTCCTTGAGATATAATTCGACCGCCATGGGTACATGAACCTCGATCTCCGTGCGAAGTCCCTCCAGGGCGTACGGGGCTATTTCGGCCCATAGTTCGTGGGGTGGTCTCCGTCCGGTCTGAGGTGTAGGCCGGAGTGCCGCTGTCCCAGGTGGTACAATCTCAGTTCCCAAAGGGGGCCCGGAGTTCTTACTCCTCTCTTTCTTCCTTCGGTCCGATTTGGTTTGCAAATTGCCTTCACGGATTATCCGTTCGGGCTCTTCTGAGGGGGTCACGTAGGCCGTCGCGGTACTTCGGGTGCTCCGGCGGCCTACCGAGGCATGGTCCGAAGCGGCGCGAGGGGCGGCCAAAGTGGACTCAGCATTGTCTTCTGCGACCTGCCGTTCTCCTTGCTCTCCGTGTGGGACGTTCGAGCTCATCTTCGAGTATCTTTTCCAATTCGGTGCTGTAAACTCCGTGCCGTCTCGAATTCCACTTCTAGGTCGGGAGACCAGTGTGATATAGTACGTATCGGGAGAAAACCTGAAGCGGTCTTGAGGCGACGGAGTTGGCTGTGGCTCGAGGGAGCGACTGTAATGAATCCGTACGGGGAGTAAGGAGGAAGCACCGGGCGGTCAGCGCGGAGAGTGGGCGGTTGGTATCACCAAGCACGTTCAGGAGCGTGCAAAAGGGTACGAACGGCCTAATAAACCTTATAGTACTCAGCTTAACGGCCTGTCGGTAGCGCCACGCGACGAACAAGACGTACGGCAAAGGGTGCTTGGTGTTTACAATGTGAGGTCATGGCGAGGTTAGGGTTCGCCTAAATATCAGGTAAACCCGCCTCTGTACGACCTCCAGATAGTGACTCACAGTACTATACTACGCCCGTCAACGTCCGACTGGCACACGTGTCCTACGTGCGCTCTCAAGTACACCTGGGTCTAACGTCCGATGCGGGGGCAACTACGCGTACAAGTAATTGCTCGGGCAAGCCCTACACGTACGAAACGGCACTCCTAACAATCCACTCCGTCCGCGCCGATCAACCAGATCGTACTATACGACAATCTGCTTTCCTCGTCGACGCAATGGAGCCTTCCCGACCGATGGCCGACAGGGGCGGCGTCCGCCGCGGCCTCTGTGCCGAAGCTTCGCACAGGAAGACGCCTCGTCGCCACGAGCACGGCGCGGAAAGAACATCAGAACGGCGGCACGGCGAGCTTGATATGTTTTTGTGGCACAACTTGTCACCCGTACAGAACATGCTATGACGAGATCGCGTCACGTGTTTGAAATGACGTGCCGGCTAATGCTCCGATTGGCTTAACCGTTCCAGGCCCACACGCTGGAGAGACCGGCTTGAAGCGTTCGCCGCCCAGGGTCGAAACCGCAACCTGTGCCGCTCACGCAGATCTCGT
Source organism: Gracilaria domingensis (assembly GCA_022539475.1). Lineage (NCBI taxonomy): Eukaryota > Rhodophyta > Florideophyceae > Gracilariales > Gracilariaceae > Gracilaria > Gracilaria domingensis. The sequence goes on along the minus strand of VCMS01000156.1, from coordinate 113,835 downwards.
TGCTTCGATTGGCTTTCCCAACTTCGAACGCATTGAGCCCTACTATGCGAACATTGGCCGCTACCTTTGCATCTTGAATATGGATAAGAAAGACCCGAAACTGCGCACTGCTGCCAAGCACGCCGCGAAGCATTTTGTTGTTTGGAATGACCTCTTGTTCCGCAGGACGAAACATGAATTTCGTCTGGTTTCCCCGATTCGCGGCCGTGTTCCGTTGATTCAAATGTCTCATGAAGAAGTCGGACATTGCGATAAGGAAACTACGAGAGATTTCATATTCCACCGCTTCTGGTGGCCCATCATTCGTGGAGATTTTCACTAGTATGTTAAAAGTTGCGTAGAATGTTCGTTGATGCCCTGGTGATCTTTTATCGAGCTGATCAAAGAGCTCCGCTGAACAAAATCTTTGACACGTTTTCAATGGACTTTGCCAGCCCTCGTCCTACTATCATTTCTTGAAATCACATACCAATGAGCCAATTCAATTTTTGTCTACCGGAGCTGATGTAGAGTAGGCAGCCCATCTTCAGATTGAATTCAATTGCGGGAACAGAATCGACGGGGTGTCCTTCAATGCCTCGGAGAACACAGATCGAATTTGGTTAAGACGAACAAGTCTAGTACGAACGTTAAAGAGTAGAACAAGAGTCTGCAAAAGTAAACCTCGCTCTCCTCTTTCTTCAAACATTACTCTGTCTTTGATACGTGGAAAGGCAGACTGAAAGGCACGCTTATCCACTCAGCGCTCTACCGCAATGATGTCTCTTGTTCAGCCTGGAAGAACGCTCTACGCGTTCCATCGCACATATGGCCGCTCTTAACTAAAACCTCATGCCAGCCGCTGCTTCTCCGCCGATGTCTTCTCTCCGCCGCGCGTCCGTGAATCGCGCAGACAGGGACGGCGCCGCCGCGCTGCACAGCGCGCGCTCGTGGCGGGCACGTGGCGTGCGTGCAGAAGCGGCTGGCGCGCGGTGCATCTGTGCGCCGCGCCGACGTCCATTGCCGCAACCGCACGTATGGAAATACTCCAGAAGCTATTATTCCGCGTGGCGAGCGCGTGGACGACCTTCTGCATGACCCGGTGCCTCGGCCCAGCTTGGGGCACTCCACCTGCTGGCCGCACCCCGCCCCGCACCAGCCGCTGCCATGTCGAAGCACTGCGCGCTGTGGCATGGCGCGGCCCACCCCCAGGCCACCACACGTGCTACTGCTATCAGTTCCGCTTTTTACGCATGCCACCGCACGATGACAGAACACATCTTGGATTCTACTTTTTGCAGCAACAAACCGCAGAGAACAAGATCATGATTGTACTTTTTGGTGGATCTAGTCCCAATCAAATCCATTTTCGATTTTCTCATCTACGACTTGCATTGCGCTGGTCAGTAGAGCCATCATGCGGTCGTAATTTGGGCGATAGCTGTCCCAAACTTCATCCACGAGCCTGTCGATATTGCGCGTCAACCAATATCGTTTTTCACTTCGCATCTCATGCGTTTCTTCGGCCCATTTGGACACTAGCAGCGGCAGTGACGAAAGAGAGAACATCTCGTCGTTCGAAAGCATTCGTGTCACAAGCTCAAGCATGCTTGTTACATCATGCCTCTGCAATATCGGCGTGAGCGGCCTTGATCGACCAAAGTCAATCAGAAACACCGTCTTCTTCTCTTGTCCAGCTCCAGCCAATACAATGTTTCCCGCGTGAATGTCGTTATGTACTACTCCATTCGAATGAAGGTCTTTCAAAATTTTCAATACATCATATGTTATTTTCAGTATGGTGCAGAGCGTGAATTCATGCATGGCCTCTTCCCACAGTTGAGCAATGCTCTTACCGAACTTGTTCATTACAAAGTATGGGAAACCTTTATGAAGACCCTGATCGAGTACCTTTGGGATGTTCAAAGCTGGTGCTCTCAAGTTTAGAGCACTGATAATCGTTCTTTCCTCCTCAAGAGCGATTGCTGCTTCATGTGTTGCATCTGAATGGTTCCTCCGAGAGCAAGCAAACTTGATCACTGCAGAATTATTACTCCCACTGAGGTCAGTTACTGTGTATACCTTTCCGTTTGAGCCAGAACCCATTAAATTCCGTACATGCCACCTCTCGGTTACGTGATCATTCTCAAAATCTATGTCGAGTTTACACATGGCGAATATCGCTACAGTAGGTTGCGCTTTTGATGACCTTCTTTTTCTCGACTTAAATGCGCTTTCCTCTTACACATCACATATTGTACTACAAATATAAACGTTAAAATCCTTTCGTAAGGAAATGAATTTACCATGGCTAGTAATAGCCAGGATAATTATGAGAAACATGAGCGTCAGATTTGCGCAAGTTTATGGATGCAAAAGTGTGCCACCTTAATTTTAAACTAAAATATGAAGATTGTAATTTGTTCGAGAGTTTTCTCCATGGCGCAGATTTATTTTTCAGCTATTGAGATGGAAATGTACATCTTTGTTAAAATCGTTCAATCTTGAAAGGAAAAAAATAAGTCCCTTGTACCCATTGTTTGGTACTTGTTCTAATTTGGCTGATGATCTTTGTTAATCAAGCTATTTTTCAGGATCACGAAGGTGATGCAAGGCGTGGCAATACTCAAAAGAATTCTTTATATAAAGATATGTCTCATTTTATGGAAATTTTCTGCTTTCTTAGAGCAGTCGGATGCAATCTTGTGTGGGTTTATCATCTACGGAATCTAAATTAATTTGTGCCACAGAAGTTGAAAATGAAGGGAAATGGTTTATGAAATTTCTAACCAAGTGTTTATCCACAATCAAGTATCGTAGAAGCACCGCGAAGCTTCAGAAAACAACTAAAAACTTCCTTCTTTCAGAAATTTCTGGAATGTTCTGGAGAACATTACTATATGTAGAAATGTTTAATAGGTACTGCTAGAAACCGAGTAGAGATCTAGAACATACAGAAATTTATTACGTAACATAAATGATCCGGTTTTGGGTCTGAGTTCATGGAAACGGTGAGGCATTTTATGACGTACTGGAAATTCGGGCTACCTGTGAATTGTGGCTATTCAGTGAGGATCAGAAACAGATCACAACTGGGTCAACAGAGGGAGCTGCTTGCGAGTAGAGAGCAAATCCCAGAATAGGCGTGAGCTCTGGTAAGGTCGAGGAAGCGGTGCTGGTGATAAGAGCGGAGATGAAGCGACAGAATTGGGTCAGTGCAGTACGGTAACGTAGGCGCACACATTTTAAAACATAGAAATTAATATTTACTTCACCAAAAGACGTTGACATCTCCAAAAGACGTAGATATTGCGCAACTCATTACATATTTTGCGGTTCGATGTTCTCATGAGGAGTGTGCGAGATGTAGAGCAAAGCCGGAGATCAAGATTTTGTTCTTATACAGAGCCATCTCCTCGAAGATTTACATTTCTACTAATTAAATACGTCTAAGCATGTTTACTTGCTTCTCATTTTTATCAGGGCCGTATTTGTGACTATCAAAATAGTAAATTGAGTAGTCAGTGGGAACATTCGAAAATAGTAAAAACACATTTTGCGTTTAGCAAAACGTCACGTTTTAATGCCGGACGTGACATTGCGCGTCCGTTTTGCTCTCCGTTCGAGCACCGACGAAGCTGCCTTCAGCTCTGAACAAATGAGCATTTTATGTAAGTGTCGAAACCTGGGCTTCAATCGGCTCGAAGCCGGTGACAATTCAATAAAGATCAGTATCCACGGCCCCCAGTGAGGCTGTTTTCGTACGTCCTTTATTCTCACAGATGCGAACGGTATGCGGCACCCAATGGTGCTGCGGTAGAACGGACCTGTCGATTCCACACGCAGTAGAGGTCGATACAAACGCAAGGTTAGTGTATAACGCTTCGTGGTTCGTTAACTTACTACAAGTAGTTGCAACTCAGTTGCGCGGTCTCCCGCATCGGAGATGGTTCCTGATAGTTGGATGTTATTTGCTTTTACTTGATTATTGGCCGAGGAGGTCAATCATGTAGTATCCGCACCCACCCTATTTATACTACTTTCTAAGACAACTCTACTGTTCTATATATTATCTCTTTCATGTACTCTTCTGATTTGTATACCGATTACTGCCTAACTTATTTCTTGTTCACCTTCCAATCCGCCATGCAATCGACATCTCTCCAACATTACAAAATCAATATCTGATATGCATTGCTGCTTATGCATATATAAGTATTGCATGTCCATACAAATCCTCCCATGTAATCATAGAAAAATCTACACTCCAAAAACTTTTCTTTTGACAAAATTTGTCAAACATAGTCTTAGTTATCCATTCTTGATAATTTCTTACGCTCAATCCATCCGGTCGGTGTCAGTGTGATTGAGTTCGTCAACATTACGTTCCATAGCGGATGAGTATTCCCAATCAGTCCCTTGGTCAGACCGTCTGATACGTTTTCGAGTCCTGGTATCCAGGCTAAGTAACGAAGCTCTCCTTTTGAATGGCTTTCCTTCAATGCCGCGACATCAATTTGAAGTCTCTTTTCCAGAGTAGAGCCACTCTTGGCTATAACATTAAAGAGCGTACGAGAATCAACATAGGCATCGATTGGTATCTTCCGTCCTGTTACTTCTTGTATCATACTCTGAGCAACGTAACAATTGTCAAATCCATAAACCAATCCTTGGATCTCTGCCGCAAGAACTGAACGAGCCACTCGCTTGCATCTCATGCTGCCGTAGTGTATTATGTTTGCTCTGTTATCCTTATCCACCAGTAAAATAACAAAACCAAGTTGAGACTTCAGATCAGATACATTTGCGAAAGAGGAATCCGTAAATAGCATGATACGAGTCGAATTCAAATCCAATGGAACAAACTTTAACCCTACTTCTGCTGTGCTGCGGCATCGGTCAACGATCTTCTTCATTTGCTTCAGATCGGCAGCTTGAGGTTTGCTGACAGCGCTTGCCAAGATTTGAGAAGGTGCACACATATCTGGTCTGGTGCAGCAACCAATATACTGAACTTGAGCTCTTACACTGGCAAAGTCTGCTGCGTTCTCAGGATATTTCAGCGACTTCAGTTTCTCCGTCTGTGTGACAGTCATAATGTTACCCACTTCTTTCCTTATGTTCATGCCATTGAAGGTCGTAGATTCTCCTGCTGTAAGTTTTTTTTCGTGGTTTAGACTGAAAAATAACGGATTCGTTTTCCTCGTCTTCTAGAAAGTTATCGTTCCCATGCCCAAAAGAGTCATCTACCTGTAATATTGTCATCCCGTCCACTTTAGAACCGCTACGTCGATACAACACACATGGATCTACATTGGTTGGTCTCATATTAAGGCGTTTCTTGTGGTGCTCTTGGTAGGTAAGAAACCAGTGTAGTCCGCTCTCCGGGATACCATAGAGTGGTTTTAGGACCTTCAATACCTTGTTCCTTCCTAGTTTCATCTCGGGTTGCGGACGAAGAAATATGTCTCGTTCGATTTTCGACTGCGATTGTATGTAAGCCTGGGAGATATCTCGTACATATGTATCGTGTGTCTCAAACATGGCTGCTAGGGCGATGGCCAATCTTTGTCCTAATCTGCTGACAGTTGGTGACCTTGTCTCCATATTCAATGCGCCGCGGTCCTTGTAATTCTGAGCAACTAGTCGAGACTTTTCAATCGTACGGCCATTAGCGGTCTTCAATATATCCACCCACCTCGATCCATAAATTCTTGTCCCTTCTGGTACGGTCTCAATGTCAACTACTTCGAAAGTGCCTCGTCTCTTCAGCCCCTCTAGCTCGTCTTTCCTTGACTGAATGAAATCGTGTTCTTCACTCGCTGTGGATAAAGTGCTCATAGCTGTGTCCTCACCAAACATCTCAGAAAGAATCGCGTCTGATAACAAAACATCATTATTCCCTTGCACGTTTTCTGATTCATGAAGGTTGGGTTCGGGTAGATTGTTCTGTACAGTATCTTCGATCTGTTCTGTCTCTACTCGGGGTTGTTCCAGAGTAGATTCAATGACGGGTTTCACTACACAAGAGCGAAAAATTCGGCGACCATGAGGAAGCTGTACAACAACCGTCTCACCATCGATGTTGATGAACGTGTGAGGTCCTTCCCACTTCTTCGATTTCTCTCGGTAAACATAGACCTGAGCACCTGCAGGCAGTCTTTGCAGCTTCTCGCTATATTCCTTTCCCTTTGGTCCATTGTACGATTTGAGCCCGAATGCTACTTTCCGTTTTGCGTGTTCCTTCTGAACGGCCTTTGTAGCAGTTTCAACTGCCTTGGATCTTTCCAACTGTACTGTGGCGGGCGTGCTGCGTGCAGGTCGTGGAATTGAGCCGAATACCAGTAGAGTTGGGCATAATCCTTCTGGTCCGAGAGTATCGTTGATAGATTTAACCGCCATTTGTAGACAGTCGGCGTCTGTTTCTGCGCGAGGGAGTGATTCACGTATCTTAGTATATGCTACACGTAGTGGCCCGTGGTAGCGCTCGACATGTGTCATTGTTGAAGGTGACTCAATTGGGGCCTCAAGAACTGTTATGCCTTCTGCTTCCGATAGCTCATGAAACTCTTTGGAAATAAAGTTGCTGCCTTGATCAATGCGTAAAAAATCAGGTGGACCAAGGTATAGACGGGACCAGCAACGTAGAAAAGCCTTCCAGACTTCAGAAGATGTCACTCGCTTCAGAAATAGGGCGGAATGGAAATGAGTAGCTTCGTCGACGGCATGGAATACTGGTTTGTTGTTGACATACATGATATCCACTGCTACGATGTGGTTGAATCTCAGATCGTCGGTACCAACTGTGAGCTTGAATCTTCTTGGCCTTGGGGCGTTCACAGCACAAGTAGCACAGGATTTTGTCAGATCTTCTATAGCTTCTCGGACTTTGGCATCCATCTCATCTGGTCGCGCTCTCTTCAGAAGGTTTGTAAATGCGTTCACGCTGGGATGACCAAACACTCTGTGAAGTTTGCGCAGTTCTGTTTCCGTGTACAGTGAGTACGCCAGGTCCTCTCGTTTCCAATTGTGTATGAGAAAATAGTTCCGAAACGTAAGGTCTTGACGCAAATGCTTGTACATTACCTCCCTTCGCTGCAAACTGATCTCCAAACCATTTTCAATCATATCCTTCATGCTCAGAAGAGATGGTACCTTGTCCTGAACTATCTGAAAGGTAATATCTATCACCAGGTTTAGATCCTTAAACGGTACAGGTATTGTCGCAGTACCAAGTGGTTGGCTACTACCGCCAATTCCTCGTAAGCGCTTGACGTTATTTCGGTCAATCTGGCAGGGTACGTCGAATTGTTCACAGTACGCCTTGTATTGAGCATATGACATAACGCTGGAACGGTTTGCACAGGTGTCGATGTAGAGTCCTTTGAATTCATCTCGCTCACCTTCTCGGAGTTCTGCTTCCATTGTGGCTAGGGCTTGGTTCATATCTCTGTGAAATCCGATACCATGGACCAGAGACGCATTTGCCAGAAGTACTTCGTCCGTTTCATGCAGGTTCATGTCGTCTTCGATGATATAGGCTGCGTCTTCTTCTGACCATTCGCTGTCTGAATCGCTATCGCTTGAGTAAACGACGTTGGCGTCGTGTTCATCAACATTACTGTCCTCATCTCCGGTGACTTCATCAACGATATATGCTAGGTCCTCGATAGTGATGTAAGCCGATGGTCTCTTGCTTTTCAGCCTGTCTATGGCAGCCTTGACCTCCTGTGGGCTGTGTCTTGTGCGTGCAAGATGATTTTCGCCACAAACGTAGCAACCTCGTTTCCCTGAAATCCATCTGGACGACAGTTTCCTGGAGTTTGAGTCTATTCTTTTCCTGTGGTGGCCTTTCAAATGTTTCCTAGCATCGCCTCCATATTTGTGTCCTAAACTGTAATTTGCAAAGTGGTCACGGGTCTTTCTCCTATCTGAGGAAACAACAAAGCTGTCAGCCGATCTTGGGTCACTTGATAGGAAGGTGGCGATCCGACTTCGGGCTTCCTGAGAAGTAGAGGGGATTCTCTCTCGCAACGCTTGAGTAATTTTTTCCATATCGATAGAAACGATGAGTTGGTCGCGAAGAAAATTGTCGTTGCGGTATGCTGGGTCCAATTGCTGTTGGAGATTGACAAGCTTCTCATAGAAGGACATGAAAACTGCTAGTTCGCTCTTCTCCGGACTCTCGCGCATCGCTTGAGAAAGACGCATCGATTGCCAGACAAGTAATGCCCTGTTCTTCTCTTCGGGATTCATGTAGTTGTCGATAAATTTTTTGAAGTATTCCTTCGTATGGATCTCCATCTCTGTAGTTCCTGAGGTAGAATTTCAATGCGGCACCATCAAGCATGGTTGGGAGATATTCAGCCTTCTCAATGTCTGTAAGACGGCATCTCTTTGCCATTGCATCGTAGAATTCGAGCGTACCTTGTAAATCGTCTTGAAGACGTCCAGAGAATCGGGGGCGGCCTTGACAGAGCTTCAAAAGACTATGCGTTCCCTTTCCAGAGTTCTTCTCGTTCTCATCAGGAGGTTGACCTGAATTGTAACCCTTCGATTGAGTAATCCTGTCCGGCAGGTTTGAGCAGATGTTGGGGAGAACATCTTGCAATCTGCTTCTCTGAGCCTCACGGCTGAGTTCCGTGGGTTCTTGACGAATGATTTGTGGCACTTCGTCTCTTACACTTCGGTTCGCAGGTTCTACAAAAACTTCCTCATGTTGTTCATTACAAGTGCTTCGTGGGTTCTGCGGATGTAGAACTACGGCTTCAGCATTATCGTTTCTGTCTTGTCCATACTGATGGCCGGTTTGATTAGCAACAATGTTTCCATGAGATGCTGGTTCTCCAGTACCTGTAGGTACAAATCTATTCTGCATAAGGCATTCGCCGAGTGCGCGCTTTCGCGGGTACCCTTGCTTTCGTTTCACCCATACTCCTCGGTTCGTAAGGAAATCGATCCATTTGATTACCAAAAATCGAGACATATTGGGAATACTTGCTGGCCTAAAGACAGAGGTAAACTCAAACCACAATGCTTCATTCTGGAGCTTGGTACTTTCGAATGTTGCCAACATTTCTTTTCCGTATGTTTCTACTTCATCCCTATACTTTCTCATTTCTTCTTCTGATGCATCCGGTGGCGGGAGATCTGGATCCCCGATTGCGTTGTACAGTGCATTGCTAAAATCTCTCAACGCATCTGCGTTTAGCGCTTGGACTTGGTGAGCCTCGCTAAGTTCACCGTGTGCTATTCCGGATACCTCGTCTGTCATTACGTAGTCCAGGTAAATGTTACAATTGCGGTTAACCTTAACAGCTGCACAGTTATAACTGTCGAAACCTGGGCTTCAATCGGCTCGAAGCCGGTGACAATTCAATAAAGATCAGTATCCACGGCCCCCAGTGAGGCTGTTTTCGTACGTCCTTTATTCTCACAGATGCGAACGGTATGCGGCACCCAATGGTGCTGCGGTAGAACGGACCTGTCGATTCCACACGCAGTAGAGGTCGATACAAACGCAAGGTTAGTGTATAACGCTTCGTGGTTCGTTAACTTACTACAAGTAGTTGCAACTCAGTTGCGCGGTCTCCCGCATCGGAGATGGTTCCTGATAGTTGGATGTTATTTGCTTTTACTTGATTATTGGCCGAGGAGGTCAATCATGTAGTATCCGCACCCACCCTATTTATACTACTTTCTAAGACAACTCTACTGTTCTATATATTATCTCTTTCATGTACTCTTCTGATTTGTATACCGATTACTGCCTAACTTATTTCTTGTTCACCTTCCAATCCGCCATGCAATCGACATCTCTCCAACATTACAAAATCAATATCTGATATGCATTGCTGCTTATGCATATATAAGTATTGCATGTCCATACAAATCCTCCCATGTAATCATAGAAAAATCTACAGTAAGACTTCTCTCCAAAAACGAATGCGTAGTTTCGTTTGGCACTGAAGGGGACCGCACAAGTTTCCATCGTGCCATGAACTCCGCTGGCAATGCTCACCTTCTCCAAGCGCGTTACTTTCACAGCGAAACCTTTTGCCCTTTCAAATTCTTGTCATCATTGTTGCACCATGGGAGTAAAGAATTCGAAGCCAGGCATGGTATGAATAGTCTCTACCTTAGAAGAGTCAAGAGAAGTTGTCTCATTTTGCACTCAGACTGTGCAGCAGTTTTCGAATGACGTCGAAGCACAATTCAGCAAATTCACGTAGAAGCAAATTGTGGTTTGTGTTTTTCGAATGTTCCCACTGGGAACGTCCCAGTAGTCAACAGAAATGGCATACCGACTAGTCACAACGCTCTAAAAATAAGAAAAAATAGGATGATCACTATTCGTTTGGCTAAAGTCGTCAGTCAATTTCTATTATTTCGCAAAATAGTAAGTCACAAATACGGGCCTGATTTTTATGCTACGTCTGTTGTATTGTAGTGTGCTTAATATTCTTTTCAGGTCTGCGTTTTTGTGACATGGTATATTTCTGTATACTACCCTATTTCTCGGAGGAAATGGTAATAAACTATGAGGTACATTTATTGCGCAAAAATCATGTGTTTGCCTTGTATGTCTTGCGATACGCGCCTCGCCTCCCTCACCGCACGTTGGTGAGCGGCAAATCCGCCTCCACAAAATATATGAAATGATAGTTGTGTATGAGTTCAGGGTGATAACCAGCTATCTACAGTAGGCAGAGTTATCTATAGGGGCAGTCATCTACTATAGACAGAATTTCTACCAATTAGATGTATCATCTAGAAAAGAATGTGACTTTTGTACATAACTATACCTTTGAGCAGTAGGTCAATATTACTTAGGTCTAATAACGCGCTTACATGGCGTTAACATTTACAACAGATTTAGATTGATCAACATCAGTGTGGCTGGGAAATGTCTAAAGGCAATGCGTGCGTACCGGTCGGCGAGTGACTGGCGGCTCTTCATGAGGAGCTTCATGTGCTGTTGAACTTTCCACTGAAAAGCAGTCCACTTGGAAACTGCACCTTTTCTCTTGTTCGTACGTCATCTCTACATCTCTGCGTGTAGAGCTACACACCTGCTGCCCGTTGTTGTCGCCAGAAGACCTCGTTGTTATTTCATTGTCAAAGAGCTCTTCATCATCCGCTTGCCTGCTACCAATCATATTCTCCTTTTATCTTCCTTGGCTACCCTTGGTACAAGGATACGGAATGAGGCAACGCCCAATCAAAACTTTTTTGTCCTTTGCGTATATCTTGGTTTCGCGCAAAACGTGACAAAACAGCTGTTTCCCGCATCTCGAAACACTTGCCACGACATTGTTGTTGTCTTGATACACTTTCCTTGCTTTTGCTCTGAAGGTCTTGAAAGCCAGGCCCGACCAAAAATCCGCTCCACGACGACACCACGACAGGATTGCTGAGAACTGTCGGTCAAAGTTTTGACACAGATGCCCCCCTATCCCAGATAAGCAGTAATTGTACTAAAGGCGTGACCAAACGATTGCTTCTGTCTTTCCTTCACATGCTTCCGAGTACAACGCGAGTGTCTGGCACCACTTTTTCTATCTTTTTTGTTCTTTCTCGCCCGCTTTTCGTCCATAATTGTCTGCCACTATGACGCTCCGAAGCATTTTCTGTTGTTTCGTATGTGCGGCTTCTATCGTTTCGGTCTGCAAGTCGGTGGCCATCCCGTCAGAAGCGCAGGCATATGCAAAGCTCTTGACAAACCCTGCCGGAGCTGTTTCTCGTCATCAACAGGCTCAGTTCCAGAGAGATCTAGTTCCCAGTCTCAACAACAACTCTCTCACGTCATCCGAGTGGCTAAATCACTCACTGTTTCGCAAGGCCACCGTATCTGCTGCACTATCTCACATCCGCGAACCCTTCCGGCGCCTCTCGACTACGCACATTAATGTGAGAACTGGTTCTCTTTCATCAGGCTCGGGGCAGCAACCGCGCCGAAGTGGTGCGGGCCTAATATTAGAAACTTGTGAGACAAGTTCTGAATGCAGGACGCCACGACGCTGCTTAGATATGGACTCGTTCGAGTCGGGCGTTGCCGCGCAATGTTCCTCCTCTTCTGGTGCTTGCATGTGCTACGATTTCCAAGTTTGTGCATCCTCGCTCGACTGCGATGACGGGGAAGGCTGTAGCGAGGTAGAACCAGGGACCGGACTGTGTAGTTCATATGCTGCTATGGAGGAATTGGACATGCAGCCCATATCGGCTAGTGAGAATGAGGAAGCCTCCATCTCTGGTCTAACCGGGGACTCATGTTTGTCCGACTCAGACTGCCGCGACGATCGAAGATGTGAGAGTTTGGAATCGAAAGATTCGTGCGGTCCCAGAGACATAGGGTGTATCTGCCTAAGTAGTTTGCCTCTTCTATGCGATTCTGACAGTGACTGTGACAATGGTGAAAGCTGCCAAAATGTAAGAGCGACGTCGATCTGTTTCACAAGAAAGCGGGATTTAGATCAGAGTGCAGCATCTCTGGAGTTTCCCTCCGCGCAGAGCGGGGAGCCCGATAGCAATGCGTGCATTGCGATGCACTCGCTTGAGCATCTGGACGCCGACGAGCTGCTGTTTGCGCAGCCAAGAACGGCGCGCGTGCTGTGCGACTCGAGCAATAGCTGCGCCACACCCGGGCATATGGTGTCGTACAACGAGGAGGTGATGATGATGAAGACGTACTGCGAGAGGCGCGGCGTGCAGTGCCGGTCGCGGGTGATGGCGGTGAACAGCCCGCGTTTCCGGCGCGCGAGGAGAGTGGCGTCCACCACGGAGGCGCTTCTGTTCACGGCCTTGTCCGCGCGCTACGCCAGCAGTGCGGAGGAGCGCTTGCTTTCGCTGGGCGTGCGCATCGGCTTGCTGTAAGCAAGAAAGCATTTTGAGTCAAATTCTGCGAGCGCATGCAACCACGCCACAATAGCTTACACAAGTGTCAAACCGCCGCCGCCCCGAGCGCCCGTCCCACGCAGTACACGTACGTCGTAGATGCATGTCCTTTAGAAAACAGCTCAAATTCTACAAAGAAGGCAAACCCAGAATGCAAATTCCGTCCGCGAGCATTCAGCAAGAGATTTAATGAAGATCACACAATGTACACAACAACGGGTACTACAATAAAGTTCTCCTATTCCGTATTTCGGATATAACTTCTATCGCAAGAGAAGCTTCCAGGGATGTGTAGGGCAGCAATGAATTCGATGACGTGCTCGATGCCCTCATAGAACGACCCTTCGCGCTCCCTGAATGCTCCGACACTCGGGGAAATGACTCAGACGAGCACAGGCGGAAACCAAGATCGTTGATACTGAATTCGATATAAAACGGAGCCGTGCGACCCAATTCATCATCTACTGTCAACATCAGCACTTCATCTACAAGTCGAAACTTCATCACCGATATCCGCTCTGATTTCGTTTACATCCACCATCATGTTCAAGTGCTTCTTTGTTGCTTTTCTTTTCGCCATTATTTTCGACTGCCTCGCAGATTCGTCTCCAATCGAGTCTGAGATCATTTTCGGAACACATGAAGTTGTTCATCAAATAATGGACCTGGATAATCGTGATATTGGACCTCGACCTGGAGGTTCCGCTGTGTCCGGTACTGGTGGCTCAAGCCAGCCGTGCCCTTGCCAGTGCACTTCCCTTTTACACGCAGAAGGGGAATGTGAGGAATATGGCAGTCCTTGCAGTGTGATGCAGAAAAACTGCCCGTCAACCCAAAAAATGTGCTGCTGTTGATCGGCGCATAGTCTAGTTTATATGTGCTTTCTCTTGCTACTTGGGAGCCGATTGAAAGGTATGATTCGTGCCGAATCGATTCGGCTGTGTTGAGAACACTTCCAAATTGTAAGCCCCCACATTTTCTTCAAAGCTTTGCGTGTGAATCTCCTCTATACAATGCGTTTGTACCATTAAATGATATGATGATAAGCATGATGAGCAATCTGGCAAGTCCTCGTCTTCTACGCTTCTTCGCCTTCATCGCCAATATCTTCTAGAGACAAGGCTCGCTTTCTTTTCCATTCTGATTTAGTGTTCCTTCAGCTCAAATACAAAACTTCTCGGTAAAATGCATCGTTGCCGAAATTTAAGGCGTTGGGGTTTTACAAAAACAAAATGATATAGTACTTGAACGGTTCTTACTGTCCAAGAGTAAGGGTAATCAACACGATTTATCCTTACATTTCGTTTCATGAGTATGCTTGAGCTCAAGATTTCGCACGATTCGAAAAGCTCGTATCACGACCAAACCTTGATCCCATTAATCAAATGGACACCGATTGTCCGCCAAACACATCATCTTTCTAGAAGGGAGAAGGTGCTAAACGAGGACCAGATTTGGTACTCAGACAATCTACCGTGACCTTCAAGTCAATCTCCATGTAATATCATCTAAAAGGATATCGAGAGTGAAGAGTAAGGCGCTAGAGTCGCTTTCAAGCCGTGAGCAGATTCCGAAGCTTCGGGGTGAGCGTTTGTTGGGTTGAGCGCGACGATTTTGGGCCTCACAATTCGTGAGGTCGTATAACCTGGCTGAGGGGCTCATCTCGAATAAGCCCGCAGCTCATAAAGGATTGCCTTGTTATCGGAATGAATGCTCGATTCAGCATACAGAGTTCTACATGTAGTCCTACAAGAACATTCTTCGTGGGGAGGCTCCAAGTCACGGTTTCGGTCGTCGACATCCTCTATGGGGAATCACCATCCGTTCTTTCTTTTGTGTAGGAGACCACAGCGAGCATTCGCTATTTGGATAGTCACCCCTTCGTGCTTATGCATCCATAGTGCTCCAGGAGAATGAACTCGCAGTGCATAAGTCATTATCAGAAGAAACTGCTTAGGGATTGCAACAATGGCCACCTCCTAAAAGCACAGCTCACACAGGGTCATCATGAGATGAGCTCGGCCCGTTACAAAAGAATAGTTAGATCAGCGATCTGCACTTCAGCTAGGCCAATCATGAGAAGTTGTGAAAATTGGTAAGTTAGCAGTGGTAAGCTACCACTGATAAGGACGCTGGCCCAACGCACTCAAAGGACACAAATTTCTACGCGACACACATATGCGACCTTTAACAAGAAGGAGGATCTCTTTGTGGGTTTTGTCACGTGGGGTTTTCATTAAAAGTTCCCCTTGTGCGTCGATGTACTCTGGTACGCATTCCGACCCACAAACATGATACTCTCAAAATCGATAGACTTTATGTTAAATACGTAAAGCACTAAATTCTTTGACAAGGAAGTTTAAATAGAGAAGATCATTGAGATTTCTCTCCGTTCGTACTCCGTAAGAAGTGCCTCGGAGAGGCTGTAAGTAGTGGTTGTAGTACAAACTTTAAGAAGCAGAACCCTAGCTTCAATGCACAGATGTGACGTCAAAGATTATAGATAATCCCAACAAGGTTGTTGAGATTGATACGAATTCAAGTTATTCCAACTAAAGTGCTAGATGTGTTCGAGAGATGCTGAAGGCGCCAGATGCAGTGCGTTGCGATCAGCGATGATGAGAGGCGAGTGGTGTCTGGGTCGGGGTACGCAGCATTGCAACAGCAAGTGAGAAACGCTGCAAGTGGGGAGGCTGTGGAACGTGCGGAGCGGAGAGATGACGGCTGGGCGGCGATGGGAGACCGGGCATGGTGGTGTTCAGCGGAGACAGCAGGCGCGTGGCGTGCACCTAGTATGGCCACGCCGGGTGATTTTGGAGGGCGCTCTGCGGGTGTGGCAGGGGCGGAGCGCGCCGGCGAGGGCGTGGCACGCGGCGCGGCGCGTCGCGAATGTGCCGTGGTGACGATGGGCGGCGACCTCTCGCGCGTTGCGAGGATGCGCGTTGCGCGGCCTGCGACCGCGTTCATCACCGCGATGGCCGTGTAACAGGCCGCCGCGCCTCACGCGAGAACAAGTCTCGGCGTGCTGGCAGATTGATTGTGGGTCGCAGTGTTGGGTCGCACCACTGTCTTGAGTACAGACGGAGCAACCAGTGGCTCCACCGCCGTGAGCGGGCGTAGTAGTGCCCGAACCACGTCTCTCAGCGCTCTCAGTAAGTCAAGCTCAACGAACGTCACATCGTTCCTGCGGAACACTCGCGTAGTTCGCCACATGGTGAAAGATGAAGTTGACGAGGACGCGCTTTCTGGCGGTCGACGCATTACTGTAAATGGCCGTTTGCTTACAAAAAAACGGAACTGGTGGCAAGGCCGCGACATGTGGACAGATAACATAATAATATTATTATGTTCCTCAAGGCGGTGCGAACAAGGTGTTCCAGTGTACCACGTGGCGCTCGCGGCACGTGCCAATATGGCGCCGGCAGCAAAAGTGCCCGCCGCGCGTGCCGCGCGTGAACGAGCTGCTCGCTCGCCACGCGCGGCACGTGGCCACGTCCCCCCCCCCCCCCCCGGCAACCGCCTCCATCTCCCGCATCTCCCGCATCTCCCGCATCTCCCCCCCGCGCGATGCCGTGCGAGCTGCGGGCGCTGCTCGCCGAAGACGATCACGCAGGCTGACAATCGCCGAACCGTCCCCGCGAGGGGCTGGGCGTCGAATGTTGCGACGGCTCCTGGCGAAACTGTGCGCGAAATCATTTGCGGTTTCCCGGTTGAGAGACTGCTTGACAAGAATCAGGATAGACAATTGCAGTTTTACTTGGATGAGGATTTTTCCTCCTCAAGCCCTGCAACCGCAACTACTCGTCTGTACATATTTTCCTGAGTTGCCGTAAACCTGCACAAACCGGCATCTCCCCACTGAGCCTACACTCAATGCAGGGGCTCTATCAATAATAAATCTTGCGTCCTGAAATGACATATAACAGTTCTCATCATGCGCATTGTCTTACATACGATTCTGCTTAAAACCATTGCTTCAAAGGCGAGTCTGTTCCATTCAAGTGGCAGTTAGTCCATAATCTGCATTCAGGCGGTGCATGTATACGACAATGGCTAAAGCAAGTTGCTGCACACCTCTTCTGCGTTCTGCAACTGAGGTAATTCACGCTGATCTGCTTCTCTGCACTCCCCGGTGAAGCATAAGCCATCACTCGTATCTTCATGAAGACGCTTACAGGGCAACACGGACACATTAGGTAGTTCATTCTCATCTGATGGCAAATCCTTGAAGAATACATAGCCGATGTCTCCGCCGTTATCTTTCTTTCTTTCAATGAGGTGCAGAACTTTAAAAGGTAGACCCCGATTCCTCAGAGACATCCACTTCAACCGACAGTCCGGCTTGACAAATACGTTGGTGGTTTCGTTGCACGATACTATTGGATCGACAACGTTCTTCAACAGACTTTGATTGGTACCTTCGGGAAACACGTTTTCGCTCTTCAAAGCTTTTTCCAGCCATTTAATTCTCTTCATGAATCCATTTACTCCCAAGCTATTACAGAAAGGGTAGGTGATGAAATGCTGAAAGCTAATGAACGGATATATATGACCCTCTCCGCATTCGGCAGTACTGCGTTCCGCTTTGATGGCTATTTCGGCAAAGACTGCCTTTACAGCAGCGGAGAAGCCTGTGAGTTGATACCGGTGAGCTGGCGTTTTGTTAAACACGAGTCTGTACTCCTTGTCCAGATAAAGTCTTTCTCTTTTCTTTGCTTCCTTTCTCCCTTTCGAAAGCGCGGGAAAATGCTGCTTCTTTCCGGTTGACTCATGCGGATAATGTACGGGGTGATCGTCCAGATTTCCCAACAGGGCGCCAACGCTTCCAAAAGACCCATGTTCATCTATGAACTTCGGAAATAAGTTAAATTGGTACAACCATGGAAGTGGGACAAACACTTCAAGATCAGGTCTCTCGGGTTTATCCGGAGTCATATCCAAAAGGTCCTTCCCGCTAATTTCATGAATCAAACAATTATTGAATGAGTTCACCCTAATTGCGACTTCCTTGAACACGAGCTTGTTAGGAGTACTTGGTGTCAAAAGCAGTGCAAACGCAGAGAGTCCAAGAGAGGAAAGACGTGAAATGTCAACGAGAAACGAAATCTTCTCATCGCCAAACGTCAAAATAGGTACATTTTGTTGTCCTTCCGGGATTTCGACATCGGCGGTAAGTTGCATACATATGCCGTGGTCCTCGAATTGCTTGCGACAGTCATGAAAAGAAAACTTAGACGCTCCCACAAGATTCGAAAGCAGCGTGAAATCTTCTTCATCAAGCAGCACATCGTTCCCCAAAGCCAAAACTTCCATAAACAGAAAGAATCCGAATTGGTCCTCGCGAAACCGCGAAATCAAAGGATGAGCTTTACTCACTTGCCAAGCGAGTTCTTCATCCTCGAAAATAGTTGCCTGTTGATGAATCAGCTCCGGGTCTCCGGAGAGCAGATCAGCCAAAGCCGATAGTGCGAAGTTTCTTGCATCCTCATGAATTCTGCGATAGATCGATGCTGCAGAATACAACAAAAGTACGCGAAACTCCTTGTCTTCCATAGTCAAAGCATTAACACACGTTTCCTCAGCCCAATAAACCATGATTGCAGCAAGATTTTCAACGTTAGACTCACAGTACGAAGCAGTTGTGTCGATAATGTCAGCATTAGGCAAATGTTTGTCTCCTTTTTCAGAACTAAAGAGCCGGTTTTGAAGCCATTTTCGAAAGCGTGAAGATTGGGCTTGATCGAGGAAGGGAAGCTTCGAAATCTTTTTCCGCACATCAAAGTCCAGAGATGCCGCCAATTTTCTATCCAGATTCGAATGAAGCCGTTCGATGTTGTTGTCGAGGGGCTTGATTTCGCAGTTTCCTCTTCCAGGAATGCTGGGCTCCTTAATTCTGTCGTGCCCGCTCTTTAGTTCGTTGAAAGCCAAAACGAGACCATCGACTTGAACGCGTTTCATCCAGTCCGCGTGGTTCGCAACGACAGACTTAACTTGGCTGATATTCACGTTGTATTGTTGGTGGAAAAACAGCAGGTTTTGTAGCTCAGTGGTTGCTTGATGGACGCTTAAGCTCTTCTTGGTATATTCTTCTGCTTCCCCTGCAGGAGAAGGCGGCGAGTTGAAGAATTGGCGCACCAGGTGTTCTTCCCCTTGTTCCCCTCCCACAATTGTTCCGTTTAACTGCGTCCGAAGTTCCTCAAGGGTTTTGAATTCCGTTTGCTCTATTACAAGCTCCACGCGTTCGAGAGAAACAGGATCGAGCATCGCTAGGAACCAGGTGCTAGTGAGGACTTTTGCGGCCTGAATACCGCCGATGTCAACCGCAAGTAGTTCCATCACGCCAGTGACAGTGTGACATGAGGCACAATGAGAGCAGAATACGGGGGCGACATCAGACGGGGTGAACGATGCTCCCGGGAGAGAATCCCCTAAAACTGGAATCATGGCGACACAGAATGACAGAACAGCAGATATAATGCGGTTTCGCTGCTGCTTTTTCAGGGATAAGTGCAACTCACGCAGACGAACGGCCATCTGGAGCATTTCGTTCTGCAGCTGCCCCTTGCACTGTTGCTGGAACTTATCAGAAGCGTCCCGAGTCCATTTATCGTCCAAATCGACAGGCTGCTGGATGCGGCCGATTTTACGGGTCAAGGAGAGGAGCGCGTTGTGTATCTCCAATCTTTCTCCTACCGTTGACCGGAAATGTGCGATTTCTCTGCCAAAACGGCTTCCAAACAAGATTCGCGGGGTATATTGCAGGACACGAGAGAACCACAAGTCACATTCGTGGGAAAGCGAGATCCGTCCCATTGTCTCGTTCATTTTCTTGTACATATTGCCTAAGATCTCTTTATGTAGGGAACGCTTTTGGTCGATAGGGATGAAGCGATGGCGCAAGGCGAGCAGCAGCAAGTTGTGCGCCAGCATGAAGAGTTCGAAGGGGTGGAGCACGTCCGGGTCGGGTTGGTAATCTGCGAAGGAGCGACGCCAGACTTTGAAGGAGCGGCGCCAGACTTCGTGGATGTCGGTTGTAAACGCGTCGATCACCTCCTCCTGGTCGATGGTGGTTTGTTGGGCTTTGAGCCACATTCTGTGTACCTTGGAGATTGGAGGGTTTCGCTCATTTTGGCTGTGGATCACCCCGGCGCGGCGTGGAAGCAGCGCCTCGACGATGCGCCCGTATGTTTTCCAAGAGAACAAGCCGTTGCATTCTATCGCTTTGGCCAATTGCAATGGCGTATTTCCTGATCTGTCGGTGCGGTTGAGGTCCGCGCCAGCCGCCAACAGCACTTCCACCACCGCCTCCTGTCCAGACAAGATTGCGATGTGCAGCGGTGTGTTTCCTTCTCTGTCGGTAGAGTTCACTTCCGCTTCATGCGCCAAAAGCACTTTCACTACCGCCAAGTGTTTCCCCTTGATGGCAGTGTGCAGGACTGTGTCTCTCGAGCAGTCAGTGCAATTGAGATTAACGCCGTGATCCAGGAACGCTCCCACCACGGTTTCGTGGCCCCTAGCTGCTGCAGTAAGCAAGTCGTTCTCAAGGCCCGTGATCATGGAGCTCTGGTCGGCGTGTGCCAGCAGTGCTTTCACTACGGCTCCGAGTCCTTTCTTAGCTGCAAGATGCACCACGTGCGCAATTTCGCTATTCGTGGCACTCTTTCCGACGTGCGCCAGAAGCCTTCGTAACAGCGGCACGTGCCCGCGTGAAGCGACTTCACACCAGACAGGCCAGTCATCGTAGTCGCGGTTCATGTCGGCGCCACTCCTCAGCAGCACCTCGACCATCGAAACGTTTCCCTGCCGGAGGGCAATGCGCAACGGCGTCTGTTTCCATGCGTCGCGGCAGTTGATGTTCGCACCGTGGGCCAGAAGCGTCCGCAGCACCTTTAAGTGCCCATGGACCACGGCTGTGAGCAGGGCAGATTCGTCGTTCTCCTTCGTACAGTTCACGTCGGCGCCGCGCGCCAGCAGCTCTTCGACGACATCCAAACGTCCGTTACGAACAGCGTTGTGCAACGGCGTCTGTTTCCATGCGTCGCGGCAGTTGATGTTCGCACCGTGGGCCAGAAGCGTTTGCACCACCTTTAAGTGCCCATAGATCACGGCTGTGAGCAGGGCAGATTCGTCGTTCTCCTTCGTACAGTTCACGTCGACACCGCGCGCCAGCAGCTCTTCGACGACATCCAAACGTCCGTTACGAACAGCGTTGTGCAACGGCGTCTGTTTCCATGCGTCGCGGCAGTTGATGTTCGCACCGTGGGCCAGAAGCGTTTGCACCACCTTTAAGGGCCCATGGATCACGGCTGTGAGCAGGGCAGATTCGTCGTTCCACTTCGTACAGTTCACGTCGGCGCCGCGCGCCAGCAGCTCTTCGACAACATCCAAACGTCCGTTACGAACAGCGTTGTGCAACGGCGTCTGTTTCAATGCGTCGCGGCAGTTGATGTTCGCACCGTGGGCCAGAAGCGTTTGCACCACTGCGACGTGCCCTTCCTTCGCGGCAAAATGTAATGCCGTTCTGTTGCCGTCGTTGATGCCGTGAACATTGGCGCCGCGCGACAGCAGCGAATCGACCACCGCTTCATGTCCAACTCTAGCTGCTGAGTGCAAAGCGGTGCTTCCCCAACTGTTGGTGCAGTGAATGTCGGCGCCGCCTTCCAGCAGCGCTTCCACAATCGCCAAGCGTCCTTTGAGAGCAGCCAAGTGCAATGCACTTTCGCCATCTTCGTTTCTGCTGTTCGCGTCTGCGTTGTGCACAAGCAGAGCTTGTACGACCGCGGTCCGTCCGCCTAGAGCGGCATAATGCAATGCGGTATCGCCATCCTCGCTTGTGCTATTCACGTCGACGCCGCGCTCCAATAGAGTCGCCACCGTCTGCAATTCGCCGATCGCAGCAGCTGCTCGCAGTGCTCCGTCGTCTTCCATGGTTGTTGAACTGCAAATCGAGGAAGGCTGCCACCACTGCCGCGTCCAACGTTGCCCTTGTATTGCTAGTCGATGAAAATCGATTCTGTGACTAGGGGCCCCTAATACGAAGTGGAACATGAAAATTCATCTCAGATTGTCTAACAAGGGAAAGTATTGTCATGTATATGAAAAATATGAGAATCTCTCGCACAGCATCATAGAGAGCGTACGTGATGGCATTATGTTCTCCAACAGTTGGCGTCGGCAAAGAGGCTGACTTGACAACTGGCAGATACGCAATCAATTTGACGTTGCCGTCTAGTGCGGTGCTGGCAAGTGGACACCGTTCAACACTTCTGGGCACGCGAGATAATCTGGATGTGCCTCTGCCACCTCGGAAGGAGAACTACCTCAGCATATACGGGCACGGTATAATTTAAGTCGCCCGGGGTCGGGGTATAGCTGGTATATCCCCCCGCTGGATACCTCGCATCGCGCCGCTCCGGAACGTACGTTGCTGCCAGTGCCCAGCTTGCATCACTGGCGTAAGAGGCTTTTCCGCGGGCTTACTGTTCGCCGCCTTCCGCTTCCGGTCAGAGCTCCCGAGCTCGCGCTGCTCGCGAGCTCCTCAATTAGAGTGCCGCTGCACTCCGCTGCGCGCGAGGGAGCTGTCTCGAAGCAAACAAGGGCCGGTCGACTCGTCGACCGGCCCGAGGTAGAGCGGACGGAGAAAGCACTCTGCCCTTCTGCAGCTTGTTCTGCTCCTGCGGTGCAGACCGCTTCAACTGGAGCAGGTCGCCCGGCGACACTCGAACGGAGACTTTTTGTCTCACGTTTGACTCTCGAGAGCCGGCCCGAGCAGATCAGTTGAGAATTGAGATACGGAACTGTGAAGTGTCCTGGGAGTCCTTCTGGAACACGTGTGGTACGGTGCACCGTGTGGCCTTATCAAGCGCAGCTGTCGACGTGACTTGACCTTAACCTCCCTACAATGTACGTGACCATGCTCCGAGTACCACCAGTAGCCCCTTGTCATGTGGAGCGTGTCAGGCTGCTTCTCGTGCTGCCTGACGTCTGCCTGACACAGAACGCAAGAGCAGCGTCGGCCGCACAACAGACTGGCAATCAGCCGGCATTGCCGGCCAAGAAACAGCACGTGCGTTTGTCATTGCCGGCGGCGGCCGAAAGATCGGCACGTGCGTGTCTCATTCCCGGCGACGACCGAAAGCTCGCAGTTGCGTACCGCCACCTCCCAAACAACGTCGCGTTCAGAAATTCATACTGCTCCCCACAGCCGCTGTTCCGCAGTACTTGCGCTTCTGAAAACAACTATGCCTCTCAAAGCTCTTCGATGGCTCTCTGAGACAGCTGTGCCGCAACACGGACTAGTGTTCTCGATATCTGTCATTTTGCATCTTTTGTAGTATTCATTCGTCATAATTCGTTACTTTGAAATCGCAATAGTTGAGGGTAAGTGTCTTGAATATAATGTGCTCATTTTTTTCTAACAGATTGATTTCTAACTTTGATCTTGTCTTACTGTCTCATTACATGTTTCCGTTTTAAAGGATTTGAAGTATCGACAAGCAGAGGGTGCCTGTTCAATGACATCATGAAAAACGGAGAGTAGTCTGACGACCTGCATCAACCTTTAGCTTCCTGATTTCCCTCTGGCACTACCAGAATATCATTTATACCTTTTTTATACTCCAAAATGCTTTACTTGGTTTTGAAAGACATCATGAGAACATATCTGTTCTTCGTATACCTTTTCATTTTCTGCGAAAGAAACCGTGACAAAAAACTCTCTCTACATGCAAGAAATCTTCAACATTTCGGAGCTATTCAATGGTTGTTTATTATGTTGGTGCGAATATATTTTGTTTGTATCGGTGAAATCATTCGAGGGAACGGCGATGATGATTGATACACGGGCGTATTTGAGGTTTTGTTTTATACCGCATGGTGCAGACTCTACAAGCTATGATTAAGTATTCTGTTATGTCGTGGAATTTGCAATCTCTGTCGGTGGCGTCGATGCTGCTGTTGACGCACTCATTCTGTCTAAGCTCTTTGTGCCTGACGTATTGCTACAAATGTAACTCCTCAAGTGGTTTCTGCTATGTTCACAGCATACATCGTTTCTATTTTAGATCCTTTGGAAGAGGTATTTGGTCAATGAACTATCGAAGTGTTCGTGCTACTGATTTACTACCGTTCTTGTTACGAACAAATGTTTGTGTGACAGAGATATTTCTGTCCCCAAATTTCTCACTGCTCAGAAAGCGATGCGTTGCATGTCGTGTTAGAGTACATGTTGCCGAGCGCACTGCCGAAATGAAGGCACAAAAGTAAAGTGTGACAGAATTCCTAAGGACCAAATACCTTGTCAAGGCACGAACGTTTCCTTCTGTTTGACTCCGATTGAGTTCGACTCTTTTACATTCTCTACTGGATAACGTTATATGGATTGGTCTCCAACTAATCCTAAAGTTGTCTATCATGACTATTTCGAAACGCTGCCATCTTACGAAGACGTGATTGGTGTTCTCGTCTGCTTATTGCAGGTCTCACCCTCCGAAGTACATGACGTATACTCTGCCGTGTTTGACGATAGCCAAGAGATCAGTATTGATGAAAATGTATTTACCGCACTTTATCTGGGTCTACGGGACACTATGCAGTACTGGTGCGCATCAAAACTGCGTAGTTTTGCTTCATCTTGCTGCACCTCGTGCGGCAAGAGATTTTCCACTGATTGTTTCATCTCAACTGAAACATTTTCGTTAACGAAGAGATGTTTTCGCTGCCGGCGGCAGAGGAAAATTATGGAGGTACCAGCTCTTATCACAATGAAGATTTTGTGTAAAGGACTGTCGGAGAGCGATTTTATACACCTTTACAGGACATCTTGGGAGGCCTCTCGTCATATTTCCTTTTCAATCGAGGTTGAATGCAAAAGCTTTGATGCGATCTTTGATCTATCACTTATTGTTGACAATCAAGACACTCAAAGCGCACAAACGCAATTTATTGAACTTCTGAAAAAGGTTGAAGGCTATGAGTATATTGTTCATCAAAAGAGTTCATGCTCCCGAAAGTCAGAATCATATATTTGCAGTCAAAGGCGCACAAAGCCTGTTAATCCCTCACGACCTGCAAAACGCTTACGGACTTCGAAGAAGGAGGTGGATTGCGACGGATCTTTATCGTTTCTTTATGGGCAACAAAATACTGCAAATGCAAAAATCAAGCATGAGATACATCATGAAAAGCCGCAAAGCTTTCTGCAACTACGAACCAGACTCCCCGGAATACAGAGAGAAATATCACTACACTTTGGAACAGGACTCTCTCCCTTTCTTATTTGCGAAATGTTGCGCAGAAAGTACAAATGCCACATAAAGTACCAAGAGGTTTACTCTTTATGGTGCAAAAAAATGGAAAAGGTTACCAAGAATTACATGGATCCGCGAGCTTCAGCTATATCTATGGTAAACAATTCGGAGAATATTGAAATGCTATATACTCAAGCCGCTCCATTTGCAATCGGATTCGTAACCAAGGTTGGAAAACAGTTGTCATCCCAGAGAAAGGTGGTCGAACTCTTGATCGATTCAACATACAAAACGAACAGTTCTGGCATGGAACTGTTTGTAGTTATTGGCTCCGTTCTGGGTACTGGGTTTCCATTAGCGTATCTGTTACTACATTCCCCAAAAGCTGGAGAAATGGCAGATGGATATCGTAAGAAGACTTTGATTGATTTCTTGACCGCTTTCAAGTCCGCTCTGCCCCACGTTAAGCCACTGTTCTTCTTTTCAGACAAAGAAAAAGCTCAGCTCTCTGCCATTTTCCTTGTATTCGAAATCCAACCTTCTATATGCCTTTGGCACATGAAGAGGGCGATCAAGAGAAAGATACAAGAGTTACGAAAAACGAACGATATTTTTTATGACAACAAACTGGAGCAAGACATTATGTCCATGATTACAAAGCATTATCACATGCATCCCTTTTTTGTGGCTGGGACTTTGGAAAAAATTCGTATGTTTTGCCAGAGTGAAATGTTTACTCTATGTGCAATGCGAATCGAGTTGAAGGAGTACTTCTCAGAGAATTGGTATACTACGGTTTGGTTCTCAAAGTGGGGAAGGAGGCACCCAGGTTTTGTTCCAATTGCGAAGACGACCATGCTGGTCGAAAGTCACTGGCGTGTTCTCAAAAGGCTTTACCTTCGGGATTTTAACCGACCACGAGTGGACTTTTTGGTGCACATTATAGACAAAAAGTTTTTGTCTAAGTACAAATTGGACTCGGAGGCACTTCTCAATGGCCAAAAAAAGCCATGCTGGTGGAAAGGATTTGTCCATGAATGGCAGAAAGCATCGAAGGCCGAAGATAATCATACATATTCAACGTCAAAATCTGAATGGAAGTGCTCCTGCATGGGATACTTAACGAGTCGGTTTATGTTTTGCAAGCATCTTGTGCAAGAGATGCAGTGCCCTGAATATCGATGTATTGTCCGTAGTCGACGGCCGCCTTTTTTACAGTTTGCAAGAGAAAACAACAGATTCACACCGAAGTTTACAGAGGAGAATGATATGCAGTTACTAGGGAACATCACTCAAGATGATATCGAAGCTCCGTATGAACTTGACATAAGCGGTAAAGCGGCAATTGACCCCCTTTTGCTTCGTGAAGATTCAACTGAGACTATTGTGGCTGCTCAAGAATCTACTCTTGATGAACTAGACAAGCTCTTGCAGTGGACAACAGTGCACTTGTCACGTCTCCGAGATTCTTCAGCGGCGGCCGGGCAATGTCAAAGACTTAGAAATGTTCTGCAGGGTCTCTTCGAATACAGAAGAGACGTAGAAAACAATATAAGCGCAAGAAAGATGCCAAAGACATGGGGAAATATGAACACTCTTCGCTTGCCTTAACAATTTCACTTTTTATGTTCCGCTTGAGACGCCGATCATAGCACAGCTGCCCCATGATTTGCGAACTTCTTTTGCTCCGTAAAACGATATCCAAGTCGAGAATACAACAGAAAAATAAGCCAAAGAATGTTTTGTCCTTTGCGATTCTTCTCCACTTTACGAAGCAGTAACATGAAAAAATATCAGCTCCGATATCCGAGAGAATATTCACCTACTAGAAACTAACACTGAAAACCAGCATCATCCACCTTCTCTTTGCTATTGAATGAAAGAAGAACACAGCCTACATGGTACAATGGCTCTCTGACAGAGTTTGAATTCCCTCACACCCGTTTACAAACCAAACAAATACACAAATAGAAGCGACTTACGACTTTTCTTTGTAGTTATTATGCGTACAAGACCTTGAAAAACGCTATTACATCATTTCTAGAATCATAGTCATCAATGGATTCCTAGAGAAATGTTACGCAAACAATTGCAGTGATCCAAGAAGCTTTCCAAAGCAAACCACAAGACAAATATCATTGCAACAAAGCACGCTTAGAATAGTTATTAATAAATACCTCACTGACTTTGTTGTGTAGTAAAGAGGTTAAGTAGTCAGAAAGCGATGCGATGTAGAAAGAAATCTCTCGATGGCAATACATACTCAAGTAAAAAATCGGCTTACTGTAACCCTTTGTTGAACGACAGAAAGGTCTTGGTGAGCGTACGGGCGGCTTTTCTGTGCCGATAGAAAACAAAACTTTGTTCTAACAGATGAAGGAGAACAACAAACCTCAATAATCTCAATCTGAAGTGCAAGTGTACCCGTGAACATCCAGTTTGCGCAATTACTCTCCGAAGGAACAGAAAGGAATCAAAGAGTGCCACGGCTCTGAATCAGCAGCTGAAGCGGCACAGCTGTCTCGAAGAGCTATCGAAGAGCTTTGAGACGCATAATTGTTTTCAGAAGCGCAAGTACTGCGGAACAGCGGCTGTGGGGAGCAGTATGAATTTCTGAACGCGACATTGTTCGGGAGGTGGCGGTACGCAACTGCGAGCTTTCGGTCGTCGCCGGGAATGAGACACGCACGTGCCGATCTTTCGGCCGCCGCCGGCAATGACAAACGCACGTGCTGTTTCTTGGCCGGCAATGCCGGCTGATTGCCAGTCTGTTGTGCGGCCGACGCTGCTCTTGCGTTCTGTGTCAGGCAGACGTCAGGCAGCACGAGAAGCAGCCTGACACGCTCCACATGACAAGGGGCTACTGGTGGTACACGGAGCATGGTCACGTACATTGTAGGGAGGTTAAGGTCATGTGTCGACGTGCACCAATGTCTGCGCCGGTGTAATATTAGGCCCGTTCTACACCAAAATTGGACAGTAGGGCGCATGGACAGAGTGACACCACGAATTGTCCAATGGACATTTCACGGCTTCCTGGACACGTCCCCATGTGTAGAAACGAGCGAAGGACAGACCCAAAACCTTCAGGTATCGTTTCGCGGGAAAGCGAAACACTTCTCTCACTTCAGCTACAACGCCATCACTATAAACCGAACCCACATGTGATGCCGCTTCCTGAACTATTTCTGACGTAGAGTACGTCTTTTCCATACATAAAATGGCAGACAATTCTCCTTCGGTGAATTTCAAACACCTTTCTGCACCCAGTCCGAACCCTTCTTTGTCAACAAAGAGCATCTCCGCCCCGATTCCATCACCTTTGCCGCCACTTGATCCGAAGCTATCTTGCCAAACTGTTACCAACCAATCCCCTCTTGCTGTTACAAAAACAAATTCTCCAAGAAAGCAGACCAATACAGCGGACGCGCAGCACTACGACAGTGGTACGGTTACACTGCTAATCAAAATGATGCAAAAAGCAGGATATGGAAACAGAAAGCAACAAAAAAAGAGTTTGAAGAACGTCTTTGCTGATGCTGTGAAAATGGCAGAGAAAGAACACGGAATCAAACGAACTGCAAAAGGGTGGCAAAAGAAGTTTACGAGGATAAAGACGGAGTACTCGGCATTCATAACGAAAATCAACCAGTCCGGTCGTGATGGTGATGACGAAGATCTGTTCAACCGGCCAGAATTCGTTGCTCTCATGCATGAGCTAGAAAGCGGGAAAGCACGCCATGACCCCCCAGGCAATTGTTCAACAGATGACGCCTCCAACAACGATCAACCGATGACGAGTTCAAGAAAGAGAGCAAAACTTTCTCATACAAGTCCTCTCGAGTCATTCATAGAGAAGCAAAATGCGGGCCACATCGAAAAACTAGCGGAACTGAAGCGCAGCAACGAGGAAAGGGAAAAGACGCGTGGCGTTCTGGGGCGCTTAGTAGAAAAGATATGAACCTCTTCTCAGTTCTCATTGGAGGAACTGTTGATTATGTAGTAAAGCAATGCATCCCTCTGTCGCTTTGCGCCTGCTGTGTGGCTTGAAACGCAATCATCACCAGAAAACAAATCAGGCGCTTCGATTTCATACTCTTGAAAGTCTCCGTCGTCCACACTCAAATTGTGTAGCACTAAACATGCCTGGCAAACGAGCGCAATGTCATCTTCATGCTGCATTTTCACACCCTCCTTTAGTACCGTAAACCTCTGTTTCAGTATGCCAAATGCGCACTCGACAGGCTTTTGCGCTTCACTCGCGACTCCATCCCAATGATTCAATACCGGATTGGCTTGCTTCTCGCGTGCACTAGCTCTTTTCATCATTGTGATACCGAGCTCAAACGCGCAGTCGCCGATCAAATATGGTCTCACAGGCACACCGCCTACCATCAAATCAGGAACAATGCTTCCAAGCCATAAACCTTGTTCTATGTTCCGTTTCAAGGACGATCATTGATCAATTGTAGAATCACTCAGCACTTCTGGTCGCCTTATATCTGCATAGATAAACTTCCTGTCTGCAGTCACAACGGCAAAGATGACAATGCTAGGATACACCTTATAACATCAGTATTCGTAGTATTGCTCTGTTAGTCAAGACGGCCACTTAATATGCGTTCCATCCACAGCGCCAACGCAATAGGGGAGTCCTGAAATGCTTTTGAATCCACTCATGGCCTTTGCAATTTAGTCGTTGTCATTTGGGAAGCAGATTTCCGATCGATACTGCTGCACTATAGGTTGAGCTACAAATGGAATCAGTAAAGACACAGTACTGGTTTCGATTCCCAGTTGACATGCGGTTCGCTCACAATTAGAACCTCCAACATAGAGCAGAAAAGCAGGGAGTTTGATATCTACGCACAGCGCTTTTCGGTAGTTTGTGTCAGTTCTTTGAATGGCCGGGCGTATACAATCTGCAATTGTCCGAAACAGAGTATATTCTATACGGAACATTCGCTTCCAAGGGAATGACATCTGAAATTTTCTGTTGAGGGCATACTCGTAGAACCAGTTCACGCTGTTTCGACGTAGACGCCATGCACTGCCTTCGCTGCTACCTCGTTTGTCCTGCGGTACGCCCAGCAAAACTGTGTTGTCTTGTGTCGTGTGGTAAGGAACAACCGCGACGGTATCGCTGTCGGTTTCATCCGCGGCGATCCAGGCAGAGAGAGCGGTGACAATTTGATGACGTAGAGGCGTTGACATTCTCTCTGCCAAATATCTAGGGGAACTGTCTCGCGGTTGTAGCAAGTTGGGGTCGCTACGACAGCGACCCCAAGATCGTGGGGATATTGGACAAAACATTTTTAGTCCTATGAAATGGGAAATGGACAGGATACGGTTGTTTTCGCACAAAATACTAGGTGGTTTCGTTGGTGTAGAACGGGCCTTAGGGGAGCACGGGAAAACCGCAGACACCGTCTGTAAAAAAGTGGGCGGCGTGGCCAGCTCACACAGCTGCGGGGACGGACAAGTGTGGTTTATGGTTCGAATCCCGTTCATTGCGTTTGCTGTGCTTGCCCTTCCTATCTTTCAAAGTTTCAGTGAATCTCCACGTCGACAAGTGTACATCATGTACATCAGACGCAACACTTACACCGTCAACACGTTCAATACGCGTGCATGCGGCGCGCGAGCGCCTCAGCGCGGCCGTCAGTGGTCAACGCCGTGCTGTCCGGCGATGGGCGGTGGGCGCAGCGCCCACCGCCGCGAGAGTCTCGCCCGTGAGCGCAGGGTGCTTTGAGGCGCGCGTGGTGCAGGAGCGCGTCTGCTTTGCGAGGCGGCGGATGCCTGGTTTGAGTGAGTGCTTGCGCGAGCGGTGGGTGAGCGAGCCGGTCTTTGTCCGCTCGTTTCACGTTGCTAAGCTCGTTTCGAGCGAGCGCAACCACGTGTTGCGCGTGCGGCAGCGCACGGGAGGAAGGTGATGCCGGCAGTTGACCGCCGTCGCAATCTTTTACTGCTCTACACCATTTCCGCACCGTCTGTCAAAATCACCACATTTTCGTCTCCGTTTCCATCCTCGTTCGACGCGCCTTCCCCCGCTTCTTCACCCCCTGTCGCCTGCAAGCAACTTTCAACGTCGTCCTCATCTTCCTCCTGCGCAGATATCCATTTCTCGCCGTCTGATCCTTCGAGCTCGTGCAGGAAGCGATACTCTCGGAAAGCAGGCTGAGGCTTCCATCCCTCCCAATGCCAGTAGTACGTGTTCGTACCTTCAATGATCCGTTTCTCAGCCCTCTTGCCCAGTCTGTACTCGCATGTACACCTCTCTCCATCACCTAAACTTCTCGGTTGCCAACCTCTCTGCGACGTATTTGACAACGCTTCTGCCCTCGTTGTGTCTTCCGTGCGTTGGACTGCACTCACATCCAGCCCGCTTTCGTCATCGCCACCCCGCTCACTCTCACTCAAATCCGCACTGTGCTCCTTTGATTCTCTGTCATGAAGACCACTTCCGTCGTCGCCACCCTGCCTATTCTCACTCGGGGCCGCGCTATGCTCCATTGATTCGCTCTCGTCTCCACCGTTTCCTATCTTCTTGCAAATTTGATCCTCACACTTCGTGCTCCCCTCCGAAGCAGTTGCACCATTGCCTCCGTTTTCATTCTCATCTGTTTTTCCCAATGCCTCGACGCAGGCGCAATTGGTTTCATCATCCTTCAATGAATCCACCACATCTGTAGATTTTTCTTCTCCGGCCGTATCATTCGACTCCCAACCAAGGTTTTCGCGAAACTCAACGCCATTCCGATTAGTTTCCTGATACGCCACGTAGACACTTTTCTCTATATCTTCACTTTCTCTGCATACCTCTTCGTCTCTATCTCTATTAAAGTCAAAGGCTTCTGAGGTTTCGGTGCTTTGCTCCCTAAAATCATTCTCTTTGAAATCCATGGATAAAACCTTCATGCATCCTTCAAACATATGTACCCATTCTTCCCAGCGAAACTCGTAGTCGCCCTTGCGACGTGTAGAATCGTCAGACTCCGATACATGAGCATGAAGATAGGATTCAAATCCAAATCCAATCTTCATTACAATGTGTACATCATTGGGGCTCCTTGCAGTTAGGAAAGCATTTACCCACAATTCTGAAAATGACACTGAAGGTTTCAGACTTACAACAAAACCGTTACCATGTACCTCCAGAATGGGAAACCCCAACAAGAAGAGCATTACGAGCTCCATATTCTCTGGCCCATACTCACGCTCATCATCGCTTATCAACTCCAAGAGATGTTTCTGACATTCCCAAAGAACCTGCTCGTGACATGTCCATTTGAAAGAGTCCAGAGCTACTCGGATGTCACCCTCTCTCGGTTTGATCGAAAGGTATGAAACGCCTTTTTGCTTTTCCAATTCATCGCAAAGCATTGAGAGGTCGATTCTTGCTCGGAACTCAGTTGACCAATCTTGAGGTATTTTCGCAGTCCAACTTTCTCTACGCAGCTCGTCTTCATGAACTGATGCCGTCCATTTCGCCAAACGGGTTCGCACCATCTCCATAATGTATCCGATAAACCTGACACCTTTCGTACCCGAGCCACGCTTCTCCAGCTCTCTATCTCCTAAAGCAGGAGGTGTATACTCCGGTATGCGCCATGCATCCCAGTATTCCCGCTGCGAAAGACATTTTGGTTTGTACGAAGAACTGGCTTTGAAAAATCTGGACACTGACGGATCCACACGAATGTGCTGCAAATAAACTTCCCATCCATCTTTTTCCTGGATCCTGCATTCTTGAAACATCTGTGGGAAACAGCAGACAGGTTCTCCAAGTGAATGGTAAACTCACACTCGGCCCAACGTATCCGTGTCCGGTTCATGGAATTCAAAAGGTTCTTAAACATAAAAAAATTTGTTCCAATTTTCTCTTCATGTAGCATACCAAGGTGGATTGGGTCGGCGTACAAATTATCATCAGAGCTATCCTGCTCATAACGTGGCATGAGCATTGCATTCGTGGTCGTATACTCAACAAAGTCAGGAACATAGCGAGTTGTAATTACCAAGGGTTCGTTGGGATTCATTGGTATGTTCCCCGTACTTTCCGTGACATCAGAACCATCACCACAAGCAGAAAAGATCTGTTCTTCACTTCTTTCTGTACCCAGAGATTCCATGGGTTTAATTTGCAAGAACAGCAGAAAGTTCTCCAAGTCCAATGAACAAATACTTTGGATAAACTGAACGCTGTCCTGCTCATCCGCGTCAAATAGTCCTGGAGGTAAACTGTCGATGAGACGTCTGATCTTGGACTCGTATCGTTTAAACGAAATCCTAAACAAATCACCACGCTTTCTACCATGTCCTCTCACATTTTCTGATCGTAATCCAAATGGCGTCGGTAGTTGTTTTGAAGATTCGTCATCCATGTAATACCTGTGTGATTCTCGGGACATCAAAATTCTTGACCATGTGTGAGACCAGTTCTTCTCTTGCTCGTTGACGTAATTTTCACATGTCAATAGGCTTGCAAGATGTGAAAAGTTTCCCACCAGCAAGCCGTCCTCCAATTTCTCTTTTTCCATAAATTTGCGAGAGTCCTGAAGCCATTCTCTTCCATACTGAGCAAGGAATGTCAACATATATCGAACACACGAGTCAGAAGAGTACTGTGGCAAAAACAAACAGTTCGTCGACGAAAACCATTTGATCGGATGACGCAATGCTGAGGCGTTCAGTTCGAAAGGGATTTCGCACTCGAAGAACTCATTGTCAAGAATGGAACTGTTGACAAGCATTTTCCCAGCGAGTTTCCATACTAATCGCTCCTCTGCAGCATACACCGAATGTTTGCGATCAGACAATGTGAAGAGATTTTTACAGAGGCGTACCCATGGTTGCACTGCTTCTTTTCGCAAAATGTCCCTGGCAGGTTTAACAATTGCCTTTGCCCAGAAGCCATTATCATCGTGGTGAAAGTTTTCTGCAATGCGTCCAAGTTTGTATCTATGCAGATGGAGATGCCACAAGCTGCTTTTCACCCATGTCCACAAGTGGAAAAGCTGCCATAGGCCCCAAGCCGTGCGGATAAAGTGAAACATTGACAGACATACCGCCACAATTGCAGCACACATTTCTTTATAGTCTTGACCTCGTCGTTGAATCTCGATGTAGTACACAGTGTAGGCTACGGTCGGAATGGCAATCAAGATCTGAATGGCACCCTGCAGCGCAATGGCTCTGATGGTCTTCCAGCGATCGGAGATCAAGTCAAACAAGGCCAGAAAGCCCCATGGCACAAACACGGCAATGTAGGCAGCGATGATAAATCTTGGTTGTTCCGAGCGATTGAGGGGGCAATCGTTGTCGACGAGGTCACAAATGGCCTCCTTCGTAGCTTTCGAAAGTTCGAAAGCGGACATGATGGCGGCAACAGATGCCTACGCGGGTGAGTGCTAGAATGTAGTAGACAGCCGTCGACTTTGCTCTCCAGTGACAGCTCCAGGAAGGAACCATTTTGCGTGCACGGCTTGTACGTGCTCGGCTTTTCTCGGCATGGATGAATCAGGCGTCTCGCCTGACACTCAGACACTCAAAGGAGATTTGCCAGCTGAGCATCACGAGACTCTCGAAAGCCACTGTAAAGTTTCTTGCAATCCGATTGGGATCGCATTTGGAAGACGTGTCTTATTGTGCCACGTGTGGCGTGTACCACTCCAGATCCAGATGGGATTCTCAACCCAGAGCACTGGTGGTTTGCATCGTTCGGCTGATCCTCTGTTACGAGATTGTTTTGTTAGTCGCGTTTATATTCTTTAGCGTTTGGGAACGCTATTACTGGTAAAAATATCAGTTAGGGGCTACTAGTAACCTACTAAATGTGGTGCTCATCGCAATTTGCTCCTTCACAGCTGCAGTAATGTGCCTCTACAACACAGTTTATGGCACCAAAGAATTGAAACGCTTACGTAGAAACACATTGATAGCTCAAGCCAGGTTGTGCAACTGTTCAACGACAACGCAAGAACGCATTTCCAAGAACGTACGCGCATCTGTCCAACTCACAACGAAGGGGCTTCTCTCATTCTCACAAGATGAAATCCATCTAGCATGCATAGCAACAAGAATAAGAAGGAGGAAATTGATTCCTTTGAGCATACGAGCATGCCTCACAGCAAAGCCCAAAAGGCTCCCCATATGTCATACGTGAAACTGCCCTTCCGAAACCGACAGCAGACACATCAAGATATGAGCATTGTGTCGGTGCGTTGTCATTCTTCGTTGCGTGCCAGTGAATATGATCGACGAATCCGCTCTCAACCGCTTTCTCTGAAACGTCTGCGGCGTATGTGATCTTGTGACGATTGGTTCGGTCATCCTTTTCTGCGATAAGTAAAACGGCCTTGTCCCGTGAGTGCGTCACGCGATGGTGTGATTTGGAGCACAGAAGACGAGTGCCACGACTTGTGAAGCAAAGAGAGCCACGACAGGTTACCATCTCGTAGTTTGGAGTGTTGCGGGTATCTGACTGCGGAACGAAAGTCGAAGTGTGTGTTGCAGGTGGTTGGGTAGGATCAGATCGCTGTTCAACACGCAAAGATTCTGGTAGAGGCGTTTGGGTGGCTGCTCGGATCGGCGGAATGGCACGAACTATCAAGAGCTGACAGAAGAAGATAGTGAAGAAAATGGTTGGAATCAGCTTCATGTTGGTTAGAGAAGTTGGCTCCAAAGGAGAGTTAGTTCAGTTAGCTTGGAAGGGAGGGAATTGTGAAGGATGGGATGAGGATCGGGAGATGGACGTTGCCAGCTTGGTAGGTCTGCTCTTATAGAGCACTCACAACGAGAAAACGTGGAAATATTCGCCACGGCATTGCGGCTAGTCGCGAAGAAGACACGAAGCGGCACAACAATGTGTTTACAGCGACGTTCCTACTGGGCGATATATGATGATTTTTTGAGTAATGGGGTAAGAAGGTTGACCTGTGATGCTTCAGCACATGTGCTCAAGAAGGTTCCATAGGTCTCTGTAAGATATTGCGTGCCCAGAGTTTAGCATGAAGAAAGAAATGACAGCTAAGGGATTGCCAAGAAAGACGGATGTAGTACAAATTCTCTCGTAGTATGGCATGAAATAGGGTTACAGGACGTTGTCGAGGCGGACCGTGCGTCTGTATCAAAGGTACGCTCTCAAAAAACATACACGAGGCGAGGTGCTTATCGAAACAATTCCGAAGCGTGGCAGTAGCCAAACGGCTTTACGACGATGAGGAGAGTTATGACGTGGCCCTCCGGCGACGCGCTCGCTGATTGGCTGCGTGCTGCTCCGCTCGGCTCGTGGCACGAATGACTTGTGCTCCCCCGTGGCCACTGGCCTCCGTGTCCGACGACGAAGGTAACGGTGTGTACAGCAATGCGTGTCCGCGAGTGCGGTCGTCGTAGAATTCTCGCTCGGTCACGTGCTCGCTCGGCTACGTGTAAAGTGTCAAACATTTCGGGTTTGTTTTCAAAAAAAGAAGAAATAAAAAATTTTGATCTGATGGTTATTGCGACACGTGTGCAACGAGTGAAAACTAGTTAGAAATCACAACATGTCAAAATGAACAACGCGCTCTCAAGGTGACATCACGTCACAACGTTGGGAACATGACCTCAGAGAAGAGTTTATCAGTGATCACAGGACGAATGGTGACTCACAGACGGGTGAGTCATAGCTTCTCTATGCTGTGCCATACGTTCTCTATTCGAGCTTTCCTCTCGCTCGCCTTGTTCGGCCTGCGTCTCCATTCTATCCTTACCGTTTAACCAAGATGTCTGAGATCTCAGTTAGAAACGGGATTCTTGGGCCAGCTCTAATTCTCCACGCAAACGTGAACTTTGCACGATAATCCTGCATGTAGGACAAAGTGAAAAACTCCACTTGACGATTCAAATTGGCTTCTCGCACCCAAACGTATTTGAAACCAGTTCAAACCATAGGTGGAAGAACATCGAGTCGTTCGAACACAAAAAAAAAAAAACATATCCATGGAATCAGGTGGTTCATCCTGTGCAAATAGCAAGATCCAAAATATTTAATTGAAATTCCAACTCCGTCAGGGGAAGTAGCTTTGTCCAATACTTTTCTTTATGAGGAATTGGGAATAATTATGGAGATTGCATGGTACGTGTTTCACAACTGCAGTGATGGTACCAAGGGTCAGGACTGAAGGAACATGGATGTGTTCGTCTGCTCTTACGGCCTTTTTAAATATTGGTTGTTTTTCCGTCTGCTGCTCCACGCAGTCTGCACCCCATTTTCTCTACGCCACAAAAGATTGGACGTAAATGTAGGGCATTGTCCGAGGTATACAGGAAACCCAGACTTGGTTTATTATTACCAATTTGCAATTTTTTCCTTTTTGTGAACGGGCGACTTCCATGTTCTCCTTCCACTCAATTGATAGTTCAAAAGCCGAAATTTTGTGTAACGCTTTCCAAGACCGTCGATGAATTCATTGCGGAATTACGGTTAGTTCACCAATATTCAAACAGCACATTGGCTCGTGCAAATAGTGTCATGGGTAATTGTGCACAGTACGCTTGAGTTTAATAGTGACACTCAGTGGGGATTCAACTTCGTCCGTTTGTTCAAAGCGTGGTGATCTTCTTCTCCGAGAGGCCACTTGTGGGTTTAAAGTTCAGGGATTCAAAAATTTAAAATTAAATAATTACAAAGGAGCAATTTTGAATTTGATTGCTTGCAAAGAGTAGGAATCAAACGTTGTCCAGTACTTTGACTTCTCGATGAAGTTTGCGACATGGTAAAGGACTTATATTATACGTCAGTGTGGCTCTTTGTGCTTCAGCGTGTGCTCGTAAGGTCAAGTATAATGAGTGAATTTGGGTGCATGTGCCAGAGGCAGAACGTCTTTGGCGAAGCCCTGAGAATGGAAGCTTCGTCGAGCAAGTTTTGAAGGCGTGTAACAACTCATAACGATTTCCATTCACTTCTATCTTGCTCATTCTGAGCTGTGCATGAGACATGTTTGTCCCTCCTATTAGGAACTGTTTGTTCCACAAATTTTGAAGTACTCATATACGTCCATATACGTGCACTTGCAGTTGCAAGTGGTCTGAAGGTTTCCTGAGAGAAGAGACAAAGGCCCCCCGCAGCGAACAAGCGCCACCAGGCCTCATGTCCCCAGGGGTCCGCAGTAGGCGGTAAGCAACCGCAACTGTGGCGCAAGGCAGGCTGTCCACTGTTGCACGCTGAGTGCAAAATCCAACCCTTACCACAACTTATGCCGGGCGATGCATCCGTCCATAACATGGCATCAGCCACCCTCTTCACTATCGCCAGAGGCCAACGTGGCCTCGTCAATTTCCAAACCGCACTTGAAACAGGCTCCCACTTAAAACACCCGTTCCACAATGGCATCCCCTCACACCGTCGCGCGAGCCGCACACGCCACCGCGGCGCGTAAGAAAAAGCGCATGGAAGAGCCACTGGAGCTCGAACAGGAGGAACAAGATACTGTGACGCAGTACCTCATGGGAAAGAAGCACGAAGAGCCGTTCGATCAATGTCTTTGGTTCAGCCGCGGAATGCATCACGTGCGATTCCCTGGTACACAGCTACACACAGCCGTGCAAGACGCACAGCGCGACGAGTACATTGCAGTTCAGGGGCACGGCGGCAAATGGCAGCGGGTGCTCCACAGGGCGCGAAGGCTGCTAAATAGCACGAAACGAGTTGAAATGACGGCAGCGAAGATGCCACACGTACATCTTTGCATCGTGGAGGGCGGTGATGGTGCACAGAAGCGGTTCGAGACAAAGAAATTGGCGGACGTGTTGACGTGGTGTGATGAGCAGGCTTTGGCGGCTTACGTGGAGTGTTGTCAGGTGGCCGATTTGGCGCTTTACACATCGAAGGGGTTTACAGTCGTCCAGACTGTGGACGAAGTGGAGGCGGATTGTGCGCGGCTGTACGCGCTGTGGAGGACTCCTGTGCGACGTCGGAGGTTGGGATTGGCGAATGACTAGAGAGCAGGCGTTGTTCAAGCCGACGTCGTGGTGTAGTTGAAATATAGGCAACGACTCCCAAAGGTTGAAAGATTTTCAAACCGTCTCTCTTGCGTCTCTACAATACTCTATTTAGGAAGAGGACTGCTCAGATTGGATAAACAAGCATATCGTATGGAAAGCTTCGCCATCCAGGCCTCATCTGATCTTCAGTAGAGCTCTGAAGACCTTCAGTCTAAGTATCATTATCTACATACAACTAACTTGTTGAGATAGCACGAATTGGATTTTTGCTTCGTATTGCTCGCATGGTGCGATACGGCATTTCATGATCGTGGCCACCAGCATGTGGGCTCAAGTTTTATGTCAATTCATCTGCCTTCAATTTAATGGGTGTTGAAGTAATCTTGCTTTCTGATAATTGATTGATTCAGTTCGAATTTGTAAACTATTTCAAATATTTCAGTAGATTTCGTCAAAAGTTTGTCAACTACGAATTCTCTCGTTTTGGAGGCAGCGTTTCCTGATGGGTCGCGAACGGCCCCGTCTGCAGTGTGGATCCCATTATTCTGCCTAAGGCAGGTCTATGATCTTTACCATGATCCAACCCCCATTCGAATACGTACCAAGCCAGCAGCATTTTTTTGTTGAGATCAGTCGCGAGATCTACTCTGGCCCCGGAGTGGGACTAGGCAGAGTCAGCACAATCCGGCGTTGCGGCCCGTGGGTGGGCTGGTCGGACGGACAGAGCTAAGACGCACAGTGGCGGCCCGCCGGTGGCCTGCATGTGCAACGCAACTTACGGCTCCTGCGGGGAGCTGCGTCGCGCTTCCGGACTTGCGGCCCTGCGAAGGGCTGTGCCGCGCTCGGTCAAGGACCGTCGTAAAGCTACGTTTACTCCGTAGATAGATTGATACGGTAGGTTACCACTAGACTAGACAAAACTGCTACTGAACCAGATCTAAGTACTAGTGCGGCGGCGGCGGCGGCGGCGCACGCCAGCGTCGTCGACGGCGCATCCAGTGCGTCAGCCGCCGTCGTCGAACACGGCGCAGGATGCGTAGAGTCCCCCACATCCTTGGCCCTCGACATATGTGTGTCAATCCACTTTAAAAACTCCCTATAGGACAAAGAGGGAACAGAAATACGGGCGCGAAACTTGTTCTGGACCGTTTTTGACCCCGAAATCTTTCTTGTAGATGCTTTGATTCTGTTGTACACGAACTTTAAAGATCTCAAATTGAGCTACTCGTTATAGATTTATGCGCATTCTACGATACGCATGAATTGGTCCAATCCTCTCCGTTTGCAAAAAACAGAGCATGAGCGTCATTATCATTCGGATAGTAGCGCTCTAAGATATTCTTAACCAAATACGCCCGCCGGTTTCCTTCTTGAGCGGAAGACATTTTACTCAAACACTGAATCACGCCGTTGTTATCATTTAAACACCCCAACGTTGCCTCTTCAATAATCGACTCACAGGTAAACCTTGATTTCAACAGCCTGAACTGTTCCCTTGTAGAGCTGTTTGAAAACTTTTGAACGCAAACAAAACCGGCGTATTCAGAGCTAAAGGAGAACGTATGGTACTGTGATAATTTAAACGTACTTGGTATAGTAAAGAAAAGACTTAGAAACTTCTTCCAATCAAACCATTCAACCTGCGTCCCGCAGACAGCTCTATTGCTCGAACTACTATCTTCAATAGCCGCCATCATATCTCGCGGACAAAAGACGTCCAATTGCTTCAAACGTCGCTTCACTAGCCCGAACGCACCATCGCAAACATTTTTTGTGTGACCCGCAACAAGAAAATGGAGTGTGATTCCATCCTCGTACTTCATTAGAACCCGCCATGCAAGGTAGAACAGTATGTAACGGTTCTTATTTTGACCGCTGCAATTGTCGGCATGCAGCTGTATTTTGCGAACACTACGGCGTTCGGCTTTCACCTGCTCGATTGTGTAGTGTAGCATTGATCCAACTTCATTGGCCGTTTTGTGTCCTGGCCAGTGACCTTCTGCCAGTCCAAAAATGTTAGTAGTACCAGTGTTGCTGACATGGCACCCAAAAATATCGAACTTGAGTCCAGTGATGAAATAGAGCTGCCCTGGCTTCCGCAGAAGACGTGGGAGGAGAACCTTTTCGGCGAAGTCGAACACAATGTGCACTTCAGGCCAGTCTTTTGTCGCGATTTCTCGTATGGCTTTATAGTTCATGAACTCCTGCAGTGCATCCGTTCTGTGTCTGTCTCGGGCCTCGAGAAGAACTTGCTTTGTCTGTCGATTTTGGCAGGCGTTTGCTTCATTGAGTAATGTCGTGCATGTGTCACAAAAGTCGCTCCCTGATCGCATTATTCTTAAAGTAGACATATGCGTCCGCCAAACTTTTCTGAACGCGTCTTTGCTAAGAGCCGATTGGGGACGCTGTTGCGCACATAGATTCGATTGATAGAATGACGTGATGAGCTCTTCCCATTCCTTAGCGTATTGCTCATGGACCGAAGCAATTGTGGTCTTGCTTGGCAACAGCATCACAGGTCTGTCATCTGCAGATCCCCTCCCTGTCGGACAAGCCATTGCGTTGATTTCCCCATATACTTGTAAAAACCACAACGCCACCATGGACTGAACAGATAGATACCCTTTGCGCCGTTTCCTTTCTTTTGTTGTGTGCACGGAGAAGTTAATGTCGGTTGTGATATTAGTGGCGCAGGTCCGCACAGTTCGTGGATGCAATTGAACTACCGCTGCAAATGCGTTGGCGCAGAGGCAAACTCCTCGGATTGCATACTGAGTTGTGACTCTAGCACCCGGGCGTTTCTGTCTTCGTAATCTTTTCTTGTACTGCGATCGTTGCGCATCGCTTTGCATGAGCTCATTTGGACAATCAGGCGGCGCACTTAGTGCTAATAGAATGCAGCGCACTGCGTGTATGCGCTGAGACTCTTTCATTGCAGCAAAGCTTATAGAAAGATCCCGGATTTTTTCTAACCCACAAGGTGTTGAACATGTGCATTGTTTCATAAAAGAGTCGTAGTGATTGTGTGCCTGTTTCATTTCAGCAGCAGTAAGATCAGTACTGTTCGTAGAGCCGTTTTCTCTCTCTTCATGTGACTGTGGTCCTTGATAACGACCTTCCTCTTCTGCATCATTGCTTGGTGATGTACTTACACGAACGCTGTCGTTGTTTCTTACAAGATCTGAGTGCTGGAGCGACTCAGCCTCGCACAGAATGTGGTTGGTTTGCATGATGAATGCCGAGGATGTTGCCGTAATGTAGACGACGACGTTTGTGGACCGGCAAATCGTACAACGAAAAGATTTGTTCATATCTTTTGATGCGTTTACATCTTTTTTTAGATCGGTAGATTATCTTGCCAACGGTTGGTCGAATTCTGCCGTTTTGGGACGTCCAAATAATCCCCTGACGCCTTGTATGAACGCAGTTTAAGGTCAGCTTTCAAACGATATGACAAACTCTCGGTACTCCAAAAGTACCATAAGGAGTTTTTAAAGTGGATGTCTACACATATTTTGGGCTTGGCAAGAAACACAGTACCCTTCTGGGAGGATAGTTTTGGGACACTTAAGAGAAATTTAAAATTATTTCATAAAAGAGTCTTCTTCTTTAATTTCAAATCTAGCCAAAAAGATTGCAGTTGACGAGAGCTTTCAAACGAGCTACGATATGTCATGTATTCTCCCCAAGTGTTCAAATCACCGACTCACTTGGCTGGATGTTCGCCAATCGCCAACAGGCTCTCTCCGGCCAGTTTTGGGACAACGTCCTCCCCATGCAAGAGTTCGACCGCAAGCCCCAACGCTTCAAGGACAATGAAAGCAGCAAACCCATAGGACCGAATCCGTGTCCTTGGCTTGCCGATAGCCTTCAGTAGTCCACCGCCCTTGCCACTACGAACCGACAAGGCCACAGCCTTTCCAAGCAAAGCGGCATTCTTCTTTGTTGCCGCAATGCGACGTTTTCTCCCCACAGAACTTTCACGCGCTTTCATTTGACATTCCTCCTTGGTAATAGTAAACGAGGTGCCAGACCGTATCTCGAAACTCAATAAATGCTGCAGTTCTTCTTGGCTGCTTGGTCTAGCTTTCTTAATACTGTTAAAAGTCGACTTGCTGATGCCGGTCTATCTAGCAATGTCGCGAACACTACCGTTATCCCGCAGCAGTCGTAAAGCCTCTGTGCGTGCGAGGTACTGGTCTTTCTGACGTTCCAAGCGCTTCTTGTGCTCAAATGTTTGTGTTCTCATGGACGGTGGGATGATGAAAACGTTACGGCTGTTCACCGCCGTGGTGGACAGGTTTTCAGAGGAGCTCGCACGAGCTGATCATTTGGACGTTTATTGCAGTCCTGTGCATGGCGGGAAAGGGGCTCACAATGGACTTAAGATTCCCCTGTGGCCCGAGATAGGATGGGAGATGGGTGTTTCGGTTCCCATACGTTTGGCGAGAATTTGTCCCAAAATTAGCCATGTCCCAAAACTATC
Organism: Gracilaria domingensis; assembly: GCA_022539475.1. Taxonomy (NCBI): domain Eukaryota; phylum Rhodophyta; class Florideophyceae; order Gracilariales; family Gracilariaceae; genus Gracilaria; species Gracilaria domingensis. The sequence goes on along the minus strand of VCMS01000156.1, from coordinate 70,245 downwards.
CTCCCAGAAGGGTATGTATACCTTGTGGTATCTCTCCAAAACTCGTCTTTCTGCAGCATTTTGACCTTCCACGGTTTGGTGGTGGAGATATACGAGACGGAATAGTTGTGGATTTTCTTACGAATGCACGCTTGTCCAAATACTACGAACTACGCAAACGATTGGACAGAGTTTTAAGCGAGAAAACTTTATTCGCAAAACATCGAGTGCAAAGGGACGGACTACGTATTGGCGTTGTGTCTGATTCCACGCGTTTCGCATAGAATCGAATTGCTCGTAAAAAAAAAGCGGGTACAAAGCAGTTGTGCGCTTGTTCCATTTTGTAAATGGAGAGCTTCACTTGGTTCTGTGTCCGTTTCAAAAAATGACGTCTGTGAAAGAGTCGGAGGACATATCTAACGAAATATGTAATGAAGCGTGTAGAGAAGCATCAAACGACTCATCAAATTCGCATCACGCTGAGGAACACGATGAATCTTTGATGAGCGCACCAGCCGCTGAAACGATACGATGTTCGAAATCGGGATACTTGAGACCCAACCTTATGTATAAGACCAAGCTGTGCAGACAGTACGAGCAGGACGGGCAGTGTAGCTACGGCCCCGTCTGCCAGTTCGCGCATGGCACGCACGAGCTGCGGCCGATTCAGATCCACCCGCAATTCAAGACGGCGGGGTGCCGAAACTTTGAAGACACGGGGCACTGCGACGGCTTTCTGTGCCACTTTGTGCACGGCGAGCAGGACCCGTTCCGAAGGGACGTGGCGTACTACAAGTACGTGTGCGAGATGATGAAGAGCCACCGCTTCTTGTTCGACTTGAAGCGGCGCGAGCGGCGGCGCGGCGCGCGTGGCGCAGAAGGAGGCAGGGCGGCGTGCTTGGCGGCGGGGCACGCACTCTGTGGCGGATGCGCGGCGTGCTCGCCGCTTCCGCAGTTCTCGTGGACGTGTCCATTTCGCTGCTTTGGCTCTGAGAGCTGATGCGCGTTTGCCTGCGTGCTTACGCGTCATATGAAGACACGCAGAACAGCAACGCCACGTGAGCAAACCGCTGTAAATTGTAACAATTCTCAAATTTGAGCAAAGTTTACGCAAAAAAGTCAAGTTTTATTCCGATTGCTACATAAATATAGGGCGTGGTCGTGTACAGGTAGCCAGAGCGCGATCGAGCGTACGTGTATCCTTCGTACCATTGATCGAGCCTTGGCGGAGCGTCGCTCCGCGGCCACAAGGCGCCGCGGGTGGACGCGCAGCGACAACTGTGTACGTCTGACTAATGTTACATCTGTCTACGCTGTCTGCGCTCCATGTGCGGGGCTGGCGGGGCGCTACCGCAGCGACGCATTGCACGGCCAGGAGGAGACGGCCGAGTGCCGCGGCAGCGGCGGCGCGTACAAGGTGACCGCGGGCACGACGCGGCCGTCGCGGCAGACGGCGGGCGGCAGCGGCGGCGCGCACGCCGCGGGCGGCGACGACGGCGGCGGGCTGTCGAGTGATGCGGGTGGCGGGCGTCGTGGTGGTGGTGGGCGTGCTGTGCGTGCTGGCCGCGGTGGCGCCGCGCCCGCGGCGTGTCAATTAGCCTTACAGTAGGCTCCACCACTTAAGACAGAAGAACCGAACGAGTTCAGAGCAGTAAACGAGAGCCAGGTCTCTCCATCTTCCACAGGTTATGGGCCACACGCAAAAACAAGACTCCAAACCATACCACAACCCCCCTTCCCCATACACACAACACAACGGAAGCCTACAACAGACTCACTCGTCGCCTGCGACAAGAGGACACACGCGACATTGCCAATATTATCCACGAGCTCTATCTTAAGGCCGTCACAACAGCACATGACACACACATCCCATCCGATACAACACAAGCCCTGCCAAACATGCAGCCCAACAATACAACAAAACTACCCCCTCTTAACCTCGAAAATTACTCGTATTGGAAAAACTCCATTCGAAACCATGCCAAACGCATCCAAGCCCTTGAACACCTCACGACCAACTCGCCACAACCAGTAGACCCAGCAGAAGCCACCACGTTCTACACAAAGCAGTCTAATCTGGCCAACGCCATTATGTGCAGCGTACCACCAGCAATTCTTGGACAGATAATCCAACCCGGAGACGACCCCACACCACACGAGCCTTGCAATAAATTGCTCGAACAAGTTAACAGAAACAGCGAAGAAGACCATCAGTTCCTAAAGACAGAGGCTGAAAGTATAACATTTTAGATGACGACACCAACATAGACGAATACGTCAAAGCACACCGTCATGTCCGAGAAAGGATGCTAGCCACTCTTTACCCCAAAATAGAGAACGAGCAAACCACAGTCTCCTTTCTTATCGAAGGCTTGAAGACGAACCCGGCGCTCACAACAGTAGTACCCCAATTCCTTGTACAAAAACCCAAAACCATACAGGAATTCACACGACGCTTCAAAGAGCTGTACAACTACACGAAACGCCTGCAACGCATCACATCACCCGCACCAGCACAGCCGCAATTCACCTGGGACTACGGCCGTCCTGGACCTTCGCGACCATACAACCCTTATTACAAATACACTCTGAGACGCAGACCGCCTTTCCGAGGTATACCTTGCAAATACCATGCAAACAAGGGCATACGCCCACAACACACGGACGAACAATGCAGAGACCCAGCCCATGCGAAAAGCAAACATACACAGGCGAACTACGCTCAGTGGAGCTATCCCCAATTGCCGCCGCCTCAACACCACCCTCCAGGCTTCCCTTCATCTCCGTACGCTCACCCACCCCCTCAAGTTGACATAGCGTCAGAGGCAGACACGGAAAGCACGAGTACGTTCTTCCTCGACAGCGGAGCAACTCCCACGCACGTCACGCAACCTGCCCCTAACATGAATCCCCTCCACTTTCCGGTCTACACTCAAACAGCTACAAACCAGCCGAGCAAATGCACGCACCATGGAATAATCAGAATCAAGCCAGCCAAGAGTAAGACCCTTATACACACATATGCAGTAGCAAACCGAAAAGTGAAACACAATCTCCTGTCCGTACCCGACTTAGCTACTCGTTACAGACTTGTCACGTTTACCAACAATCGAGCCACCATCATCGACACGACCAAAACTGTGCCCACAACAATTGCCACAGCAACGTGGTCAGGAACACAATATGTGCTCAAGGGATTAATAGGAATTGCAGTAGCCAATATGGCCACGCGCACATTACCACGTAAAGCAGTACTTCCAAAACAAACCAAACAAGTCAAACGATCTCAAAAACACTCAACAACAGCTGCCCCACCGCCCAAGACACAAACACCAAAGACGAGGTATACACTCGCTAATCTCCGCAACATATACAATCCCGCACAACAACTACCACTCTCCAACATACATGCCGCCGCCCACAAATGGCATGTAAAACTCAACCACGCCCACCCACAAAAACTGGCACTCACCGCAAGGCACAGACTTATACCCACACTCCCAAGAGCACTACCATATGACACCATCCTAACGTGCTCAGCCTGCGCGCACGCAAAAACAACACCAGAACCACACAAATCGAAGGCACATGGCTACCAGGTAGGAGCATACATCAGCTCCGATACCTGCGGCCCCATCAAGCCCCCTTCAACGCACGGAAACAGCCACATCCTCACGTTAATCTGCGCCACCAGCAGATTCGCATTCGCACACTTCCTCCAACACCGCAAGGATATACCAGCATGCGTAGAACAAACCCTCCACCACATCACCCACAGAATGAAACACCCCCTCACAGACTTTCGCAACGATAACGCAAAGGAATATACCTCCAGCAGAATGCAAACAATATATTCCAACCATCAAGTACAACACCACCTAAGAACGCCTCACCAGCCAGAAGAAAATGCCATTGCAGAACGATTCAACCGCACCATCATGGAATCAACACGTTCCCTCCTAGCGGCAGCCCAACTGCTCAACACATATTGGGAGGACGCAGCCAGAGACACGCTGTTCAAATACAACCTCCTCTACCACAGCAGTGTAGGAACATCCCCATATCACCTCTGGTACGGTACGAGGCCAAACCTACAACGTGTATTCACATTCGGAGAGCTCGGCAGTATTCCAGCATATGCTCCCAAAAGCAAACTCCAAACCAGAGCACAACCGGCTCGGTATATGTATGCTAATTCACTCACGCACATCACAGTGATGAACCTAGCGACATCCAAATATCAAAGTATCAGAGCCAAGGACTTCAAACCATATCATACAACCACGGACCCCACCGTCGCTTTCAGTCATGCCTACAAAGCTCGAGCAATAGCGCTGCAATTACCACCATCCACCATACAAATAGACACACCCCCACCCAACAATCTGAAGCAAGCCAGGAAATATCCAGATGCTACACACTGGCAACAAGCACATGACGCCGAACTCTACAACATAGACCACCACCAGAGCATCCAATGGCTCCCCTTCGACTTTCAACCGCCGCCGGAGAGCATCATACCCCTGATGATGCTTTAAAGATATAAGCGCTCAGCAGAAGGCACAATCATCCAAAGAAAGGCGCGCTGTAACCTCAGAGGGGATCTAATGAAGCCAGGCTTACATTACGACCCCACGCATACCACAACATACACGGCAGACCGAACGACTCAACGCATACTATTATCACTTCATGCCCAGCACAACCTACCATTGGAACACTTCGACATCAAATCCGCTTATTTGCATGAACCCTACCAACACACAAAACCGGTCTACGTACGGCAAATGCCGAAGTTCGATGGAACTTACGCTCACAACAGCAAGTACGGACTCTTGAAAGGCAACCTATATGGCTCGCCACCGGCAGCTTATTATTATAACCACGGTCTCAAAAAGTACCTATCCCAACTCAACTTCCGAGCAACCGAACATGATCCATGCCTATATACAAAAGCGGAGCCAAACGGCTACATCATTATTAGCACCACAATAGATGACTTCTTCGTACTGGCAACCTCCCAAGACTTGATCGACGAATTACACAACCAGCTGCTCCAGAAATACAAAGTCAAAAGACTGGGACCTCCAACTCGATTCCTTAATTGGACCATCCAACGTACAGCACAAGGACTACATATATCGCAACCCGATACAATAGACGCACTGTTAGTCCAAACGGGAATGCAACACTGCAATCCGACGACCACACCATACAACAACGTTAAACCGCTAGATCAACAAGAAGAAACGAAAAAACTTACGCCAAAGGAAGCTACGCAGTATCGCAGTATCTTAGGTGAGATCCGCAACATAACAGATAGCACCCGCCCGGATCTAATGTACGCCACCAACCGCCTCGCTCAATACATGAACAACCCACAACAACACCATTGGATGGCGCTCAAAACGCTACTACGGTACCTCAAGGGGACACGCACCCACGGACTTCTCTATCGATCACACGATAGTCAGCAAAAACAGACGAAATTGAAGGCATATAGCAATGCCGATTTCGCGAACTCCTGTGGGGCAAACTCGGAAGAGTGAAACCCACCAGACTGTCCGAAGGTCTGCTCTCGTGAGAGATGGCAGACCAGTGATAGAGCCCTCTGTACCACCGTAACTCGGTTGTGAGGCCGAAGTGGCAGCTGGCTATACCTACAGAGGTGCTAGGCCACGTGGTGAGGAAACGATGAGAAACTTCAGAGACGGGGTGGTATCGGCAACGATGAAACACGACCAATGACAGGTCTAGTCCCGAGAGGGAAAGCAACAGAAAACAACAACCAAACAACACCCACACGCGACGAATAGGGCTTCCTCGGCACTGTGCCCGGAGCGGGGCGAGATCCTCCAACGGTAATGCACGGGTTTCCGTAAACACGGCAAAACTATATACAGAGTCGGATCACTTCGTAATCTAGTCCTATACCTCCTCGGTACGACCCTCAGGTCCCGACATCAACGACAGATGTTCCTCAAAGGTACCGAGAGGGTAGGACCACCGTAACCAGACGTGGCTATACTCGCGAGAGTGATAACCCACGTAGGCGGTCGGCGCCAGAGCCTCACTCGTGTAGAGTCCCCTCAGGAGAGCGCTACTCGACAAAGAGTTCACTTAGAAGTGCTCGGGTTGACTTTACAAAGGTGCTCGCGACGACGAGGTCGAGCTCACCTAAGTAGGTCTAAACTAACTATGTACACGTGGTGCACACCCGCAGGGGTCCGTACACGTGGCTAGCCCAGTGTCAGGCACCTCAGGTGCACTACCTATTGTCCCGTAATATGCACACACACGGTGGTGTAGTACACGCGTCCACCTAGCGGTATTGGCCAGCAATGGCAACCCTGATTACAGGTAACTGTGGGAAAGCCATTCCAAAAGTAACCGCCAAAATTGGGTCCAACTCATAACTCTTCGAGTGCATCCTCGTATCACTCCCCTGAGTATATGAGGCGCATCATCCTGGTAATCACGCAAATTGCGTTGCTCTACAACTCCAAATCCCGCAAGTCAATAACCGGCAATGTTCATCTCCTCAATGCCACTCCAATCTCCTGGGAATCCAGCAAACAGTCAGTAGTAGCACTTTCAACCACCGAAGCTGAGTACATAGCAGCAGCGAATGCTACTCGACATACCAATTGGATCCGCAAGCTTCTCGAATCTTGCTTTGCAACCCAACAAGATCCCACGCCGCACTTTATCGACAACCAATCGACCGTTCTCATTGCATCGAACCAAGCGCCCACAAAGCGCAAGAAGTATGTTGTAGTATAGCTCGGCCAGATCAACGGGGGCTCTACAAGACCAAGTGGTGACGTCACGGGCTCCCGGGCACGTGTGTCTACTGTACCACGTGGGACGCGCAAGCGCAGGCTTGGACAGGACTAATTAGTCTATTCTCCATAATTTAGAATTAATAATTACTAGGTAGTGTAGATATGTGGCCGGGGTGGTGCACCACAAATGCACCTCCCGGTGGCCCACGTGGCACTAGGCCCGTGAGAGCCGGAGGGGCGCTCGGGTGTACTAAACCCCTGAGACGCCAACCTCCCACACCAAATGGTAAAGTCAAGCACCAACTAGGCTAATTTGACACCAGTTCGGTTCTACAGTCACCAATTGGTAAGTCTAGTAGTCCTCTAATAGTTTTGCTGACCTCGAGGGTTATACGTGCCTGCCGCACACCAGTGCAGGCGTATTTACCACTTGGTCACCGTGCACTATAGGCAACGGTGGGTGCTGCCGACCTATTAGGTGTCACGTGTTTCACTCCTCCGCCGGGTCGAGCCCACGCAGGGCTCCCCACTAGCAGCTCGCACCGATCGGCTATACCACATATTTTGGTCTCCCGACCTAGAAATCTGTGGATTACCAAGTGGTTTTGGGAAGGGAGGATTTGGAAGTCACGAGATACCCGAGTGGTTTGGTTCCCGTTGCCGAAGCAATTGGCTCCGACGCCAGTTACCTAAATGGAGAAACGGGGCGCGCGCTACCCAAATAGGGCGCCGAGCGCTCCACCAAGTGGTCACCCCATACGGGGTTCAGTGTCCTATCCGGTGTTGGATAACCCGGAGGACCTGATTCGGAAGGAACGCCCACCGAGGGGGAAGAAGGTAGACCGAGAGGCTGGGGGCCCCTCGACCCTTCCCCGGGCTGACCAAGTGGACGGAGGAGCAGGCTCCGCAAGGGCGGAGCCCGCTCCTGTAACAACCCCAGTGGTAGACCAAATGGAGGTGCCAGTCGGACCGCGACTGGACTTGGACGAGGTCACCCGAGTGGTAGTTGATCGAGCCTCCCAGGAGGTCCTCGACAAGGTACCTGTGGTGGTGTTACAGTACCTCGAAAACGAGGTGCGAGGACACATCGACCGATTGGTTATGCTGGCTCTGCAGCAGCAGGGGGCTAAGCTTCAACCTGAGATGGTGGCCCAGGCCGCGCTCATGAAGCAAGCTCCCCCGCCTGCAGTAGACGCCACCAAACCACTTGGTATTCTCCACCCTAACCTTCCTACACAACCGACTGGTGAAGGATTTATCGACCGTATGGGGAAAGGGGCAGAGCCTCCAGGGATGGAGGGCCCGAGGTACGTTTACCTCCCCCAACCTACTGGTGTAGCTCCGTCAGGACCAAGTGGTGGAGACCCTGATGGAGATTCGTCGAGCTCAGGAGACGAGCGTCGACGTAAACCAAATGGTAAGAAGAAGAAAACCAAAAGGGGAAAGAGAAAGAGTCGCCGGTCGGACTCGGACTCTTCGTCCTCAGACACCGATTCGGATTCGTCAGGAGACGACGACCGTACAGGTTCACGACGCAAGAGGAAGGACTCTCGCAAGAAGAAAGGAAAGAATCCCCGCAAGGGTAAGACCAAAAGGTACAACGATTCGGACTCAACTTCCGACGAGGAGACTGACCTAGAGGTGCTTACGCCGCTCAATGATTTATTCACCAAAGCGGTTGACTATCGTACCTATAGGTTAGAGAACAGACAGGCTGAGTATACCAAAGAGGTAGCTCAGAAGATAACGAAGCATCATAGGAAGCTTCGTTTCCAACTGGGTGAAACTCGCTTTAGCGGGGATGACCCTATTGCGATCATTGATTTCCTTCAAAGGTTCAAGATCGCTTGTGATCAGAATGGGTTTTCAGAGGCAGCAGCCATGTAGCTGTTTCAATTTTACCTAACTGGCCAGGCTGGAGCGTTGCTCCACAGCCGCCTCCAAGGGAACACCATGGCGGTGGACGAAGACCAAACGGAAATGTTGACAACATACCCACAGGTGGTTAACTTCCTACTGGAAACCTACGCGACCGATGAGGTAATCCAGGAGGCGTACGCAGAGGTGCTTGCGTACCGCCAGCGCGCGGGACAAACCGAATTGGAATTCGCTCGCTCCTTATGGGCATTAGCCTCCCGCTGTGGAAGCGTCTTTACTACCAAAAGGTTGAAATCGATGTACGCCGACAACGTGGCGAAGTCTATCCGATCACAGGTTCGTAACTACCTAGCTACCAACCGCACGGTCGACTACAACGCACTAGCCCGCCATGCACAGGGACTAGGCGACACCGTTCGGTCAGGGGCCAGGAAAGACTCCGCACCACTTGGCAAACCATCGAAGGAGAAAGGAAAAACCAGGCGGTCAGTGTTTGACGTAGAGGAAGAGGAGACCACTACGGGGGAGGCGTCCACACAATACGCCTCCCAGGGTCACCCAGTCCACTTGGTGCATGCACAACCGACAACTCGATCGCACGGTAATACCTCTTGGTCCAGCTCGCTATCCAGCGAGCCACCCTCGAGACAAACCTCAGCTCCACCATCACAGGTATCCGTACCGGTCAGCCCGGTCCTAGCGGTACCATTCAAGCAATATGGTGAACAAGGACCATACCCGCAGCAACGGAGTGCAGTACCTACTGGAGGCCGTCCCCCATCGCGCGCGTCGTCGCTCGCGATGAAGGACCCCACAACCGGCAATCTCCTCTGTTGGTTCTGTTTGTCGCCCCACCACTTGGCAACAGCGTGCCCAAGTGTGGCTCCGCAGAACAGGAACGCTCTCCTGACTGCTCGCCAGCAGAACCACCAGGATATATTTGGGCCCCCGGCACGGAGCGCAGGCACGGGACACGCAAATGCGCGACCCAATGCAGCCACACTTCATCAGGTACACCTCGTCACGGAGCAGGACCAAACGGATCCCGCCCCGCAGGCGGAAAACGCCGAACAGTTGGGATAGAGGCCTTCCCCAACTGTCCGAAGACGGAAGGCCTTCCAGAACCAAGTGGTGCAAGTATGGACAATTACCCATTGGTTACAGGGGAGGAGAGCCTCATGGACGGCACCGAACCGATATGCTTTCTCAAGCATAGTAACTATAAGGTAAATGTCACCCTCGGGTTTACTTCTAACCACTTGGTACCATGCGTCACTGTCCTGGACACCGGGGCAGGACCTAATCTGGTGAATGCCAAACTATTAACTAACAGACAACTTAATAAGCTTCAGCCATGTACATTAACTAACCCACTGGTTGACGCCAACAACAGACCACTAACCGTCATGGGAGCGCTTACCATAATGGTATTGATTGACACCATGAGGGTCCGAGTTCGCTTCATAGTCGTTAACCAACTGGCAACAGACTGTATCCTCGGCACAACTTTTATAGACCAGTATGTCAGGGCAATTTTTCCACGTTCTAAGACAGTTCTGTTCCATAATGGCCCCCGGATCGCCATTATTGGTAACCACAAGGGTGCCCCTACGAAAGAGAACCGCACTCAACACCAACCGGTCCCGGAAAACACACTCTCCAACAAGGTGCGATTGGCAAAGGCGGTAACAATACCGCCTATGAACCACTTGGTAGTGAAGGTCACATGCCAACAACCTGACCTGTTATCCATTCAGAACCATTCACGGTTGGCCGAACGACACATGACCTTAATGGCGAATGGTATAGTCGACAACATACCGACAAAACCGTTTCAGGTCTACCTCAGTAACTTCAGCAACCGCCCGGTCAAGTTGCCAAAACACACCGTAATTGGTCTTGCCTTACCGGCTCCCCGTACGATCTTTACGATTATACCACAATGGTCCCACGAGGTCGTGGATGCTAAGGAAGGGGGGGGGCAGTGTCAATTCGTTGAATTCGTCTGTCAATTCGTTGAATTCGTCGCGAACAGACCATATGGTGCAGCGACTAGCTGAGCGAGAAGACCAGAAACTGGAGCTCGACCCAGTGACCAATTGGAAGACGGAGGTGAATATAGGACTTGAAGGGGAAGAGCTCAGAGCTCGGATCCTTGGACTCCTGGAGCCATTCAGTACCATGTGGTCGGGTAAGCTGGGAGCCATTAAGGCCACCCAGCACAGGATTGACCTCAAACCGGACTCCCGTCCCATCCACCAACAGCCATACCGCGCGGGACATAAGGCCCGTGAGCTAGAGCTGGAGGAGGTAGAGCGGATGCTCCGCGAGGGGGTTATAGAACCGGCAAACTCGGAATGGGCTAGCCCTGTAGTGCTAGTCCAAAAACGAGGAGAGACCCGTATGAGGTTCTGTATTGACTACAGAAAACTTAATGCCGTAACGGTAAGGGACTCGTACCCCATCCCGAGGATGGATGAATGCATCGACTCCCTAGGAGATGCGAACATCTTTACCACACTGGACGCCAACTGCGGGTATTGGCAGATCGAAATACCAGAGGGTGACCGTGATAAGACTGCGTTTACATGCCACGCAGGCCTGTATCGCTTCTTACGCATGCCGTTTGGTTTAAGAAACGCCCCCGATACCTTCCAAAGGGCGTTAGACATTATACTGTCTAAAGTGAAGTGGACAACCGCATTGGTATACATAGATGACGTAGTCATCTACTCGAGGTCCATAGAGGAGCACTTCTCGCACGTCCAAGTGGTACTGCTGTTGCTACAAGAGGCAGGCGTGACCCTCAAACTACGAAAGTGTATGTTCTTCAACCAAGAGGTAGAGTACCTAGGGCATACAATAAGCCCCGGGAAACTCGAAGTGACCAAACGGAATATCCGAGCGGTACAGGAAGCGAAGCTCCCTACGTCGCAGACGGACATACGATCCTTTATAGGTCTATGCAACGTCTACCGGCGGTTCATCAAGGGTTTTGCAAAGATAGCCGCACCCCTGAACCGGAGGTTGCAGAAGGGGCAGCCCACACACTTTGACCATCTGGAAGAGGACGAGGTAGAGGCGTTCTATACATTGAAAGCAGCGCTTCTCTCCCCACCGGTACTGGCATTGCCCAAAACGGGACTCCCGTATACACTGGACACGGATGCGTCGGACGCCCAAATAGGTTGCTGCCTAATGCAGGAACAGGAGGACGGCAAGCTCGCACCAATTGGGTATTGGAGTAGAGCTCTTAACCAAGCGGAGCAGAACTACACCGTAACGGAGAAGGAATGCCTAGCGGTTGTTTGGAGCATGCTCATGCTACGTCCTTACCTATATGGTGTGCGCTTCACGCTCCGAACGGATCACGACTCCTTGAGCTGGATATTAGGCTTGGCGGACGCATCGGGTCGTCTGGCCCGATGGCGTCTGAGACTCTCGGAGTTTGAGTACGATGTGCAGTACCGCCCCGGGGTCAAGCACCGAGTGGCGGATGCATTGTCCCGGTTGAATACCGAAGGATTGGACACTGACCCAGTGGACGACGACATCCCATGCTTTACTATAGAACCAGCTAACCACGAGGTCAATGAAGTTCTGAAGGGATACTGGCAGGATGACAGTACGTACCAAGTGGTAGTGGAGACCCTCCTTCCTGTGGAGGAAGGGGAACACGCTCCAATCACCCGTGAGGAATTCTTACGCGAACAATCGACCGATAGGTTGTGCAAAACGCTCGCTGACGTACTTGGAAGGAAAGATTCTCATTTCGACGTCGACCACAATGGGTACCTCATCAGACGCTCACCTTTAGACGGAGCTCTCCAGAAGGTCGTACCTGAGTCATTAAGACAAAGGGTGTTATATCTGTCACACAATCCACGGCTTTCGGGGCACCCTGGAGCCACGCGGTTGTACTATACCCTTCGGAGGCAATTCTACTGGCCGCATATGGCTAACGATGTATACACCTATGTGGCGCAATGCAATTCGTGCATTAAGACCCGAGGTGATGTGGCGAAGCACAGGAAGTACCTAAAGCTATTCCCGGCGGCGGGGCCCCTGGAATTCGTAGCAATCGACATACTGGGGCCCCTGCCCAAGACCTCAGAGGGTTATCGCTTTGTAGTAGTCATAACCGACAGGTTCACAAAGCTCACCAGAGCCATACCTCTGAAGAACCAAACGGCAACGACACTAGCGACAGCCTTCCTGGAGAATTGGGTCTACCCGTACGGTGCTCCCATGTACCTACTGACCGATAACGGTTCGAACCTAGCTTCTAAGTTCTTCGAGGCGGTTTGTACAATGCTAGGGGTCAAGCACTACTTTACCACGGCCTATCATCCGCAAACAAACGGCCAAGTGGAACGCTTCAATAGGACCCTAGTGGCACGCCTACGGCACTATGTCGAAGAGCACCAAACCACATGGTCGGAGTATGTCCAACCATTGACATATGCGTACAACCTCCAGGTCCACAGGGTCACTCAAACAACCCCATTCGACCTGGTACTTTCGCGAACACCACATGGTATTATCGTCTAGCCCGGACCTGACCGCTCGGAAGCGGCAGGGACACTCACACCGGCGAAGGTCAAGAGAAACATACTCCAGAAGTTACGCGCCGCTTTGGCTGCTGCCAAAGTTAAGATGACAGCAGCTCAAGAACGGTATAAAGCGGACTATGACCGAACGGTGAGCAAAGTGACCAAAGTGGTAGCAGGAGCCATGGTCTTCCTTGACGTGCCACCAAAAGGTAAGCGACCAACCCCAGCGGAGATGGAAGAGGACATCCGCCTTGAAGAGGATATCAACTCTAAACTACTACCCAAGTCCACGGGACCATACAAGGTGATTCGCTCCGACGAGCATACCGCTACGGTCTTAATGGAAGGTTTGGAGAACACGGTCTCCATCGACAGAATTATCAAGGCCGCACAACCGACGACGGCGAATGCACAACCAATAGGTGAGCCAACGCAGCAAGAAGCGGAGAGGGAACAAACGTCTCCCATACCCCCTCCTATGATGAGTCAGCCGAGCGGTCAACCTTCCACCAGAGCCGTAACGGCTGACCCCACGACCCAAGCGGCACAGGAGATCGAGCCTCGGCAAGACCAACGGGTCACACCACCCACGGGGAGCCACGCACCCCATGACCAAATGGAAGAGTCACACCCTCAAGTAGACACTCAGGAGTGCGCTATTGACACCATTGTAGGTCACGAACACACCACAAAGGGTATGCGCTACCGGGTAAGATGGTATGGATGGTCGCCCGAGCACGACTCTATGGAACCACCTGGTCATATCCCTAACAACTTCATCATCCGATACTGGCGCAAACAAGGGCGAACGCCCCCACCAATTGGTATTGCTTCGCGTGGTACGCGTCGCTAAGGAAGGGGGGGGGGGTTATCGAAGCCGTTGAACGCCACGCTACACGAAAAGCTAACTAACTAACCTAACAGGAAAACAAAAGAAGATCAGAGATCACAATGCAAGACACTTTATTAGTCGAGAAGAATCCACGAGAGGGAACCACGAGGTGACTTAGGAGGCCTTGGAGGACCCACGGCCACGTCCGCGTCCACGACTGGTTCCACGACCGCGACCACGTCCACGGGAGGTCCCGCGAGATGAAGCGGAACCTCCACGACCAGAGGACACCGACATAGGTCCGGCGGAGCTTCCGCCCCCGCCGCTAGCCGCGCTCGGTGGCGCACCACCACTTGGTAAGGGAGCAGAAGTACCAGCAGGTCCCGCAGGGGTACCGCTGCTGACTACCGGCATGGTATTCGCAGGACCAGTGGGTGGATGGAAGGAAGGCGGTAAGCTAGACGGAGGGATGCCACCAGAGGTCGGAGGAGCAAGACCACTAGACGGCCCTGCACCGGGGGTCAGACCAGTAGGCGGCCTAGGAGCACCGGACGTCGGCGGAAGCGGAGCCGAACGGAAACCAGTTGAGAAACCACTTGGTGCTTTTGTCCCAGTACTTGCTGGAGGAAGAGAAACGTTGTGAGGACCAAGCGGAGTATGGAAAGGTGCCGCAGGATCACCACCAGGAGGTCCACCAGGGAGTTGATACGTACCAAGGCCACCAAAGCCTACCATTGGGGTCGCAGGTTGCTGTGACGCAGGAGCGTACGGGTTGAAACTTTCCACAGGGGGTCGATGTAACGGCGCGTGGCCTTCCACAAGGTTGCTCAACTGACCAACATAGGCTGTCACCTCACGGTAGAGATTGCGCTGGAAGTAGTCGCGGAACTGTCGCAGCTCAGAAGTGCGCCGCTCGTGGTGAGCAACCACGGGGAGCAAGTTGGTAAGAGTATCCACAGCGGTGAGGATGTCATTGGGACCAGGACGGTTGAAGTGCACCATCGAGGCGTGGTTGAGACGAGCCAGAGCGCTCCGTATCGCGCCACTATCACCACCAGGGGGCACCGGATTCACCGGAAGCGACTGGAAACCAACCCGAAGAGGCCCCTGGGCAGCCCGTCCGGGAGGGTGAGCAGCCGCCTTCGCCGGACCACTGGAACAGGCGCAGCCACGCTGGTCGGAGGAGTAGCCTGTACAGGTGCCGACGGAGGCAATGCGGGGGACTCATAGTTCTCGGCAGCCACCATCACGGTATCGTCATTACCAAATGGGTCTTCGCCAGCCATGTGCTGCTGTTGGAGAGGCACGATGCTATGAACCTCCGGGTCGTAGACATCCCAACCCTGTTCAGGCCCCCAATTGTGGTTACTTACCGCAGTGAGGTAGCCATCCAACTGCTGCGCAGTATATTTGGTGCCCTCCACGATGTTGGAGAGCCGCATGGCACGAATGTCGCCGACCAAATCGTTGGGAATATTGAAGATACGACCAACTGGTTGAGTTCCGCTGATCCCGACAGACTTGTCAGGGCAGCGCGTGTCCCAAGTCACACCTTCCACGGAAGCCTGAAGGGCGAGGATAGCCACCATGACGGCCCACTCGCTGCGCGCGACCGACCAAACGGCATATGCGTTGTTCCTCTCGAGGGAGATGCTACTACCAAAGTACGCAAGGACCGGCGGGGTCGGCACTTCCAGCCACTGACATACTTCATAGTGGTCCCACCAAGAGGGTCGATTGACATACCATGTCCGGCGGTTGTGGTCGCTCTGCGACCAATACTCAACGTTGTGGAACAGGAACATGGTCCGCGTACGGTTGTTACGGTGACGAACACGGCTCTCAGCCATCGCATCGGTCGCCCACCTCCCACGGTCAGTCCAATAATTGGTGTCTAAAGGGCGCTCAAACGTGACGTACTCCAGATCGACCTCGATGTGCGTAGCAGGTTCGTCCAAGCGGTGAAGGATATCTACCAAACGGCGGAAGTAGTGGACCTCCCCATCGCAGCGGATGAAGGAGAGATCCGACGGTACGGCCACGGGGATGTAGTATAGAAACTTCGTGTGTCGCTGCCGCGCATGGAAACACTGTTGTCGACCGAACCGGCTCTGCTTCTCGCCCTTGCGTGGTGGAGGAGGTGCCATAGGCACCGCCTCCAACCGGCGACAATCCCAACGGGCAATTGCGGTATACTGCGTGAGACCCATGTGGCGGAACCGCAAGGGACAGAGTGAGGAACTGATGTGGAAAGGCCAGTTCCCCAGAGCGACCAATTCGGCGGAGATATCGGCAAAGCGTGCACCATAGTGGGCATGCGGCTGCCCGTGCGTCCTATTAAGGTCATGAGGATTCAGCTGTTGAGCCTCCACCGTACCGGCCACCGCAAGAGGGTTAACGTTGCTCGGGCCCGCGGCGGCTGCGTAGGGATCATACCCACCGCGACCGTAAGGGTCTTGACGAGAACGCGTACTCGACCGCGTGTTAGGCTTGAAGATGCCACCTCCGCGGCCGCGCGCTACCCCAGGGGTCTTGCCAGACATCCTCGACCGGGAGGCAACAGTTTCGCGAACCGAACGGTTGACCTCCGCCGAGGGGGAGACTTCAGAAGCCGAATATCCCTTTATAGGGTCGAAGTGCGGCTCCTCCAATACCAAGTGGTTGGCCTCCACGGGAGCCTCGGCGCCCGATGGAAAGGACACAGGTGTACCGGTCTGGGACGGCAGACAGGGCTGCGAAGAGTCAACCACGTGGTAATTCGATTGAAACGGCGCCGTCTCACCCCCGGGGTCCACCACAACGGGAAGGGCGCGCGCGATGCCCTCCTCGGCACCGTCTTCACGGCGTTCGAACGTCATCGACCACCCCGTTGGGGAAGCGGGTTGATCACCCATGAGGTATAAAAGGCGCGAGTTGGAGCGAGAGCGTGCCACGGAGGATACCAACCGAGAGGGGGAACACCACCAATTGGATGACTAGATGAAACCTGAGGGGTCACAGAGAACGGGCGCGCCGCTCGAGCGAGCTGACACACCGCGAAAATGACCAGGGTGGTGCGCCGGCTGGACGGGTTCCGTGAACTAGGGAGGGTACAACCACCCCAGAGGGAACCTAAGGGACGGAAGGAGACCGCGAGGAACCAGGTGGAGGGGCGCTGAACGCCACGCAGTCGGGTAAACCCCTCGGCTGGACCTGAATCAAGCCTGAACACCCCGATGAGGCAGACCACTAGGTAGAAGCGGCGTCAGCAGCGGTACGGTCACGAAGTCTGAAGAGCCACGGGCAGGAGTCTCCTCACCCTCGACGCGGCCGCCCAAGGCAACGACATCCCAGTGGCGCCCTCACTCAAGCGGAGAGACAGTACGTGTCGGAACCAACGAGGTATCACCTCAGTACGGCACAAGACCAAGTGGCCAACAGAGAATAAGAGCGACACCACGAGGGGGCGGTGTGCCGATCGGTTGACAACTGCGAACCCCACCGAAGGGAGGCTCGAAACCAACTGGTAAGCCGGGACTAACCCGCCCAGGGGGAGGACGGACAGGGGAAGATGGAGTGACAAACTCCTCCGGGAGGGACCAAAGAGGCGAAGACAACCACGTGGTACCAGGCGCGCGACAAGATCAACCTGAATGGTCGCGGTTCGCGGTTTCGCGTTCCAATACCACGAGGGACGTAAGGTACGATCGCACCTACCACAGAGGGGTACGGCGGCGTGGGTAATGGCGCTGCAGTGCATGTGGCGAACCGCGCCGTGCACCGCGCCATCTTCGCGTCATCGCGAGACGCGCCGTGCGCCAGGCGATGCGCGCCGACGACCGTTTGGTGAAAAGGCGGCAAACGCCGTGGGACCTTCGCAGCCACGGGGCGTGCCTGTCGGTAGGAGGGGGATCTGTAGTATAGCTCGGCCAGATCAACGGGGGCTCTACAAGACCAAGTGGTGACGTCACGGGCTCCCGGGCACGTGTGTTTACTGTACCACGTGGGACGCGCAAGCGCAGGCTTGGACAGGACCAATTAGTCTATTCTCCATAATTTAGAATTAATAATTACTAGGTAGTGTAGATATGTGGCCGGGGTGGTGCACCACAAATGCACCTCCCGGTGGCCCACGTGGCACTAGGCCCGTGAGAGCCGGAGGGGCGCTCGGGTGTACTAAACCCCTGAGACGCCAACCTCCCACACCAAATGGTAAAGTCAAGCACCAACTAGGCTAATTTGACACCAGTTCGGTTCTACAGTCACCAATTGGTAAGTCTAGTAGTCCTCTAATAGTTTTGCTGACCTCGAGGGTTATACGTGCCTGCCGCACACCAGTGCAGGCGTATTTACCACTTGGTCACCATGCACTATAGGCAACGGTGGGTGCTGCCAACCTATTAGGTGTTACGTGTTTCACTTCTCCGCCGGGTCGAGCCCACGCAGGGCTCCCCACTAGCAGCTCGCACCGATCGGCTATACCACATATATAGATATCCGCCATCGTTATCTCGATCATCATGTGTCCTCGAAACTCATTCAAATCTGTCGCATCCCCACGACCCAAATGCTAGCAGACCTGCTCACCAAGCCACTCCACCGCAACCGATTCACCACCTTTTGCACCCAACTCAACATAATCCCGACCCACCTGTCAAAATGCCAATCATCAACCGGGGACTGTCAATCAGCCAACCAACACTGCTGATTAGCATTTTTCCAAACGCCAATCAGCCTTACAGTAGGCTCCACCACTTAAGACAGAAGAACCGAACGAGTTCAGAGCAGTAAACGAGAGCCAGGTCTCTCCATCTTCCACACGGCGCGCGGCCACAGCCGGGCGCTTCGCGTCGACGGCCGACAAGCCCGTCAACGCGTAGGAGGCCGACACGCCGCGCGCGCGGCCAATTAACGCGCGCCGCGTGGCTACCATCGGGGCGTGCCCCCGTGGGTAGCCTCTTCCTGTGTGTGCGTGGGCCCCGTGTGCGACCTGTTCCACGAGGCGCCTGCATTTGCAGCTCGTCTGAGCAGACAGTGCGTTCCCCTTAGGCTGTTTCCACACCTGGACATCCCACGTCGCTTTCTGTCCAATCCCCAAATTTTTGCCTGTAATCTCTTCCCAACAGGACACGGCGCCTTTGTCCACAGCATGTCCTCGATTCGGGTCGACTTGGGTGCGCCCCATAGGCGACCCCACGCTGGTGACAGATCAGCACGCACCGAACATGAATGAACGTCAACGAAGAATCGCGTTGATTTCCCTTAAGCAGGCCATTGACATGCTTGATACAGACACAGAGGCCAGTGCTGCTGCACTAACCATTGACATATCTAACGCAGCATGGACAGCCTTGACCGCGAGAGCTCGGCAAACATCGCAACGACGAGCCTGGATCCATGCAAGGAACGATAGGTCGTGGTTTTTCAATTACGCGCTTACGCCTAGTTTCATTGAAAGCGGCGCATGGAGAGCACTATTTCGCTTATCGAGAACAGTTTTTGAGATGCTCCTCACTGAACTGAACGATCAGTTAACTAAGCAGAAGACGAACTTCCGAGAGCCATTGCCAACTGCCATTCGAATAGCGTCTGTGTTAATGTACATGGGTGGGGCGTCTTGCGAAGCTGTAGCTTCTCAATTAGGAAGAGGAAAGAGTTCAGTCGATCGTGATATAAAGGAAGTGAGCCGTGCTATATGTTTGACATTCCACGACAGGGTTGCACTTCCACGTCTCGAGAGCGAACTTGCGCAGGTTATGAATGGGTTTCAAGAAATTTGCGGCTTGCCGTACTGCGTGGGTGCAATAGCTGGCACTCACATTCCCTGGCCAATGTGTCCAGAAGAGCAATATTATGAATATAGGTGTTACAAAGGATATCCTAGCATTGTGCTCTTTGCAGTATCGGACGCAAAGCGAAGATTTCTGTACACAGAAATTGGGCGCCCAGGCGTGTTTGGGGATTCTACTATATACCAAAGCTGTTGGTTGAAACAGATGATTGATGATAGCACATGGCTTGGCTCTGATGTACCAGATCTGGATATTGGTGGTGTGAAAGTCAGACCTTATCTAATGGGAGATTGCGCGTTCGGCTTGCACAAGAACATGATGAAAAGCTCGAGCAAGCAGGAAATCGCTGCCAACCCGGTGCTAAAGACAGGGGACAGCATTGCATCCCAAACTCGTAAACCCATTGAGTGCTCATTTAGAATTCTTAAGAACCGCTTCTTACTGTAAAAGAATGGCATCCGTTTGCACCAGGAAGATGATATTGTATACATTTCCTCCGCCTGCGTGGTACTATATAACATGTGCATCGAAAACAGTGATCAAGGGGAATATTTTTTACCACAAGATGAGGAACTGGATGACGGTGACGTTGTTACCATTGAATCCTTGCAAGAAAAGAAGCAAAAAGATGCTTTGCTACATTACGTGATTCAAAAGCTCTTCGATGCGAACTAAAATTTCTCGAGAAGACGGTCAATAACGGCTCTCATCTTTGCCTTTTCTTCGTTTCCCCTTTTCAGTTCGAGAAGGGGACCCTCGTGGCATTGTTTTGTATCCTTCAGAAAAGCTTCGGTAGCGAACGCTTGAAAAATTTTCTGTCTCGTGCGAGAGCTCGTTGGTGATGAGTCGTTGGCGCAGCTTGCTGATTCACTGTCTATTACTGCGCCAGGTTTATGTCTCGCTTTATTGTGCTCGAGTTTATGTAGTTGCTCAAAATAATCCGGTTTATCAAACAAGTCCGGGTCATTACCATCCCTTCCGGAGTCACTTATTTTGGCGATATACGCAGAATACTCTTGCTTGAGCCTCGTAAATTTCTTCTGCCATGCTTTAGGGGAGCGAGTTATGTTGTGTTTCTTCTTCGCCATATCCGTTGCAACTTTGAATACTTTTTTAAGCGATTTCTTCTGCTTTTTTTTATCTCTATAACCTGCAGCATTCATCATTTGCAACAATACTAAGACAGTGTCATTGTTATAATGTTGGTTTTCGACCGGTAAGAAATCACTTTTTGGTGCAGAAGCAAGTGTTGTATTTGTCGCTGTTGCTACTGAAGGTACGTTGGGAGATGAACTGGATGCTGTCGGTGTCTTAGCTGGTTCGTTGACCGTGTTCGGAGAACTGTTAGAACCAGTACTGTCTTGAACGGGAGGGGGATTGACGGAAGTGGGCGCAGCGTTCATGACTTGGACAGGTGGACGTTGCTGCGGGATGACGGTGAACTGCGGAAGTAATCACGAGTATGGATGAGGTAGAGGCGGGGGCTACAGCGTATAGTTTTGCGAGTTCCATGTAATGAATAGGATTTCGCATTTCACGGTTTCCCGCGATACTGGTGTTTGTCTAGTGGGCAGATTTGGCGCGTTTCCACACTGGGTTCTTCTTTGTCTCTTTCAATTGGGAAGAATTTCAACAGCGAGGGGACAATGCGACGTGTCGCTTTTCGAAATGTCTACTTTTGGTGTGGAAACAGCCTTAGGCCACACGTGTGTGCACCGTCCCGTCTGTCGCCTTGAATTCGAATTTGAGCCCCAAGAGCAGGTTGCGCCTCGTGCTGCATGGTGTACTCTCCAACCTGGGCACGTATGTTCGACACATGTCGGCCAAAGGCGACGCCATAATTCGCGACAGAGTTCCCAGTTATCGCCCCACACCCACTAAAACCTGGTCCTGGGCTGCCAAATATTCGCTCGTCACAGCCTTTTTATCCATCTTCCAAACCTTCGTGCAGAAGGGCCCTCTCACACCGCCCCCTCTGCAACCGAAATTGGCTTGGTGCCACGCGGTTGACGCAATCTATTGTGCTGTCGTTCACCCATCGTTTCATCCATTCAACGCTCTCACTGCGATGACGCTGAGGATTCTGCTATCAAGTATTCGCTATTTGCCGGAATTTTCATCGGAGCCGTTTCATTGGTGCTGTTCTGGTTCTAGGCAATATGATGTTGCTGATATATATATCGTCTATGAAGAATAGCGTTGTGCTATACACATAAACTTTCGTTTTCACAAGTAAATTAAGAACTTGGATTTGTTTCGGGGAAAACTTGAAAGCAAAGCGACCACCGCTTTCATATCTGTCGCACTCGTCTCCCCACACACACGCGACCCAAAACCGCAGGCTTGCAGCTACTGTGTTCACCGCTGTAAGATGTTTCGCGCAATGATACCGAATGCAGAAGCTGTCAACAGAAATACCTAGAACAACGCACAAGAAGTACAAAAATGTGGATTGTTAAATGAGATTTTAATGGAAAGAAACTCACGTGAAGTCAGGCCACATTTGCTGAGAGTGCTTAAATCAGAATCTACATTAAACTTTGCCTCATATCTCTGATTGAATCAACCATCTCGTTTTGTGTTTCCAAAAGGTCTGAAGCCCCGTCGTTGAAGGCTTGCGCCATTGCAGGAGAGAACGTTTCCGGCGGCACAGTGTATTCGTTCATCATCTCCACTGAAAACATGATATCTTCTGTTGTTGTTCCTGGTATTGGTTCTGGTGGGTAACCAAGGCTTGTCAATTCGATATCAGTAGCAGTTGTTAATTCATCCACATCATAATCATAGAACTCTTCAACTTCCCTGTTAGTGATCACGGAGAAGAAGGTCGGTTAGGACAAGCTTTTGTTCCAATTCCGTTCTCGCTGTGGATTAGAAGAAGGGAATCATAACTTCAAGCAACGTACCAATCAATCGGTTCCATAGGGTCTACGCCATCATAGATATCCAGTCCACCTTCTCCGAAAAGCCCGGCTTCGCTTCGCAATCCATTAATATCTTCATCAAAAAGGCCATCCTCAGTTTCCCCGAGCTCCACGTCATCCCACTCATCCAAATCGTCAGCATATTCGGCGCCTGACTCCTCTTCCTCTGCAGAAACTTCCGGTGAGTCAAGAACGTCTTCATTTCCCTCTGCTAAATCATTAGAGTCTACTTCCGTATCGTAGTACTCATCACCTTGGTCGTAAGCTTCTGAGACAGGTTCCTCTTCGATAGGAGCGTCATATTCCCATCCGCCTCCCTCATAGTCCTCGTCCTCATCATAATAGGTATACTCATCAGGATCTGCATCTTCGGGCAGAACGGATTCTATGACATCATCGACGTTGACGTTGGGGCAGGTCAAAGATTCCTCCACAACGTCAGCCAGAGCATCCATGTCCGGATTCCCTTCTTCCACTGTTGCGCTAACAATAGCGTCAGCTGCTATTTCACTTACTTCATTTCCCATGTTTGTCTAGCACCGGATCCTTTCTGTAACCACACTTTCCATTAAGATGTTATTCACGAAAAATATATGCGACACACTCCAAAAGGCTGATGGGAAGTTGAACCCTCCGTATCAAGTTCTTCCCGGGTGTGGACTTTTTTCCCTCTCAACTGCATGCGAAAGATTTGTCTCCTGTGGTTGGCCAGATATGACTCAGGTCTTTCAGGCCCAATCTAAATTCAATGTTTCATAAGTACCTCACAATGTGTAGTAAATTAGGCAAAGAAGGGCCTTAATGAGTTGTCCTGCCCCAGTGTCAATTCCCGGACACGTAAAGATCTGAAGAATTCGATGTCGATTCTTCTTCCCCGTGGCGTTTTCATGGTGTTATTGCCATGCTCATAGAGAGTGTTTTGTAATGAGTAGATGGTCCTGCAAGGCATGTACTGCACTGGGCAAACTTCGCACATCATCGTTCAAATTCTCCTCTTGGCCCGATATTGAGAATTGTCTAACGGACAGATATCAGGATGAACATATCGCATACATTCGCATACCGGCTTTGGCCCAGAGCGAAAGATTCTCGTACTGGGCCAGCAACACAAGATTTCTATCGTTGGGCGGTCCATCTGTGCTTACTATACCGGACAACATAATGAGTTTTACGGTCCTCAATCTACGTTGAGCAAACTTTAAATGAGGCGCAATCGAAATTTTCCCCTTGCTCATAACTTGCTACGTAGAGAGGAGGAGTTAATAAGCTTCTTCAGACATCGTGGTCGATTGCTATTCTCAACCAAGAAATAAGCGACTGAAACAATGGCTAAATTCGTAAACAACCGAAAGCGACGTCAGGCTGGCGCCGCATCGCTTCACATGTTGGCAATGAGTGGCGACTTCAACGCACAGCTGCATTTCAACGTCGCCGAATCACGCTCTATTCTTTTTGAAACTGACTCCAGACGCCTGATTCGAAACAACGCGTTCGAGAAAGCCGCAAACTCTGCGCGTAGGCTGTTTGGCAACATGGAAGAAATGCGCGCTTCTGCGGAAACGCCGTGGCAGAAGCAACAGGTAGCAATATTGGGCAAGAACCTCACAAAGTCTCGAGCGAACGTTTTGGCACACCTTTCGAATCCTTCTTCCGCTACGGTATTCATCTTAATTTCAAAGTTTCTAGGCATCTCCCCTGAACTAGACCAGGTATATAGAGCTGATCACGCTGCAAAGATGGACGCAGCTGGCTTCGTGGCAAGGACCGGCATGTCGTTCATTCCTGGCGCAGGGCCGCTTCTTGGTACTGTTACAAGAACTGGTATGAAGATCCATTCGAGTCAGCACTCAGCAGCTAGGAGCAAAGGAGAGAAAGTGAAGTTCGATCACGAAGCCTCAAACATTGTGCCGTCGTCTTCAAGCGGTTCCGTATTTTCTGAGACTTCTTTCAATCAGCCTGGCGGGGCATCAGGTTCATCCCGAATTCAAAGAAGAGCAACTACAGCAAGTGCTGGACCATCTGCCCAACCCAGTCTTCAGCGGCGCTCACAGAGCTCCCAAAGTAGACGTAAACCTTCTAATACACGTACAACTCGTGCGAGAGGCTCTGTTGGAAGAAATAACACTGCAAGGGGTAGAAGTAAAGAAACGGAATCCAAGTCGCCTTCTCAAAGGCCTATGAGTGAAACGGATGTTCCACGTACACAGATTCAAAACTCTATGCGGCATGGTGCTTCGCCAGGTGAAGTAGAGAATGATGAAACCCAAGTATTGCCTCGTGTACAAATTACTTCGCAAAATGGAATGCCGTCTCCGCAGCAACTTGGAGCAAGGGAATTGAGTGAGGATGAACAACACCAGATGGCAGTCGAAATGTACAAGAAGCAGAGGAATAAGTTGAAATTGGTCTTGCTTCTTAAGGCCAGAGATAAGCAAGCAAAAGGAATAGCGCAGGGCAAAGGATCTGGTTTGGCACAGAGCTCGGGGAGCTCGTCCGGAAAGCGAGTAAAGCCAGTGCTGGAACAAAAGAAGAAAGAAGCCAATAATTTTCTGAGAAGAGTGAGAGAAAATATGAAGAAAGAAGACCAGGAGACGAAGCAGAAATCATAATAATATTATATTATATATATTTTATACATCTTACTTCGAATTCATAGATACCTGAATTGTTTTGCCACTAGAACAAAGCAAAAGGAGCACACGTAGATATGGTAAATCTGTTTCCGATTCTAAGGGGATGTCAACGAGCGGGACATACATTCTGCTTCCCGTGATGTACAATACGAAACTGCGCGTCAGGTTTCGTCTTAAAAGTCAAATTAGGCTTATAATTGACAACGTCGTCCCGTGACTTGCTGAATCAAAACCGAAGGATCTGTAACGTTGAAAGGATATAGAACTCACTAGAGCCGCTCCTTCCCCTCTACACGTACTAGTTGGACTTTTGTTACAAATAAAGCAGCACCAGATCAGCTCCTCAAACGATGCCATTCTGTATTGCCCCGTCTCGTAACTCTGTCCAGGCATGTTGCCGTTCTCTCTCTCTTCCCCATGGGCAGAAACGTTTCGAGTATGGTAGCTTTACGGGAATGTATTGCCCATTTTCCACGCTACGTAACGGACTCCATGAAATGAATAGAACTTCTATGGCGAGACCACCTCTTGTCTTGGAAGCATAGCGGGGAGTGGACACAGAATGACACTTGAATTGGCCCGCCACGCAAGTTTACGTGAGCGTATAGAGATGAAAATGGTCCATAGAGCCTGTCCCGGCCAAAGAGCCATTGGCCCGGACCGAACTATTCTTGTCCAAAGGGGTGGTCTGTCTTAAGCATCATCTCTCATAATATTATTCTGAAAGGGCCCAAAAGGATGCTTCATGTTTCCATAATGGTAATTGCACTGTTGTCAACGCATTTTCCGAACATAGATATGGGACAGCTGTTTACGTTATCCGTTGAGAATGGCGATGGGTCCCGATCGACCAGCATCATCCACGAAACTGTACAAACCTCTCGCTTGTCAGCCGTTCGCCGACTTTGAACGCGAGAAGTTGGAATAGCTTTGACGCGCCATCTGGAACTTAGACGTCTGGTATCTTTCACAGGGTTTCACGTATCTATCGCATCACGGATAAAGTAACATGCTCTCGTGGAAAAACAAGCGAGATCGAAATACACATGGGCTCAACGCGCTGGAGCAACTGGCTCTGCAAGGCGACTACAAGGCAATTCTGTCACACAACCTGACAGAAGCGAAGCTGATCACGTTCGAGACACAGCCCAAACGCCTGTTGAAATTCAACGCTTTCCGGGCGGCTCTCGAAGCTACACGGCGTCTCATCGGAAACATAAGCTTCCTGCAAGAGAACGCCGAGGAAGAGTGGCAACATGAGGTGGTGGCAAAGCTGCACATAATGCTGTCCGAGGCGCGTCTCAACGCAATGGCGGCTGTGGACAAGAACATCGCGGCAAGAGAAGTGGTCGGCCTGCTCTCCAAGTTCCTCGGCATCTCCGAACTCGCCAATCTCGGCGGGGCACTGGCCGACAGCAGCACTGCACAAGCATCGCTCTCGTCAGAAACGCCCGCCACATCGGGCAGTACGGCGGCGAGCATGCGTCGCGTCGGGGCCGAGGGCGCCGAGGCCGTCGGCGCGGCCATGCAGCGCGGCTGGAGGACGATGGAATCGGTCGGAAGCTCCTCCATGAAGAACGTGCGCAAGCTCCTCAACCGCGAGAGAGACGCATCGCCCCCGGACAGCGCGGGCTTGGACGCGATGATCGCGCCGGGTGGCAGCTCCAGTTCGATGGCGTCTGGCATGAGCGCCGCGCGTAGCGGCGAAGCTCTGCGGCCATCCGGGGCGACGGAAGACCGCGTGAGGATGGCGTCGCGGCCGGCGGGCTCCGCGGTGGCGGGGAGCGAGACGGGCGGGCGGACGGACGCGGGGAGGAGGCACACGTTTGTCGGCGCTGCGGCGACTGCCGAGGCGAGCGCGCAGCGGCGTGCGCGCAGAGCGTCGGACGTGGCGGGGCGGCAGCGGCGCTTGGCGCAGATTCGCGCGCGACGGAAGGCCGCGTCGGGGCAGTGATGAATATTGGCACGTCGAACACGTGTGTAGGTTTGGTGTGTGGGACACGTACAACAGGCAACTGGTGCCGGTGAAGAAGAACTTGGAGCAAACTATCTACGACGGCCCAAAGAAGCCCTTTGGGGATTGTGGCGGATCTCGACGAGCTGCGCCGAAGCCAGTTGGACAAAGCTATCATCCCCCTGAAGGCTGTGCCCATTTTCGTTTAGTCGCACTCAGTATTGTACGTCCCCCCACAGCATCCATCACACGGATCAAAGCAGTGTGCGCTAACATCAAACACCTTCACCACCTTGTTCAGCCAAGATCCTCGGCTGGTCACGCCTGCAAGGCAAGCTGCGGCCGGGCGGCCGGTACCACCCTTGTAGCACGCGCAGCTATGGCACGCCAGGTTCACATGGTTTCCTCTCATGTTGTGCATCACGCAGCGGTTGTGCTGCGAAAGAATGCACCTTCCTCCATTTTCACCGTGGCAGCACTGCGTCGTGTCGCAAATAGAGCCTCCCAACTTTCTCTTATTTGCCATGTAGCATGGTCCTTCCCCGGTAGCTCTGCGATCCGCAGTCTTAAGGTACTGCTCCACTATGCCCTCCTCATCCAATTTCGGAATGGCGAGGGCCGTACCGAGAAGAAGTAGAAAAACGATCCTCATTTTGCAAGCGGTGTTGTGTTGTATGGAACCGGATGTAGAGGATGGTGTGAGAGATATAGGACGATGCTCAAACCTTCAACTCAAGGGCTTTTATACTACTCTGAGGATCGGGCTAGCAACTTTTCAGATTTTTGTCAGCTTTGCACCCGTCAGCCAAAGACAACTCATTCTCCTCCTTTTAATCAAGTTCGTGTTCAGGATGTAGTCACAACCAAACTGGCGTGCTCATACACTTTGGGCATATGCAAAACACCCGAAAAAGATATTGAGACCAAATAATTCTTGAAGAAAGGCGTTGTTACAAACTTTAAAAATAACGATTAGTTGCTTCCTTACTAATGTTGGCGAAAACGTGTTAGGGATCTACATAAAGCGAAAGCTATTCATATGAATATGTAAGCTTTGACCAATGCGGCAATGCCGAAATTACCGCGTGCTTGACTCGTATGCGTACTGGCCCAAAATATCTGGGAACATCTAAGAAGCGCCTGTGCTCAACATCACGTGAAGCATCAACTCTGTGCTTTATAGCAGAACTCTTTTGGGTGAAAAACTGTTTGTGGGAAGCATCAAAGTAGTACTGAAACTACATGTCTGCTGCAAATCTCTTAGTATCAAAGATCAGTAGAAGTCAGAGATTGCTTCCTAAACAAAGTACGATGTGTATGTGACGAACTGATGTCATAAATTGTTTTGATTTTCTCGGTCTCGAGAAAGTCAATGTACAACTCTACATGATGAAGTAGAAAACCCTTGACTCTTTACTTTGACTCGGGACATATCTCCTTAGCTCTGAACGTGCTGACGCGCTGTTGCATGCCTCCCTCATTAAACATCGTATCCATGATAGGGGCATGAGGTGCAAACTGCGCCATCAAGCAATCGAAACTTTCGATTCGAAAGCAAACGGAAGGCATCTTCATGAAGAGGGAAGCAGAGAGAGGCACGGAGAATTCTTTTACACGGGTGAACCGTGTGGTCAGTTTTCGAAGTGAGCTGACGGGAGAACCAAAAGCTGCTTTTACATGAGACCGAACTAGATGTATTGGTCAATTTCGAGAGTTTGCCAAAAATAATACGTAACGGATATTACTTTTCTAATATATCAAAAACTTACACCGAAACCCTCAAAAACCGGATGTAATTTCATTCCTGAAGTTCTGATTTTCTCCAATGTGTTGTTGAGTAATGTAAAAAACGTGTAAATGCTGGACTTGTTTTTTGTCGCCCCTTCGCGGACAAGTTGGACAAGAAGTCTCGTCAACCCCCTGACACTCGAGTTCAGTCACGATTCCCTTACACCTTAGATCACCCGATCTTCTCCCCTTCGGTTGCGGCCGACGTCAGGT
Source organism: Gracilaria domingensis (assembly GCA_022539475.1). Taxonomy (NCBI): domain Eukaryota; phylum Rhodophyta; class Florideophyceae; order Gracilariales; family Gracilariaceae; genus Gracilaria; species Gracilaria domingensis. The sequence goes on along the minus strand of VCMS01000156.1, from coordinate 40,932 downwards.
CGACCTCACGACAATGGGGTATCGGAATCTTATTCATGAAGAACAGGACAGTGAAGAAGTCCATACACGCGAGCGTAGTCTTGAAGAGGACAGTACCGATACGCGCAGACAAGACCAATATTTAGCGTTTCCTACTATACGTATCTGTAGGAATACGTATCACTAATCGATTGAAGCAAATTGAGTGGTCAATGATTTTCTCGTACGTGTGTGTATCCACTTGGGCACATAACAGGCACCTATTCGGTACATGTCAGGTTTGCCATAGGACCTCCGAATTTGCATTGCAGAAAATCGTTCCATAGATGAAACAACAGCTGGAAACATGCCCGTATCACTCGTTCTTGTGGTATAAAACCGTTCAAAACCGTTCCGCTTATCTACCGTCAACTACTCTCCCTTCTTCTTATCGGTAGCACCGTATCTTTCTTTCAAAGCTCGTCTTGTTATGGATTCTACAACTCATGGTCCTCCTCTTTACGACTCCATTCCGCTCAGTTCCCCACGTCAAGCTCCACAGTTTCGACATGTTGTACATGAGCACGTGCACCGTCTTTCTCGCTCGTGGTCTGTCTCTCTTGTGCTAAAATCACTGCCCGTGGTCCTTTTGATTTCGGCTTCACTTCTCATTGTCTCTCGGCGTCGTGTGTCCTACGGTTTCCTTGCAGAAGGCATCCTGAAGGATAGCCAGTTCTTCAACCGCACTCCCAATCAACCGCCTATCATACACCCGTATACACCCACAGAGAACTCGTATTTCTTATCAGACAATGTGCACTTGCCTAGGTCATACCATCCTTATTCCACCAAGGTTGTCAATCGCTACTCACAGCCCTCATTACCATACCGGAAGGGAAACGATGTTGTAACCGACGTCAAAGATTTTTTCGAACAGGAGTACGTCGGAACGGGTGATTGCGCGAGAGGAAAGTTCTGCCGTGCACGTTTGACTGTCACAAAGGAGGGGGACGAAGTTACCATCCAAGCAGGGTACATTATCTCAAGCGTGGATGGCGTTGATCGAGACATGGACAGTCTCACCCGCTCACTGGTATCCGCTGTTACTACGGATGAGACGCTAAGATGGGCGGATACTCTCCTGGGCAGGGTACATGATCGTCTTCTTGAAGTTAACTGTTTTACTACACTTGAGGATGTAGCCGCGGCTATTTACTTTACGTCACAGATCGCAGCCACTTGTCCGAGAACTGAAGACCCTCGCTGCCATGAACTTCTTACCATCGAACAGTGTGCCGGTCTGGTTCCAACGCCCACGCCAACTCCAGCTCCAACTCCGGTTCCTAAGGGCAGTTGTGAGGTGGCCTTCGATGAATGCGAGCTCACGTTCGCGGGCGAGACTGGCTTGGCCTCGTTCAGTATCGATGGAGCTTCTGACAAGAGCTTCACCCCTGTTATTGTGGCAAAGGATTCGGACGTGAACCTCGGCTTTTTGAATTCAAACAACGTTGTGCCCCAGTTTATCGAAGATTCTGGAGAGTTTCCCATAACCAACTATGGATCGCCTCGATTTGCTGCAAATCAATTCAAGCCTTTCTCCGTATGGCTGGAACGAGGGACTGGAATTGGTCATCAAACTTTCCATGGAGATCAACAGGAACGGGCCAGAGACCGGTGCATTCGCATTTTCTTTACTACTATTCAGTTGTTGAATCCGTTCTCCAACCTGAACGATGTGCCGCGATCTGCCAACAAATGTGTCGTGTTCCGCACGCGGTAAGTGTTTCTGATGGCTGCAACATTTGTCTCTCATGGCTCATGAGCGCCTAGGGTTGCCTCCGAGATTGTTTACCCAGATAGTCGGGATGCGGTCCCATGCACTTGCTATATTATGAGCTCAATCTCAGTAACTCCCAAAACAAGAATGGGTGGCTACAAAAGGTGGAAGTTGCCAAGAAGATCGCGACGATCTATAAATAAACTGTATTCGTTACTCTCTATTTGAAATCCTCACTTCATCTTGAAGATTCCAAAGTTTCGTAAATATTTTTTACATGTGTGAAAGTCTTTCGCACATTTACACTGTAACGAAGCTGATTTGTTTTCATTTTTGAAAAGTTTTTCTCGAATGCGTGTCACAATATGACACGCATTCACGAAGTACACGAGGTTACTGGCCCACCGAACATACTAAACACTATCAGATACTACGTGGCTCTTGGGACAAATCGGATGCCAACCGATTGCCCTCCCGCCTCCCGACCTACCACATAAGGAGTCTTATCTTTTCATCTTCAGCCAAAGCTTGTTTTGAGAATCTTTATCACAAGGACGAACAATCCGAATAAAGATCTAGTTCGATCTAGAACACTACTAGTTCAGGAACTGTTGCTCCATCTTTAGGTTTTTATCTAATTCAGAAATCTTGCTGTGTTCATCGATGTACAAGTCTTGGGAAGCCATCAAGAATCTATATATGCCAGAATCAAACAGTAGGCTCGCTGTAGAAGAGGTCATCCAATACCACCACATCCCGGTATTGCTCTGGAGCCCAGTTGGTAGGAAACCCGTTGACTGAAACGTTTCCGAGTTGCATAACGACCTTGGAAATAACCGGCATCGGTGCCCAGCTGTTATTCTTATCCACAACAACAAGCCCTGAAAAGCTCAGGCCCTCCCACTTCGTCGGAACGACAACTCGATCAATCTCGCAATCGTTTTCATCCTGTTGTATTTCGTCACTACAGCACGATGAAGTGATAGGAGAGTCCCAAGGACGCTCTCTGGAATCCCGGTAGGAGTCGAGGATAGCTCAATTGAGAACGTTAAATGAGCCGCGATAGATCCTTTCGGTGTACGAAAAAGCTGACAGTTGCGTGTGCAAAATTCGCATTTGCGGATTTTACAGTCTTATTGAGGTTAGCTCTTCGGAGTGGAATCCCTCAGGCGTCTGATAAGGAAGACTAGCCGCCAAGGCTCGGTCTGGGCATTTCTTAATAAAAGCTGCCGTCGCCAAGACGGGAGCAACCTTCAGGAGCAAGGCAACCGCCATCTCTTCCAGCTCTGAAGGTGTGCCCGATCACTGTCCCCATCTTTCGCAACTCGGCCAGCAGCCAACTCCAGCCCGGCGCACGTATTCCTCTTCGTCTACACTCCTCATCACATCCCGATAACTCATGTAAGTTTTATTCCAGTACTTCACATCCGTAAAAACAGCCCCAAACCCGCTTACTTTAGCCTTGGTAGTGGTTGCGGGAATCTCGAACTTAACGTTCAGTTTGTTCGACAGTACGGGTGTGAACAGGCGTTCAAGGGAAAAACGGCGGAATCTTTCTGATATGCTCTCCGGTAGCAAAGAAGAAAAACGGTCATCCTGAGGCGGTGGCGACGAAGGGTTGGACACTGCAAATTGGCCTCCTTCAGTGTAGAACACGGCTCCGCGAGTAACGTTCACGTTGAAAAAATCTCTGGCCATATCGAAAGGAACGATTGGAGCATCCCAGTTGATGGAACGTTGTCCGCCCGCCAGCGGGCCGGCGCTGTTTCCATTGTCTTCTCCACCAATCAGTTCTGTGAAATTCGTCACAATGGAAGAAAGTCCCTCTGCGTCCACGGCAGTGTCCTTCAAAACGATGGTGTCATACTTCGGACAATTCCATTGCGCAAATGCAACAGATGCAACAGAAAGCACTACAATGAGAACGTTCATAATGCCCTCGCTGCGTTCCGAAACAGAAGAATGACAGTCTCTTCTTTCGAGGACACTTAAGCAAAGCTAATGAGCATCTTATTATTGCTGAGCTGTTGAGATTCGTAATAGAGGGTTATCATTGCATGCCACCCAACGTAATTTCCGTTGCAAATCGCCGCCCCATTCATCCTGTTAGTATACCGGACAGCTTAACTGCGAACTGATATGTTCGTCGCAGGAGTTCAAAAATATTCGTGTACGGCCCCTGACATACCGAGCTCCGAGTGGCCCTTTTGATATGAGTTACAGAGGAGTTGCTTTTACGATATTGGCCTCCAGAAAGGGGAAAGCTTTTCGAAAAACGCACGCATTCGCTCCAGATTTAGACCTAATTCTAACTAACAATGCAATAGGACCACCACGGGCGATCCTCCTTTCCTCCCTCTTCCCCAGGCTCCACGGATGTGGAAGCAGTCTTCGGCCCCTTCAAAGGTTCTCTGGGGGGACCAAAGTCACGTAGAAGTCCATCCACAAACTCGTTTCCGAGGCCTTCTCGCAGCACTTGCTCTGCTCTCTCTCCATCAGGGAGAAAATCTTTGCTGATTCCATTCCAAGCTTCCTCTGGGTTCCAGATCCAGAAGGTAGCGTCAGTCAACACCATCGTTGCCTTCAGCAGTTCGAAAGCATTCCCAGGATGTACAATATGGCCGTTTACGCCCATTTCCTACAGTTGACGGAAGGCAGTGGCATTATTAGCCGCCAGAATAATTGACAGATATTGGGATGTCACAGCGCCGAGATTGTGAGAGTCGAATGAGCCTTCACCAAACGGTGATTCGAAATTGACAAACACCGCATCTGCCCCGGCTTTATCTGCGTTATGGAGAGAAGTCACACCCACGGTATTAGCTAGCGAGTCTTGAAAACTGGAGACGTGCACATAGGCAGGTCCGTCTGGAAATCCACTAGTGGCGGAACCAAAAGTGACTGCAGTCACCAGTTTCCGTAGACGTTTTTCAATAGCGGACTGAAGCTCGCCTTGTTCCAGACTAGACCTGATGTGTTCCTCCAACGCAACTCTGAGATCAATGGACGAACGTGAATATACTGCCAAGACAATTGGTTGCGCATCTTTGAGAGCAGTCCGATCCAACAAGTCACGGATGCGATCGGTTAACGGTAAATCGAGAAGCCCAAATGATAGCAGTGCAGCTTGCAAATAGTCGAGTTGCTGACCACTATAAATAAGCTCATTCCCCTCCTCTCGTGGCTCAATATTATCAGGAAGTACTGGTCGCAACCCGTCGATCAGCGCTCGAAAGAGTACTGCGCGATCACCGCGAATACGAACATGAGGCTGATCCATATTTGTGCCCGGATGGAGTTGTGCCATTGCCATTGAACGTAAGACCTTGACGTAGTGTCGAAGACGTTGCTCAGTGCTTGTTTCGCCTTGCTGTGGTTGATGCAGAGTACTGAGACCAGGCATGAAGATGATGTTCTCTTGGTTACGAGACGGAAGCGGTGCTGGCAGCGATAGATTCGTCATCAGAAATGTCAGGGCATTCGCGCGGTTCATTACCCAGTCAAAAGCAACTGACCCACCATCGGTGTCCGGTACCATGAAGCGCCCGGAGTGACCTTCGTCATAGTTGAAGTGAAGCACGACATCCGGAAATGGTGAGGGCGGGGATGGAATCAACGTTGACTTTATGTCCTTCGGAAGTTCGGCAGTGAGCGAGTTGTAAACTGTTTTTACGGCTTCAACGGAAGCAGTTCCAGGCAAGTGAGAAACTATAGATATAGCGGGGATGTCGAAAGGCATTTTGATGTTGACTGAAGTTGAATTCACTTCAAAGTGGGCAGATGATCGAGAGCCAAGGTACAAAAGAGCTTTCTTGGTTCTCACGCATTTATGTACTCAATCGTACACTCTGTAATGCAGTATTGTGTGATTACATTGTTGTCAAATGACAATGCAGCATATGCGGCAATTCTAAAATAAATACCGTCGTAAGTAGATGCAAAGGCAGTTGAGATGACAAGTTCCGACTAACCTGTCGAATCATACTCAAGAACTCTTTCTGCTGTATCGAAACTCTTGAGCGCATATCGCTGTATGATTCTATGGATCCCAACTAATTCCGTTAGTAGGCTCTTGCTAGAACGATGGCTGTTGTTGCACTGGACAGAATAGGGAGCTCAACGGACTTTTTCGGAACGTGATGCCCAGGGCTGCGTCCAATATAATTGCAATTAATTGCACCTCAAAACGCAATAAACAATATTTCCATATATTGCACCCGATCTTGCAATAGTAATTGCAATGATAGCGCCCTAAGTCTCCAATACAATTAGCAATAACCGAACGAGTTTGCAATAATCTAGCAATATTAGTAAGCTAACCAATGCCGATACATGCCAAAGAATACGTTCCAAACTTTAGCGTTTACATTTCTATGTGAACTACCAATTTTAATTTGATATTAAAGCCTCTTTGGCGGCATGCTCTTCGAGACGATCAACAACTCGATCTGATCTTGCACCAAATCTTTGTCCCAAATTTTTTATCAATCTTAAAAAAAGCTAATGCTTCGAAAACTTGTGATAGTTTTTCTAATGTGAGACAATATGTTCTTTGCAATGCTCCAAAGTCTTTTCACCTTGGCTACCGATGCTAAAATAAAGTCATAGTTTATTTATTTCTGTTTCTTGATAGACAAGCTTTCATATTCACGTGATATTTACGTTGAACGGCAAAAGCTAAATTCATTACGGCATTTATTTTCAGAATGCAATAAATGCAGCACTATCATAGCATTTTGCGATATGAGCTCCAAAATGAAATGAAACTGCATTACGTATTGCCATAGGCAATATTACTTGCAATATGCAATAATAATTGCATATTGCAATATATTGCAATAGCAATTAATTGTAACACAGCCCTGGTGATGCCCATGTCAGTTCGCTCTTTTCTCGGACAAAGGTTGTTTTCTATTGCGGCCCGTTGGCGTGAAGCTCTGAAATATCGCAGAGAAGAAGGTGCAAGTCCTAAACAAAGCCAATCCCAGTGCATGATACGTGTCAGACCAAAAACCCTGGAACCCATACAATAAAATCTATTTCTTGAGTTCCAATTTTTCTTGGAAAAACAATCGATATTAATGTCAATTCGTTTTTTTTTTCTTTTCCACTTGAAGCAGCTCTAACTGTGGACGCAATTTTTCGTGAGCAAACCGAACGGCGCGGGTGGTGAAAAACCCGAAGAAAGCAACACAACAAATGCCCGAGAGTACCAGCCTAAACGGCGAAAAATAATACGGTAGCTTAGCGATAAACGCAACAGCCGCACAACAGAACTGAAACCCTACAGCCTGTCTCAATTTTCACGTCGAGACCAGCAACTGAGAACAGAGACGCAGCCCAGGTAGCTCGTAGATGCAACGCACAAACCAAGTTCGGGGGTAGAACAAATGCGTCGGTACGATGGCAATCCTTGCACTGTCCACACGAGCCCAACGGAGCGCCACACACTACAACTTCGAGAAGTAAAGTGGGAGAACGAGCCGCCCGTAGAGAGAAGGAAATGGAAAGGGAGAGTAATTTGATGGCAGGGAAGCACAGACCGTGCTAAAGGGAAGTGAGGATGCCAAAAAAGAGTGTCGACGACAGAGAGGGAGACGGATGAGAGAGGGTTGGGGGGTCGTCGTGAGGGGAGAAGTGGTCTGCCCGAGTCGAGTTGGCGGTGAGCGCTCGAACTCGGGGGGTTTATATGTACAATTGCGATGCTTCATATACCCTAAGTCGTAGCCTGATTATCTGCATCCAACAAATACCCTAGCCTGCTCACCATATCCACGGTTGAGAATTATGTCAACTTACGGCTTCCCGTTATGTTGTTCTGTTATGAGCCGCTGGTAATCTGGCGCGTTGGCCGTTTTAGGGCGGTCTCCGGATGTTGCCCAAGTTCCATATCGTTCCATCATGTCCATTTCTGGTGTGAGACTTCGGCTTGAGGAGGGGTTTGTCTCCCTGCTTCGCTACGATGGTTGTTGTGGACGCTAAAGATCCTGCTAACTTGAGGTCGCTCTGTTTCGTCTGTCGGGCCACAGGGACTCTCGCCGAAATGTTACCAGTCACGCCCAACGTTGAAGCACCTCTCATCAAAGCTGTTACCGCCGATGATACTAAGCATCTCCGCACCTTTCGTAGTTCTTAACAAGCGACGATGCCTCCGAGATTTCATTCCGCTCACTCCCTGGATCCAGGGTAGATCCCGGCATTACTTGGTCACCGATGCTGATGGGTCTGTTTGAGGCAATATTGCGTGACATTGCCAAAAGGGTCGTGTCTTTCAACTCCGTTGATAATGTGCTGCGTGTCCTGGTCAGTCGCCTCCCTACTGTTTATCTCCGCGGTGTGCTGTCTGGTCTGCGTATGGGTGCCAGTACGTCTGCGAAAGCTGTTGCGCCTGAGGAGGACGTGGTGTGTCTGATTAAACTTCTCAAGACTCGCGTTATTGAGTAAAGTAATCACCTCGACGTCGCACTTCATTGCCCGTTTCCTTGTGGATGGTGAGCTAGGTACATAGTAGACACCTCTCTTGGGCATCTCGCGTTACGTACGGGTATAAATAGCTCTGGCTTCCAGATAGGTGGAGTGCAGCAGTGATCTGGCAATCGCACCATGACCGACAAAACGCCTACCGTGACCGAACAGGTTGCGGCGATGACGGATGATTCTACCTCAGCGACGTCTCCTGGGCCATCAGCGCCACCAAACGTTACTGTCCTAGATCTCGAGGCGGTCGAGTCTGCTGCGAACGACGAGAAGCCGAGTCAAGAAGAGGACGAGCAAAGTTCTAATATAACCTCAAACAGTGGACTTCACGAAATCGACGTGGAATTAGCGATCAAGATGATGATCCGTGTGAAGTTGCTGCTTCCTAGGGTTGCAGTGGGTGATGTTGGTGCTCCTCAAGACGTGCGCTAGAGCGTCAAGGACACGCCGTTCCCCTACCAGCAGGGCCTTCGCGACGGCGTCGCCTTCGTTCTTGCCGCCAGCCAGAAGGGTAACCTGGATCCAGCCCGTTTCCTGCTCGCCGATCTCGATGCTCTGTTTGACTAATGAGCCGTGAAACTGCGGTCCATTCTAGCACTTAAGATCTTGATGCGTGACTTTGTTGCCTTCTGCCAGTAAATCCTGCCTGCTGCCTTCATTGCTGCTAGTTTTTCTCGTCTGCGCTGCGCCGTGCGGTGGCAGCGCTACCCGGCGTGGCGGCGGCGTTTCCTTCTTTCCTTGACCACGCAGCGCCTTCCAGAGCATCCCCACCATCAACTTCGTCATAGCCTGCCGCCGCGCGCAGTGTGCGAGTGGCGTCACGGCAGGCGGCGGGCGTGCCGTGGCTTTGCACGGGCAGCACGCGACCTGTAGCGGAGGCGCGCGGCACCCGCCAAGGTCACGATGCGCGGCGCCCAGCAGCGCGGCGGTGGCGACGGCGGCGCTCCAATTCGTCCATGCGGCGTCGCGCCCGCGCGGCGCGACGCGTACTCCAAGTCTTCGGTGGCGTCCCGCCAGCGCGGCGCGACGCGCACTCCACCTCTTCAGTGGCGTCGCGCCCGCGCGGCCCGACGCGCACTCCAAGTCGTTTCTGCCGCGTCGCGCCGGCGTGGCGCGACACGCGCTTCGATTCTTCTGCGGCGTCGCGCCCTCGCGGCGCGACGCTCGCTTCAAGTCTTTTCGTCGCTGCCGCGCCAGCGCGGCGCGGCGTGCGCTCCTGGGCGAGAGAGGAGAAAAGAGGAAGCGCAGGTTCCACGCTGCGCTTCCCTTATCTCCTCTCCGAGATATGAAAAAAAATCGTTCAGGGGTGCCCCCGGACAACTCCTGCAATCCGCCTCCCCTGCCGCACGTCCGGCGTGATCAGATCCGCCTCCACACTAACCAACTTGTTTCTCGTCTCATAATATCAGGGCCGTATTTGTGACTGACTGACTAGACATAAATATAGGTGACTAATGACTGACGACGACCAGAAAATATTTTTAATTATTCTAGTCAGAACTAAATCACAAGTATATAATCATCTCTCTAGAAGGGAATTGACCATGTATGTCATCTGTAGACAAAATTCATTACCACTAATCTGTTCAAAATTCAAGACCTCAATACAAAAAGTGATGACAGCTGAAAACACATATTACGTTCTGTCCACATTCAATTCAACGCATTAAAAATGTCAACAACTGCGAGATTGAAATTCTCTAAAATCCAAGCTTTGCCCCAGGGCCGTATTTGTGACTAGATTTTTGACCAAGTCGAAAAGTCAAAGTCACTAAGTAACATTCGTAGTCAGTCATATTTAGTCACATATTTTTTGCCCTTTTCTAAGCGTGATTGCCTAAAAACTAAACTACACTGCTCTCGGTTTGAGATATATAAGTATACATATCAGCTTGCTTTGGCTCTAACGATGTATATTCGTTCAAAAGAAAGTTGATTCAAACTTCAAAGGTTTTAAAAACTTTTCAAAGCTGAGCAAGAAATTGACAACAAGAGCAAAAGTAATCAGAAGAAGAGATAACTTACCGACTAGTTAAGTAGGAAAATTACAAAACCAAAACTAAATTTCAAAACAATTTAAGCTATTATGTTGCACAAGTGTGTGATTCTGGGTGGATATGAATTCGACACGTGTCTTTGTAGCCAGTGTACTGAAAATGACTAAATATGACTAAACGTTTGTTGCATATGCTAGTCAGTCAGTCGTTTGTCATTTATATTTCTATCAAGTCAGTCAGTCACAAATACGGGCCTGCTTTGCTCTTCGTGCAATACCTTTCTTAACTTGCTCTTAAATCTTCTTGCTTCAATATCATCAACCCAGGAAACGTCTTTGTCCTCAACGCCAAAGGAGTCATCAACTTTTAAAATGGTGAAACAGATCACATTTCTTTAACGGAGGTAGGGTAAACAAATATCTACCATTGTCGACTTTATCTTTACTTTCTCAGTATGGTATGTCTTTTAGTTAAAACTTTTCAGGTACGCCACTCTGTGAAATGCCTTACAAGGGTTTAACTACATGTAAAACTTCATTGGATCTCACTTTCATCTCGATTTATGCCCTTAGATATATCTGCCTTTCTATTTGTGACTGCGCTTGGATATAGGCCTGTGAAATATCCATTATGTACTCCGCTTAGTTAGGGAATGATGTGTCCAGAATAAACGCCACACGTTGTCCAAATCTAGAAATCAAGTATGTCCAGTTCACCAACATGGGCGGCTGTTAGAGAGATGTTCTCAAGTACGGACACAAGGTCGATTCTTGACCAAATTGGTGAACAGGCCCTTCCTTCTTTCCTCAGTCTCGTGAAGGAAACACTGGATGAAAACTCTATTACATACTTCCCAGAAAAGACAAAGATAACTCTAGTGAACTCGGTCCTCGTGAAAGGCGGTTTCGTTCCGGCTCTTGTACACTTCGATTCGTCTTCTAAGGCACTTAAGCTGGGACAATCCAAATACCACATCATCTAACGAGTCTTCGCTTCTCCAGCATTTGGTTCCAGTAGAAAGCCAACGTTTTTCACTGTATTGGTAAGCGGAGAAGATTCAGAGACTTAGGTTGCCCAGGTAGTCGCCCTAATTCTAATATCTCTCCTTGATTCTCCACTTACCGCACCAGAGATAGGATTCGTCCGGTATTTCGAGGTTTTAGCCCTCGTAACAAACATCGACCACATATTGAAATGCATATCTTTACGGTGGGCTACAAACGATGAAAAGAACCACCTCTTCCGTTCCCTCGTCATTGCAAAACGGAGACTATCGTAGAGTTAACTCCTTGGTACGGGCTGGTTCCAGCTTCTGTACTACACGGAACTGTCCACGTTGTTCGCTCAAACTACCCTGCTCCACCTTTTTGTCCTCCACTTCAATGGTTTCAACACCGCTTCTACATCAATCGATTCTATCTTGATTCAGAAGAAGGACCAACTGAGCACGTTGATTTTCTACAGCCTTAAACATTAAGGGCTTCATCCTCTACATGTTCACTTTGTGGTGCCTTCTCTTGTGATCCTGTGCTACTTTCGAAATCGTTCATGTCCATTTCCTTGAACTCCATACCCTCTTCCTCGCATTCCCCAACGAAACAATCGCTAATAGACCCCAATCTTCGGCTCACACTGTCAATAAAAAATCGTTCTTTCACAGTGAGGTAAAGTCTTCCGTTCGACGGCATTCGATATCCAAATTTAGCCTCTCTCATGTCATTACCAAGAACCTTAGTCCAATCTTCCGTTGTCGTTCCATAATTATGAAACTCGCTGGAATTGGTCCTCAAGACATGTTGCCTAATATCCCCCAGAACATTCTTTAAACACAGAGGTAGCAGTTGGGCAAACTTCTTTGTAAACAGTTTCTGTCTCTGGCCACCCCTTGATACATCCGTACTTAGAACGCTCACAACCGTCAACACCCAAGCGTCCAAACGTGCGAGCAACAGTATGGCGTCTTCTAAAAAGGTGCCCGTATCCTTGTCTTCCACATCATGCCCAATAAACTCTTTCAGTACTTGTACCCCGACACGGTTTCGGAAGAACAAGTCCTGATCTTCCGTCGGCATATCCTTCACATTGTCCGCATTGGAGTACTTTAGACCACCAAATGAGGCTTCTCTCCACCATGAAGTGTTCGGTACACCATTTTCGTCGAGACGCACTATGTTCTCCTGCGCTTCCTTCAACTGCATTGTGAGTTCGTCAGCATTCTCTTCTACCAGCTCTGTTCTTCTCCAAATCAGATCGTACCCCAGGAGCAGAAATAGTTTATCTCTCGTATTTCTCTTCCGAACGCCCACGACGTCACTCATGGTCTGCCGCATTCTCTGCCTAAGGCACATATCTGCACAAAGTTCCAGTATACACCTGTCGGTAAGAGATGCTTTTCTAATACCTTCCCAGCTCAACTCCTTCAACTCGCTTTCAACCATTTTCTTCAGCAAAGCATCTGGCCCCCCCTCTACCGACGGTGTGAACATGCCAAAACTGCCCATGAGCTCCACGGGGTTTTTAGGAACCATGTATGAACCACCTTCCTCCGGCTCAATAAGTCCTTCCCCACTCTCATTTGCGTCTTCCACCTTCTCGGCACGGGTACCCCAATTTCGAGTGAGCGACGCACCTTCGAGCCATAGCTCACTTGTTTGTCTCCTTGCCCACGTAAGCATGTTGTGATACACTGCTCGAGCAACCCCTCGAAACTCGTCGTACACCTCAATTTTATGCTTCTTTCGACCTGTCTGCCCAGGTTCACCAGCACGTGTACTCCTATCTCCCTCCTGTTTCTGTGCCCCCCTTAGCCCTTCAATGACTAGATCCTTCTCCTCAAGCCTCTTTTTCAAAGCCGTACTCTGCTCTTGGGCGACGTTCACTAGAATACCCCGAACCATCAAGTCCTCTTGTAGCCTCTTAACCTTTTCTTTCAAGCAATTCAGGTCATTTAAAAGATCACGTCTGTTCATAGAGGTTGAATTCAGACCAGTGTCGATATTTTTCGGTATTTCCCTAGCCTCTTCGGCGATAGGCCCCGGTAGTGCCGCAGGATTCGGTGTTATTTCGTTATCCGAACTATCCTCATGTGCCACACCCTTAGACACGAGAGGCTGCAGGCTTTCTGTGTACACCCTTGGCATGGCTCCTAGCTCCAACTCCCGTGTCTGTCCTCCTCCAAAGCATCGTATATCAGATGAATTGGGCCTCGTACGAGCTGCAACGGCCCCCGTTCTGGAAAGAGAGGAATGTCGAGGAGTAACTCGCCTATGTGGAGCAAACCCACCCCTCACGGGTACTTCCGAGGCTGCTTAGGATGGGCGCTCCCTCTGGGATGAAGTCTTGTTCTCGTCGAGACTGGCCCCCACTACTCTGGTAATGTTATTGATATTTCTGGTGAACCTTGTCAGGTGAAGGCGGTCTTGGAACCATTGCATGGTCATGGACACGTGGATAGTGTGTAGTTTTTAGCTAGTGCATCACCTCTCTAGACACCCTAACAGTGGGTTAGCCACGTGTGTGGACCTCATGAGGTGTGCACTACTGTAGTTTATATTGTTAGTTTAATGTACAGTTGAACCCACTTAGTTGGGCGCGACCTCGCCGTCGCGCGCACTCATTAAATTCAACTGAGGTTCGTCTTCGAGACTACTTTCTCGCTCGAGAGCACTTTTGTGCTGGCTCTAGGCGTTTCTGCCCTTGCCGGTCTACGACTCCATGTGGAGAGTGACCTCAAAGAGGTATAAGCACACCTACTCCCCTCAGGGACGCCACAGGACATCTGTATTACACGCTGATGTGTTGATTCTTGTTTTTTTCTTATTCCTGATTGCAGGACAGATATCTGACCTAGTATTGGGTGTGTTTCTTGTTAATGTTTCCCTTTTCTTTGGTTTTACCCGTCTTTCGGGCCTGTTGCCTGCTTGCGCACGGCCCTTGACTCCTCTTTTCTGGATCTTTTCTTTCCATTTTTCTTTTCGGGCTACGCCTCCTCTCGGAGTCTACAGTCCACTCTCTCGAGTTTCTCTACCATTCTCCCACTCGTTCTGGGGTTTTCCTACCTTTCTGGTTTCTCTATTTCACCTCTGTAGGTTCTACCTTAGCCCACTACTGGCTTTACACCCAGGTCCTCGGTGGCAACAGAGGCTCTCCAGCCGAGCTTCCATCCCAGCAGGGAGCAGGATCTCGAACGTCCTGTGCGTGTTTCCCGTTTCCGGGCTTGCACCACAAGTGGTCTCCCGACTTAGAAGATGTCTAGATCGTTTGGAACACCTACAAGGTTTGGAATTGTTTTCTCCTGTTGAAGGAATTGGATTGTGGTTTGGAATACTCACTTTCGTGACTTGGTAACCTGTCGAAGGTTTATCTTGTCGCTCTCCGCTTTTCGGAAGTTTTGTTTGACGCTTTTTCTGACCGCGTTTTCGGTTCATCGACATGATGTTTTTGTGGTCACTGGGTGACACCGATAACGATTCTACCCGTTCTGGGGTTACTGCAGATTCTTCTCATTCGGATTTTCGCTGTGTTCCCGAAGGGATTGGTGTTGAAGAAGTTTCATCCGACTGCCGGAAAGTTTTGTCCGTTTCGTCAGTACCCAAAGCCGGGTGGTGTATTGATCCTAAGCATGTGGATCATGACTCATCCAACTGTCAGAATGTCGACCCTGTTGTGTTCTCCAGGTTGGAGACAAACACCAGAAGTTTGGTCTTTGGTCAAGACTCCATGGTGGAGATGCTGCTGAATCTCAGACGAGAGGTTTCTGATCTCAAACTCCGAGAGTTGTCAGCAGATGTTCGTGAGTTGCAAGTCAATGTTTCCTCGATTCTTGAGGGTTTCGCTTCTTCAAAAACATCAATTGAGGATCTTACTGTGAAGTTACACCGTATTGGTGGACGCCTGGATTTATTGGAGATATCTACTACGCGCCATGGTAGTTTCTCCGATTCGCCGGTTGTTGAACATCGTTCTCGTAAGAGATCTGCTCCTTCTCGGAGTTCAACATCCGATACTGACTCATCCTCTACGGATTTTAGTTCATCACACATCTCATTGGATACAGAATTCCGTCCACGGAAGAGTTTCAAGCGTTCCCATTTACACGGTCGTAACTCTCGAAAGAGATTGAAGAAACGTCGCACCAAGTTATCAGGTAGTATTTCTGTTCACCGCAAGTCGGTTCACTCTCATGTGAGTACGTCTGACACGGAGACGTCCTCGTCAGACGCATCCTCATCCTCTTTGGATTTGAACTGGTACGAGAACTGGCAGCCTGAGCTTGCTCAGTTGAAGTCTACCAATGATTCTGGGTTCTCTCCTAAACAGGAAGTTCATCCAAGGCCGTCACCGATTGTGGAGAATGATCCCGGCTTGTATGTCGAAATTACCCATAATGGGGTTCGAAGAGATGCTCCTGCAATGGATTCCTTTGAGTACACAACACTTGTAGTGAGATACAAGACGCCGCAACGCCCTTTGCACGTTCGTCATTATGATGAACAGACCACATTGATGTGTTATACTTGCCAGCAAGTTGGCGACACAACATCGTAGAGCACGCTCCCTAGTCGGGAGAGGTCAAACCCTGTGGGTTATTATGAACGGCTCCCACCTTTCGAAGGTGTGGGACAAGATGCTACCTTGGAAACTGTCGAAGTCTGTCGACTCACGGTCCTCTGGCTCCTTCAGCAGCTAGAGTTCCGGACCAACGAGGCCCAGTGTCCCGGCACCCGACGGCGCTGTTCTACTGGACAACGATGGGGAGCACAGTGGCGGCCCTCGGCAGGGCTGCATGTGCAGACGGACTAACGGCCCCCGGTGAGGCTGCGTCGCGCTGGTCGTCAGAGACCGATACAAACAATAGTATATTTGTAGAAGATAGTTTATTGATGAGTGATTTGTTCGTAAAGTCGTTCATCGACAACTAGCTCTCTACTTAAGTACTGTTCGAGATAGCGTAAACCTGGTAAACCTCGTATCTCCCCGTAGAGCCAGATTAGTTGCAGGAGCTCTATCCAGACGCATTTTTGTCTGTGATATACATCAAATACAACACATTGCATCATATAGCTCATCTCTTGTAAGACGACTACAGTGCACACACTGAAAGATATTCATAATGCAGTCAACTTTGGTCCTGCGGCTGCCAGCCTCCGGGGCCCCAAAACAATTTGACAGTGAGATACATATCTAGAACATTTCATAGTCCAACCCAAGACAGAAACGCAAGATGGGGTGCAAGAATTCATACCCGCAGCCGGGGATTTTTTGGTTCCCCAGGATGGGTTACAACAGAGTCATTTGGTGAAACCTTCCCCGAAAAAATGATTTCGGGAGTCTCCCATACGGGAGAGGTGCCCTTTGAGCAGCTGTCATTGACGCCTGAGGCCTCACGGCCTCGCTCCCCGATGAAGTTCCTTTCTAGGAAAATATCTTTATCCCGTTCGGATCCGCACCCTGAGATGGGTCAACTGGTTTGGCCGTGGATACGGAAGAGTAATCCAAAGTATCCGGAACGCGTGATGATGCCCTCGAAGAGAAGTTATAAAGTTAACGCCGATATCGGGTTCTCACACCATCTCATTGTTCGTCATATCGCTCTACTTGACACCGGAGCCGGTCCCAACTGTATACGGGAATCGTTCTTGTCTGAGCAGTGTCGTGAATTTATCCGTTACGGTCCCCTGATGGAAATCGCTGATGCGAGTAATCACCCAATTGTTACGCTGGGTATTGTACCAATGATGGTTCGTCTAGGAATGACCGCTGTGTCGATTGATTTTGTTGCTTGCAAGACGCTTGCTGCACCGATTGTTCTCGGTTGTGATTTCTGTGATCTTCATGTGGAGGCGATCAAACCCAGACTTTCAAATGTGGAGTTGGTTGACGGTTCGTCAGTTCCATTTGCTAAAAAACCGTGGGAACGGGTGAAGAAGCGGTCGGATCGAAACGCCGCCCACTGCCTCCTGCTCAGCAGTATGTGTCACCAATTACTGGTTCATCGAAGCTACGCGTTCGTGCGTTTGTGAGGATTCCTCCGATGTCCCAAGCTTGGGTTACTGTCGCAACGGAGATGCGTAGACTCTTGATGATTGATCATCTACCCTCTCTTTTAGAGAAATCTGGTCTCGCATTTGCTCGAGGCATTGCCCTTTGCGAAGGTAGAAAACGTTTTCAGGGGCTAATTGTGAACGTTTCGAATTCTTGCAGACGTTGCAGAACCAACAGGTGGTGGGTCAAGTTATTTGGCGCCCACAGGGTACTTTTGGGACGGAGCTGAATGTTTTCGATGTTGTTGGTTCGTCCTGTACAAAGGAGGCTGATGAAATGAACTCCCTTTGGAATGCGAAGACATCGACGCACGATGAAGTTCGCACACGTACGGAATTGTATGTTCCTAAACAGGATTTTAAGTTGGATACCCTGCCCGGGTGTGGTAGTTCTGAACAGGTGAAGTCTGGTTCTCTACTTGAGTTTCTGACCAATCTTTAGTTTTCGATGGTTGATACAGTGAAGCAGCGAACTTGTCTCAGTTTTGTACCGTTTGTACGCCCTTTTTGCGATGCGACGCGTACCGGTCGTTCTGTTTCACCTGTTGTGGTTGTTCCTATGAAGGACAGTTCTCTCCAGTTCTATCTGGATTATCGTAATGTTGCTCCCAACGTTTCGGGAATTTTCCACTTGAAACCGGCAAAGAACTATGTGTACCCTGAATTTGGGTTTGTTTTCGATGATTCGTCGACGAATGTTCGGGAGAACGCGTTGAGCGTAATGGAGCTCAACTCGAATGAGTTATGTGAAGCTCCATTCGAAGAAATTGACACCGCTCAAACGGTTGCTACCTCTGAAGGGATTTTCGCTACTCTTCTGGATGTCTCGTCTGGACGAGATGCACCCGCAGGGTTAGTGAAGTTCAAACCCGTCGCTGAGGGTACAGCTGCACAAATTGTATCCTCCTTGGGAAGTGGAAGTGTGGATCGGAAACCAACCACTGGTAATCTGGTTGCTGATCAACCTGTGGAAGGTTCTGGTCTACCCAATTACTCTCAAGAAGAGGAACTACGCTTGAACACCCGCATGGGTTGATGCCTTGTTCTTTTCGTAAGGAGAAGTTTGGCTGATTGCTTGTGACTCGATTTCTGAGTTAATCACTTTTTGTTCACCGTGGGACGGTTCTTTTCTTTCAATATCTCATTCCTGTAGAAGGAAAAGTGATGGAACTCGCATGTTCGCGTCTTTTTTTCGGTTTACACCCAACGTGGGTGATGTCAGATGCTTTGGATTTGTTTACATGGTGGTTTTTTTACCGGACTTGCCGGGGTATGCATCCTCGCTTGCACGGTTTTTTCCCATCGTGGGAGATTGTTTCGTCTCATTTGAGAAGTCTCCGAATCAAGAAGTATCCTTTGCTGTGAACTCTCACGAGTTATTTCTCTTTTGTTACGTGGTAACGTTTTTCGATCTCTTGCTGAGTAGTTTCCACTGTTTTCGGTTATCGTTGTTCTACGCATGTCACCTTGTGTGAATCTCCAGCTTTGGATTGATGCAATGGTGCTGGTTTGAAATGGACTTTGTCGTTTACCGTAGGTATCCAAATTATGGATTGAACCGATTGAACCGGTTATGTGTCTGTTTCCATCCGAATTTGGATTTGGTTCACTCATTGGAGTTTCTTTCTACTATCGCAAGTACCTTTATCAGGTCTTTCACCAATTTCCAATGGTCCTGGTAATTGTTCTATACCCGTTTCTATGGTTATCCCCCTGGCTTTGAAATCTACGATGGAAGTTGTTCTAATCACTCCCATATAGTTACCCCATCCACCCTTTGCGGTACTGTCATCCGTAGTGGCTCCCCCTAAGAAGAAGGAGGGAATGGCGAAACCATTTTGGTTTGATCGGCGTCGCTGTTTACTCCATTCTGTGGAAGCGCTCTTGTTCAAGAGTTGGTAATTTACTGACCGCAATCGGTGATGTTAACTTGTTAAGCATCCGTGGTGGATAAATAACGCACATCACGCAGGCTGGTATAACTCTTGAAATTGAGTTTCTAACCCTCGATGGGAACGGTATCGCTGGATTATAGACGCTCCCGCTCGGGATTTTTATGCTGTACCGCTCACGATTGCGCTTCAATATCGCGTCGAATCGCCACCCTCTTCATGGTTTTGAACCCGTTTCATGGGTCGCTTAGTTGCTTACCAGTCGCCGCACGCGCTGTTGGTTGACATTCTTGCAAACCTCAGTTAGGTGATAAGCAGTGGTGATGGAGAACCCTGGCAGGGTAATGTTCAATTGACTCCGCTCTGGTCAGATATAGCCCCGCTTTCACTAGGTACTACGTGTCTGTGCCGTCCTCTGTGCACCCACTCCGTGGCTTCTACCAAACCATCTGTCACCCCCTTGGGTCAGTGAAATTTTCACTCCGATACGCCGGATTGCGCCACACATGCCGTGCAAGACTCTGACGAGTGAGAAGAAATAACCTACGAAAGGTGTGGCTGGACAACAACCTGTCTCGGTAGGTTGGACAACGGTAAGGAGTCTGAACGCACTTGCGGGAGAAGAATGACGCGCGCTACCTCAAGAGGTGAGAAGACATGGCACCCCGTGCTTGGGTTAAGTTCACCGCGATGGGTTCAGTTTGAAATGCCGCAGGGCAGCGCTCGCGCGCGTGCACCGGCGGCTGGTCAAAACTTTTGATTTTTTAGAGTGCAAACCATCCCTGGTGCATGCTGCGTACTGTGTACCGTCTTGGTTCCAGCCCTGGTGGGCGCGCCAAATTAATTTACTTGATTTTTTGGCTTGCCACGGCGCGTGGGCACTCCGCGAACGGATGCTAGTGCACATGGCCACTTGGCACTGTACTCACCCAATCGGGTTGCGTGGCACATCTCCACGTGTCGGAGTGCAGAACCAATAATATGGTGTTGCATTGCTGTGACGTCGCAGACATAGGCGCACGGTTCCGGTGCACATGGTGACTGTTTTGGTACCCACCATCTGTAACCGAACAAACGGTGCTGAACACGAATCTGACCATTGTTTTGGTGTGGGAGGTCATTTTAGCACTCTTTTACACAAAAGCACATCACCGAACCTCGGTTTTACTTTCCAAATGGAACATTAGATGGTTTACGAGCTCCATCAACGGAGAAAGTCTGATGCAATTACCTCTATGAAAGAAATGATGCACCGGCGATAGGTTTTTATTTGACGATGTAACTTTTTAACCTTGTGAAGTGTCAGCTAATCTGTCGTAGAGTACCACGTCTGGTTTTCGAAGGGGACACTCGGAAACGTATCCTACGTGGGAACGACCGCACAGCGGTGTGTATTGCTGGTAGAAGGTGTGAACTCATCTTGAGTGAATGTGGTCGGGGACGCGAGGGAACATGTTTAACTCTGGATGGGTGCAGGGCTCCGATATGACTCCGACGAACCGGATGCATCTTGGAAACGAGTGTGGACATGGAAAGAACCCAGTTGAAGGGTGATTAAATGAAGATGTCACTCGAACTCAACTGACTTGTGATCCCTTTGGTAGGGGTTTGACGTTATTCACTCTTTTGAGTACCACGTCGTGGGAAGACCATTTCACTGGTTGAAGTGCACCGAATCCTGTTAGATGGCCACAATAAGGAATCGTTTGCACCCTGTTTCGGGTTCTGCTGTGTGAATCCTTTCGGATCAGAAAGTCGCTTGCCCACCCTATGTGGGTAACATGGAGTGAAGTGTCACGCTATGAAAGCGTCTGGAACCAGTCTTCTGGTGATGAATATCAAACTAGTGTGGGTCGGAAACCCTGATTCTGAGGATAGTTGAGGACAGCGACAAACGCTCTTCTTCACCACCTTTGGTGTGATCACCTATGGTGTTACCGTAATCGAAGTGACTCGGCTAGGAGGTATCTCTGAGCGTTACAGATGGATGATTACCTTGAGAGGTGTATGGCGCTCGAGTGAACGGCTCTACTATGGAAACCGAATGTCGGTGATGCTGTGCCACCCCATTTTGGTTTTCTTAGTTCCTAATTTATCTGGAAAGGTGCACGTTGTTGGGGAAGAACCTTCGCAGGTCCGTGACCCCGGGAGAATGTCCAAGCAGATTGCTAGAATCGGGATGGAACTACCGCAGGTATAGAACCTCACAGGTATAACAGAGATCCTATGTGGGAGTATGTCCGTGACTCTGGGACGCTCACTGCCGTTACAAAGGGAAACCTTATGCATGGTGTGACTTTGAGCATCGTGTGACTCCTGAAAAGGACGGGTCTCTGCTGTAGATCAGACGCCAGAGCACCGCACGCGGTTTGGGGGTTGGACATTCTGGAAACCGAACACTCGGTTGTAGAGCAAAACGCCCTTTGTGGGGATGCACCGAAGTGCTTTTCATATAGGTTTGATCCGTTACCGGCTTCGCCACCTCATTTATGAGAGGGGATTGCGACTACCGGCCCATTTTGGGTTATGCCTAGGAAGGGTAGTGTTTCTGCACACGTGTGCCAAGTTGGCCCGATAGCGGGTGCGCCGTGGCAAGCCTGCCACGGTTGCACACCTGTAGTGTATTGGCCGGCAGCGCCGGATAGTTAGATATTTTAATTGATATTTTCAAGTGCCGTATATAAGTGGCGGCACTTGCCGCCACTGTACGGGAAGTAAACCTCAACGAGGCCTTTGGCTCTGATCTTCTTGCCGCTTGCGCACGGTCACCAGCCCCATCCTGGGGAATACCGCCGCAATTCCGGGCTGATCAACCAACCTCCGTCCCTGAGGAGTACTAATCCGTCGTCACGGCACTTTTCTTATCTATTTTATTGTTTTCATTTCCGTCTTACGGCTTTCGCTACTCTGCCCTACATTTTAGGTTTGTTTTATTTGTCTCGGGAGTTTTCCCGCTTATCGCGAGTCAGTGCTCCGCAGTGCGGCTCGTTTGTTGATCTTTTGTCGTCCCATACCGTTGGGCTGGATACCCCCACTCGCTGTGGCTCGCCGGAACCATCCGGATACCTACGCCGATTCTACCCCTTCTACCTCCGACTGCACGCCCAGATCGGGGCCACTCGGATTTACACCCGGCTCGTGTTGGCCCTATCGGCGGGTTCTGCCGCTCGACTGCCCTTCACAGGGAGCAGGGCCTGAACACCCTGAGGTGCTCGTCCGCGACGCGGTTTGTTGTTTTCCCGTCGAGGGTTTTGCACCACAAACTGGTCTCCCGACTTAGAATCGGCTTTATTGGCCAACAATCGTTGGAGCTGGTTGGTTTGTTTGGAGCCCAGATAGTTCGGAATATCCGTTCTTACGGTCCTCTCATTGTCCGTTTTCGGAAGTTGTTTTGGTTGCCAATTGGCCGACTGTGTCGGTGAACGATGTCGTCCCGTCGCAGGAGGAGCGCGCCACGTGCCGCTTCTGTGCCAGGTTCGTCCGGCTTGCCTGCAAGTTTGCCTCCGTTGCCGAAGGACGCACTGGAGGTCCCAGGCAATGGCGACCCGAAACCGGCTTCCCGGGGCCGCCGTTACGATAACGGGACCCCACCCACTCGTGGGCCAACTGAAACCGCACCTGCGGCTGATGCCGCCGCAGCGGTTGACGTTATGTCGTCGCGGTCCGACGAGTATACCCTCCGCGAATTAGAGGCTCAGGTTCGCATCCTGCAGAACTCCCAAGTGGGCCTCATCCGGGATATTACGAAACTCCGGCAACGGCTCGATGAAGCCGGTGTCCGGGATGTTTCGAGCGACGTCCGTGTTTTACGGTCTGATGTCAACCAGATTATGGAACACCGACAGGTGTCGGCTGGTCTGCACGAGCAGGCTGCCGCACGCCTGGACCGCCTGGCTACCCGTCTGGAGACGGTCGAGCAAATCATCGTATCTGATGCTGTTGCGCCGGGAGCCCCGGTTTCTGAGGGTTCTCAGCACTCGCGCCGTTCCCGGGATCGTCCGGCAAAGAAGAAGGTCAAGGTTGAGTCTGACTCGCCTTCTTCATCCTCTTCTGATGAGGAGGGCCCCAAAAAGGGGTCGTCTACCGACTCTTCGGACAGCGCGGAAGAGCGCTCTCGCTATCGTGCATCCCGTTCGCGGGCTACTGAAGCCACTTCTGGTGTTGCACGAGGCCGTACGAAAGGACGGAGACACCTCGGATTGAAGGAGTTGAAGCGGACAAACTTACTGTATCGGAAGCTACTATCTTACCGATATTATCGGCTTGATGAAACGACGCCACAGAGGACCCCACGTGGGACTGGCAAAGTGCAAAATCATCTCCGACAAATGGAGCTCACGCTAAAGCCCCACAAGTTCTCTGGGGAAGATCCCATTCTTGTCTTGGATTTTCTTAGCCGCTTCGTAGCGGAGGCCGATGTACTTCGGATGAGTGAGGCACAGGCCTACATCGCGCTGCCGTACTTTTTGACGGGTGTAGCCGAAGATCAATTCAATTCGGTTCGTGGGTCGTCTCGCGCCTCCGAAGGAGGAGTTACGTGCTTGCCGGAAGCGGTACAATATCTCCTGCGCTCTTACGCGACAGGCAATGCGATACAAGGTGCTATACTCGCGCTACGAGACACGAAGCAAGGAGCCGAAGAGTCGGAAACCGCTTATTCGACCCGCCTCAATAAGGCTTTCCACAGATGTGGCAACGTGTTCTCCGCAGCCGAGCGGTGTACGATGTTTGTTGATGGACTGGACCGATCAATTCGGACGTTGGTAGCCCATTATCGGGAGAACAAACGGCGGATTACCTATCTGGAACTCGTTCAATTTGCCCAAGCGGAGGGAGATGCAGCTCGAGCACGCACTGGTATCAAGACGCGCACGCGCCGACTCCTTCATGTAGAAGGCCGAGACTCCTCACTGCCTCACTCGCGAGGTTCTGTTCAAGGGGGTTATGATAACCTACACCTGTTACAGGACGATGGTTCAATGCCGAGTTCGGAATTGCCGTCGACGACGGAGCAGTCTACAGTGGACGCAGACCCCGCTCTGTACGCCGGACGTCAAGTCCCGGCATTGCCCGTGCCGCACTCTGGCGGATATCGAAGCCAACGCCCTGGATGGAGGGACCCGTACCCTCCTCGACAGGAGCGCCGGCCGCCCAACGCGGATCTTCTTCGTCACCTTATTTGTCATACCTGTTACAGGCCAGGGCACATCGCTCCGAATTGCTTAATGCCCATACGGGATATGGCGAAGATAGTGCCTCAGTATGAGTCGTTGACGCCCGCCGAGCGGGAACGTGTTCCCGACAAATCGTACCTTCGTGCGAAGGCGGAGACTCAGCCTGGAAAACAGGAAACGGTGCCATCGAATGGTGGAACTGTAGCCGCCCCTGCGGAATCACAACCTCCGCAGATTGGCGGCGACGCTCAGAAAAACTGAGCAAGGGAGCCTCCAGCAATGGAGAGGCGCCCCCAGCGACGGGCTTTAGTGCGCCTGAGGCTGAGAAGCCTCGCTCCCCGGTCACAATCCTTTCGAGGAAACTGGCCACTACAGACGTGGACTCTGAGCACCTTGGTGTCTTGCGTCGCCCGTGGATACGGTCTAAGAACAGCCGGTTCCCGGATAGAGTACTGGTCATGGCGAAACGTAACTACAAAGTTTACGCCGACCTGGGTGTTTCCGACCAGTACATGGTTCGGCAGTTGTCCGTGCTCGATACAGGAGCTGGGCCAAATTTCTTGGTTGAATCGATGATTCCGCCGCACTTGCGGTCTCGCGTTCGTGCGGCGCCGCAGATTGATATAGCGGATGCGAACAATCGGCCACTCTCGACTGTGGGAGTAATAGACCTGCTCGTCAGGCTTGGCCGCTACGTGGCGAAGCTCGATTTCTTGGTTTGCAAGCAACTCGCTGCGCCGGTTATCCTCGGCTGCGACTTCTGTGACCGCTTCGTCGATGCAATTCGACCGCGGAAGCGAACCATCGAAATGGAAGATGGGACTACTGTACCGATCGTTCGGGGTCCCCTACGCTGGGCTCTGAAGAAGCAAGTCCCTTTGCCTGCGGCACAGAAGCCTACAGCCGATGAACGGAAGTCTACAAAGCTCCGAGTAGCTCGGCCCATTTCCATCCCGCCTGAATCACAGGTCTGGGTTACTGTGACGTCCCCACAATGTGGCTTACAAACGGTACAACCGTTGCCTGCGTTACAGGAGAAGCATCAGCTTGCCCTCGCTAATGGGATTGTTTTCGTCGAACCCGAGAAGCCTTTTCAGGTGCTGGTTGCGAACTTCAGCCGTTTTCCTCAACGGTTGGTTAGGAGCCAAGTTATTGGTTCGTTGCTTTCGCACCCCGCGGCTATAGTGCCTACTCAGGTTTCTATTGCCGAGGTTCTCGGAATCCTCGAAGCTGAGGAGGGGGAGGCGGAACGGAACAATTCCGAAGCGACTGGACCGAACAGTTCGTCGGAAGATGCTACGCCGACTTCGTCGGATGCAAATAACCGCACCCTGTCGAAGGAGGCAATGCCGACCGCGTCGGACAGTAATGATAAGGACCTGAGTGCTGCTGACACGAAGGATAAGGCAGTACAGGAACTGGAGTCTCTGGATCTTGAACATGTCCCAGAGACTCACCGCGATAAATTGCGGCACATGCTTGAGGAGTTCACGCCCATGTGGGATGGCACACTGGGTAAGATTGGTATTACCGAACATCGGATTGATTTGCTACCGAATACTCGGCCCATTTCGCAACACCCTTACAGGGCGGGACCGACAGCTCGGCAGGAGGAGAAAGCTTAAGTTGAGAAGATGCTCCGCGCTGGAGTTATCGAGCCGGCTCAGTCACCTTGGGCATCGCCGGTGGTGCTCGCGCCCAAAGCTGATGGGTCTTGGCGATTTTGCATCGATTACCGCAAGCTAAACGCGGCTACAGTCAAGGATTTATATCCTATCCCACGAATGGATGAATGCATCGATTCGTTGGGCGACGTGAAAGTGTTCACAACCCTAGATGCGAATTGGGGCTATTGGCAAGTTCCCGTGAGGGCTGAGGATCGTGACAAGACAGCCTTCGTTTGTCATGAAGGATTGTACCGATTTAATTGGATGCCCTTTGGGTTAACGAACGCGCCAGCCACCTTTCAACGAGCTGTGAATATTTTGCTAGCCCGCTTTAAGTGGAAGACTTGCCTGGTATACCTGGATGACATCATTGTCTACTCCAGCAACCTGGACCAGCACTTGACCCACGTACGGGATGTGATGCGAGTCCTACGCGATGCAGGCATTACGCTCAAGCTCAAGAAGTGTGAGTTCTTTACCGAAACCGTCAGGTATCTCGGCCATGTTATCCGTCCGGGACGGCTTTCGATTGACGAAGTACGCGTGAAATCCCTCAAAGAGGCTAAGCATCCGAGGACGCAGACGGAACTCCGATCTTTTCTCGGCTTGTGCAATGTGTATCGCCGCTTCATTCCGAACTTCGCGGATATCGCTGCACCTCTGAACGAGCTTCTTCGCAAAGGACAGCCAGTCGATCTGGAAGAATTCGACGACCGCAAGGTCGCGGCTTTCTCGTCGCTCGTGGACGCGGTGACATCGCCACCTGTTTTATCCCTGCCTAGGGCTGGTTTGCCATATGCAGTAGATACGGATGCGAGCGACTACCAAGTCGGCTGTGCCCTATTCCAGACCACCAATGATGGCGAGCGATTGCCAATTGGGTATTGGTCAAGAAGCCTCAACGTTCACGAGAGGAATTACTCGGTATCCGAGAAGGAGTGCTTGGCAGTTGTCTGGGCGTTACAGACGCTGCGGCCCTATCTTATGGGGACCCGCTTCATTGTTCATACCGATCATTCGGCATTACGCTGGCTACTCTCTATAGCAGAGCCATCTGGCCGCTTGATGCGGTGGAGACTTCGCTTGTCGGAGTTCGACTTCGAAATCCGTTACAAGAAAGGACTCCTGAACACTCAGGCTGATGCACTGTCCCGCTTGGAAACAGCGGCTGAAGCTGCGCCAGTCGATGTTCTGGAGATACCGTGCTTCCTCGTGGAAGACGGCTCGAGCGATGCCGATGAAGAATCGGAAGGATGGGACATCTACGATGCTGTTTTAGCCGTGTCAGACACGCAACCCGAACCGGGCTCTTTCGTACCGATCAAGCCGGAGGAACTCATCCGGGAGCAGCACACCGACCGTTTTTGTACGGAGATTCGTAGTCGTCTAAACGGTGGAGCACAGTTGCCTTTCGTCGAGAACGACCAAGGATTTCTAATCCGAACTGTCGGAAACAGGCCACAGATTGTGGTTCTGCACTCACTTCAGTCACGAGTACTGCATTTGTCGCACTATGCGAAGTTGTCAGCCCACCCTGGTGGCAGGAAGTTGTACTACACCTTACGGAAGGACTTTTAATGGCCAGCAATGGCTTTCGACGCGTATGCCACTGTTCGTGGATGTTCTGACTGCGCGAAGAACCGCGTCAAGCTGCATAAGTATTCCAAGAAGTTGGCACTATTCCCTGCTAGGGCTCCACTGGAGTTTGTGGCGATCGATCTACTCGGCGAGTTTATTCGCACCCGCCGGGGAAATCGGTTTTTGCTTGTTATCACCGACCGCTTTTCTAAGCTGGTACGGACTGTGCCTTTAAAGAAGGTTACTGCTAGTGCGGTCGCTCAAGCTTTCGTTACTCACTGGGTTTTTGTCTACGGACCGCCGATTGACTTACTATCGGATAATGGACCGCAGTTCACGGCTAAGTTCTTTCAGGACGTATGCCGCATCTTGCGGATCCAAAACTGGTTTACGACAACATATCATCCCCAGATTAATGGGCAGGTTGAGCGTTTTAACCGCACGATGCTCAACGCATTGCGGACGTTTGTGGCCGAGCATCCGTCGGAATGGGATCAGTACACCGATGCGGTGACTTATGCCTACAATACGCAGGTTCATCGCACGACTCAGATCTCGCCGTTCGAGCTTGTGCTATCACGCGTCCCACCTTCGGTGGCTATCGAGCCACAGCCAACTTTGGATAAGTTCCCGTCGCCCCGTCTCCACAGGGACGCCTGGAAGGACTGGCTTAAGAACATTATCCCTACAGTTGGGCAGAATATCGCTAAGGCCCAGGCCGCTTACAAGCGGAATTTCGACGCTAGAGTGCG
Organism: Gracilaria domingensis; assembly: GCA_022539475.1. Lineage (NCBI taxonomy): Eukaryota > Rhodophyta > Florideophyceae > Gracilariales > Gracilariaceae > Gracilaria > Gracilaria domingensis. The sequence goes on along the minus strand of VCMS01000156.1, from coordinate 12,617 downwards.
TAAGAATGCCCCTCAGATCAGGGAAGGTAGCTTTGCCTTCGTACGGAAGGAGTACTACAACCCTGAAAAGGAGAAGCGCCACAAGCTTTCTCCTATCGCGGACGGCCCGTTCCGGGTTATTGCTGTCACCGACACAACGGCTGTACTTGATATCAAGGGAAAGCACGAGCGTTTGTCGCTAGATCGCGTAACGCCTGCGCCAAAGCCTGTTTCGCAGGATTCGCTACCGTCATCGTCGGCCCCTACCGCATCCACTGTGGAAACAGCCGTCGGAACGGAAACAGGCGCCGCGGCGGGTACTCGCACTCAACCGCCTGTGTTGCCGCATCCGGATCGCGGACTTGCTCATTTGCCTGCTAAGCCGGAATCTGACCGGTCGGCCTCCAATGCCGCACATGTGCACACGCGGATAAGGGCCCCTATGGGGATACTCGCCGCCACCCCCGACACTCCCACTGAGGAGGGGGAGGAAGCAGGTCGTTCTTTCTCGTTGTCGCCGTCGTCGACGGAGTCGCCTTCGCAGGCCTCTGTATCGCACGCAAGTCGTGATGAAGGCACGTCAACGCGCGACACACAGCCGGAGAGCCGGAAAGAAGAGAACGACGCGCAGCTACCGCGGAAGCCTCAAGAAGAGGAAGATCACTCTCGCTCACCACCGCCGTCGCGAACGGAGTTACGCTCGCAGGCCCAAGAACGGGAACACAGTACCGATGTGGTACGTGATTTGCAGCCGGAAAGCCGGAGAGATCGCACAGTTTCGCGGAGGCCTTCTGGGAAGGACGCCACCTCGGGGACGATTGCAGCCGGAAGACCGGAAGAGAAGGACGCACCGTTACCACGGAAGGCTGAGGTGGGAGGCACCACTATGGTGAATTGCAAAGCCGGAAGTCCGGAGAAAGAAGAGTTAGTTCGAAAAAACCGTGCTGTTACGGCAGACCCGACTTCGGGAGATCTTCGTGCAGCACCGAGTGCCAAAGCCGTCAAAAAGACGGAACCAACCACCAGTGTGGCGAACAGTCAAGCCACAGCAAGTGGGCAGCACTTAAGCACTGACGACGCGTGCACGTCGCGCCAAGTGTCGAGCCCCGTAGGAGATCCGCCTCCAACCGAGGATTACAGTGCGCAAGCCGGGCACGTGCCAGCCACAGACCTGGCGCCGTCTAAAAACGGTTCAAAAAGTTCCGAATTTGAATCGGCTCTTGACGGCCATGCAAAGGCGCAGGTGTCGCAAACCGCAGCGCGCGGCGAACCGCCGCCACGGCACGTGCCAGAACACCACTCGCTGGCTCACCGCTCTGCGGACCGTTCACCGTCGCAACGGGAGATTGTGCCGGAACGCCGGAAGCTTGCTATTCGAGAAGACCGAAGCACGGTCACAGCCCAGCAGCATGGGGAGAAGAACCAGGAATCTGGAAGCATGATGGTCAGGAAAGTACCATGGTCACGAAGACCAAAGCCTGGCGTACAGGATGTACTGCCGTCAGGACGGAAGCCGATCACGAACGACGATGCCCACGACGGGAGAACCGACGACTACGCCTCGAAAGAGGATTCTTCAAGCAAGCCGCACACAGAGCGGAGTGTTCTCGATGAGTAATATGTCATTGACCGTCTGGTAAGTCACGGCTACGCCCCTGACGGGGAACTACTGTATCGAGTCCGTTGGTACGGCTACGCCTCTTCAGAGGATACGCACGAGCCCATTGAGCACTTGCCTCGCTCGAAGGTCTTGCAGTACCACCGTCGCACACGGACACCGATACCGGCTACGCTGGACAAGGCCCAAGTGGGTTGACCACCCACGTCTCTATTGAGCACAGCCGTCTCAGACGGAATATGCCGCCTCATGCGGACAGTATTGCATTACGCAAGAATATGCCGCGTCAAGCGGATACAACCAGGTTAACTTGAGATCACTTAGCCGCTTCAGGCGGACCAGGTCGCTCTAAGCGGACAGCTTTCTGCTGAACAAACATGCCGCGAAATGCGGAAGCCACTTACAGTGGAGAAGAAGCCAGGACACTGGAAGGAAGACTAAGAAGTTTTATCGCTACAGCCGCTTGTGCGGAAAAGTTACCCCTCTCTTGTGGGCCATTCGCAACAGCCTCAAACGAGGTATTGCCCACTGAGAAGGGGGAGAGCAAGACGAAGAGTTTGAGCCAAGCCAGCACGGCTGGAGAAGTTTACCTCTAACTAATGAGTCGCCCCTCATCATCGGGGTCTATCGCGGACTACCGTAGCCCGTCGGGGATCGCGAGCCGGGGAATTACGCGCCGGACGGTCCAGCACCTGGGGTGCCCCCACTACCGGGAGCCCCGGAGAAGCGCTGTGCCGCTATTGTTTGCAACTCCGACTCGTCGGTCACCGTATCGGGAACGGCCACTCCCACGCCTCGAAGGAAGTCGCGAATGACCGCCGCTCGCGGAGTGAGGGAAGAACTGCCGCCCACGGCGGATGCTACATCCTGAGCCCACGGGCCGGTCGGAGCGGGAGCCGCTACAGCGGGTGGGTCAACAATCACGACTTCGTCGTCACCTCCCGTAGCTTCGGGCTCCGAGGCAACCCCCACTGGGCTCCCCTCATCCATGGGACTTCCTCCCTCTGCAGGGTCATCACCGTCATCGTCGACGTATACGAACCCACGCGGGTGCCCTTCCGAGATATATCGCTCCTCTCGGCGCCGACCAGCCGCCTCAGCGGGACCAATTACCTCCCAAATCCATGGGTCAGAGTATACGAAGTCGCCGGCGTTGACGTTCCGTCCGGGAGAACGGTCCGACTGCCGACGGACCCCGTCGGAAACCTGACTAGCAGGCACCTCATTCCAGTCAATCTGGTCAATGACGTCCACCAACGCGGTGGCTTCGCGCGCATTACGGACCGAGCCGAGCACTTCGGAGAGATCTAACGCTCGGATCGCTTGCCGGATGAGTTCCGGGATGAACCAAATTCGGTACGAATCATATGCCTCGATGAGGAGGAAAGCCGCAACGCGGACGGTCCATTCTGTTGCCAGGATGCTCCACAGGCCGCGAGGCGGATCGTTCATGAAGTACGAGCCTATGTAAGTTAGGCAGGGCGGTAGCTCTACGTGACACCCTCGTGGGACTTCGACCGCAGGCCAGAATGACGGCAGCGGCAGGTATCGCCCAGTATGGGAGTGACGCGCAATGCGTTCCACCTCCGTACACTGGTACGGCACCAGTACCCCGAAGCGGGAACGCCATTTCCTCTCGAATCGGAGGCCTTCATGAAATTGAGACCGTCCAGGACGGCGAAGGAACCGGAATTCGGCGCGAAGGATCGGCCGCGCCCACAGGATCAACTCCTGCTGCGGTTGGACGGTGTCCGAGTATCGGTCAATTTCGTCCAACGCGTTGGCTAGATGGTCGCCGTAGCCGACCTCGCCGAAAGTTCGGTAACGTGCCACATCGTACTGGTACTGTGCCGGCACCGGATGTTCGTTCGGAGCTCGGAAGTGTCGCGCGTACCCAATGCGGGCCATCTCATTGCGAGCGAATTGTCTCGTCTCGTTTCGACCTACGAACAGGCAGCTCGGTATAACCGCAACGCGGGCGATCCAGTCCCACGAACGGGTAACGTCAGCAGGAAGCCCACCAGGGAGTTGACCGTCGACAGCGTACGAGTCGACGAGCTCTGTATCCCGAACGGCTTCGGCGTCAAACCAGGGAGCCTGGGCAAAAAGGAAACTGTGCCGGTGCGGATCCCGGATGCGTAACGCGCCTGCGGTAGGCCATCCACCCAGCGTAGCTGGCATCTCTGCGTTGAACCAATCCCATACGGGCGCGGGACCAGCCTGAGCTGGGGCGTGATCTTGTCCGGAAGAACCCGGCTGGGAGGCAGCCACCGACTGCGGGAGAGGTACCGACCGGAACGGCGGGTTGGACACTTGCATGCGTGCCGTCGAGGACGGAGGGCCGTTCGGTGCGTTGGACATCGCGGAAGGGCTCGAGGTGACGAGATTCGCTACTGACGCCGGAGGTGTTGGTGGCTCCGAACAGTTCTCGGCAGACCCGCCTTGGGAGACTACCTTATATACCTCCATCGCGAGGCGTATCGAGCCGACGGAGTCGGTGTCTCAGCCTGAGAAGGGGGAGATGTAGAGCAAAACGCCCTTTGTGGGGATGCACCGAAGTGCTTTTCATATAGGTTTGATCCGTTACCGGCTTCGCCACCTCATTTATGAGAGGGGATTGCGACTACCGGCCCATTTTGGGTTATGCCTAGGAAGGGTAGTGTTTCTGCACACGTGTGCCAAGTTGGCCCGATAGCGGGTGCGCCGTGGCAAGCCTGCCACGGTTGCACACCTGTAGTGTATTGGCCGGCAGCGCCGGATAGTTAGATATTTTAATTGATATTTTCAAGTGCCGTATATAAGTGGCGGCACTTGCCGCCACTGTACGGGAAGTAAACCTCAACGAGGCCTTTGGCTCTGATCTTCTTGCCGCTTGCGCACGGTCACCAGCCCCATCCTGGGGAATACCGCCGCAATTCCGCGCTGATCAACCAACCTCCGTCCCTGAGGAGTACTAACCCGTCGTCACGGCACTTTTCTTATCTATTTTATTGTTTTCATTTCCGTCTTACGGCTTTCGCTACTCTGCCCTACATTGTAGGTTTGTTTTATTTGTCTCGGGAGTTTTCCCGCTTATCGCGAGTCAGTGCTCCGCAGTGCGGCTCGTTTGTTGATCTTTTGTCGTCCCATACCGTTGGGCTGGATACCCCCACTCGCTGTGGCTCGCCGGAACCATCCGGATACCTACGCCGATTCTACCCCTTCTACCTCCGACTGCACGCCCAGATCGGGGCCACCCGGATTTACACCCGGCTCGTGTTGGCCCTATCGGAGGGTTCTGCCGCTCGACTGCCCTTCACAGGGAGCAGGGCCTGAACACCCTGAGGTGCTCGTCCGCGACGCGGTTTGTCGTTTTCCCGTCGAGATTTTTGCACCACATCGGTGTGGTTGTTGTTGGATACTCATTTGAGTGATTTCGTTGTCGTTGGACTTCCGCCTGCGGGCGTATGCACCCTTGGCTAAGGAGGGGGATATGTGGAGCAAACTCACCCCCCACGAGTACTTCCGAGGCTGCTTAGGATGGGCGCTCCCTCTGGGATGAAGTCTTGTTCTCGTCGAGACGGGCCCCCACTACTCTGGTAATGTTATTGATATTTCTGGTGAACCTTGTCAGGTGAAGGCGGTCTTGGACCCATTGCATGGTCATGGACACGTGGATAGTGTGTAGTTTTTAGCTAGTGCATCACCTCTCTAGACACCCTAACAGTGGGTTAGCCACGTGTGTGGACCTCATGAGGTGTGCACTACTGTAGTTTATATTGTTAGTTTAATGTACAGTTGAACCCACTTAGGTGGGCGCGACCTCGCCGTCGCGCGCACTCATTAAAGTCAACTGAGGTTCGTCTTCGAGACTACTTTCTCGCTCGAGAGCACTTTTGTGCTGGCTCTAGGCGTTTCTGCCCTTGCCGGTCTACGACTCCATGTGGAGAGTGACCTCAAGAGATATAAGCACACCTACTTCCCTCAGGGACGCCACAGGACATCTGTATTACACGCTGATGTGTTGATTCTTGTTTGTTTCTTATTCCTGATTGCAGGACAGATATCTGACCCAGTATTGGGTGTGTTTCTTGTTATTTTTTCCCTTTTCTTTGGTTTTACCCGTCTTTCGGGCCTGTTGCCTGCTTGCGCACGGCCCTTGACTCCTCTTTTCTGGATCTTTTCTTTCCATTTTCCTTTTCGGGCTACGCCTCCTCTCGGAGTCTACAGTCCACTCTCTCGAGTTTCTCTACCATTCTCCCACTCGTTCTGGGGTTTTCCTACCTTTCTGGTTTCTCTATTTCACCTCTGTAGGTTCTACCTTAGCCCACTACTGGCTTTACACCCAGGTCCTCGGTGGCAACAGAGGCTCTCCAGCCGAGCTTCCATCCCAACAGGGAGCAGAATCTCGAACTTTCTGTGCGTGTTTCCCGTTTCCGAGTTTGCATTACAGCCTATCAGTCGCCTCTCGATTTCTTATTGTCTTTCTCTCTTGTCCGGACCCATTGCGAGGCATAATACGATTCAGAGCGCCCCCAGTTATAGAAGACAGGGAGGGACGTGACGATCGTAATGTATTAGAGTTCTCACGACTTCTCGTCAATGTCCCTTGTTGTCCAGATCCATTGGGCGGCGTAACCCGCGCCCCAGTAGCTCCGGTCTTCGATATCGGGCCGAGACGTGAAGGTTTTGCTTTCATACGAACCTCTTCAGTTCCAGTTGTCATGCCCTCCTGTCCTGACCTGCTGGGCCGAGTTACCTCCTCTTCTTGGGGAGCAGACACAGATGCACGATTTGTATTATCGGCAGTTGACGGCACGACATCGTTCACTGATCCACGAATTCTTGATGCAATCCCGGAAGAAAATCCGCTGCTAGATGGGCGGGAGAGTACTGTAGAAGGACGCCGATTGACTCTCTGCTTCGTCGTAGACGACTTCCGTTTAGAAAGTGCGGTGCTTGTAGCCTGATTCGTATCATCCGATGCTCTTCTCTTCTTCTGTTCACTCTTGTTCCGCTCCGTACTATTCGCTTTCTCGGCGTTATACGCATCTTGTGGAGATAAACAGGGTAATGAAACGAAATAGTTGGATGGGGAGGGGAGGGGAGTGCATGGTTCAGATATTCCGGGAGACTCCGCATATCCTGCTTTTTAGGAATTCGAGGTGCCCAATGGGTCGCAAATATCGCCGTTACAAATAGATGAAGAGCTCCAGTGTACATGTACAACGCGTATTGCAGGCAGCTGCAACATTCACAAGCATTTTAAATTTCTATCTGGTACTGCACTCATCTATTGCTCCAATGTCAGAGCCCAGTCCCAGGCGTACTGCTCTCCGTATTTGAAATACAACTCTTCGCCTCTCTCAATATCTCTTACTGCTCTACAACGAAGTAGAGCATAGTTAGAAAGGTCGGACTTAAACTGTATCACAGACTTTGCTTCCACCATCTGCACATTGGCACTTCGAGTCCTGATCGACCGGGGCTGCGATAAATCGGGATCCCCGGCATGATATCTGGCGTCGTTAATGTAACCCCCGATACAAAAAGGCGCCGGGACCATGTAGACTTCGCTCTCCTTTTTATCCTGAGCCTGTCCTGGTCTGTTTCTCAGGTGCAGAAACTCCGAACAAGTCACAGTGACCATCATAGAAAACAACTTGTACCGTACAGGAGTTGCTCCGAGACAGCCACTTCCATACGTTAAGCGTCTTTCCTTTCGGTTTGTCAGATCCGTTTATACCAAAGTTCCATAAAAATGACAGATAGTTTTCCCAGCCAATATCTTATGTTCCGTGAACAACCCCATACCAGCATGGGGATGTTGAATCTTAGAAGATGCTACATGTAAGCGATAGCGATTGGCTTCAACAGTCAACAGCATATGCATATCCATTAGATTCAGAGCTCCTCCGTACTTCTCGTCCCAAAGATCTACAGTATGCTGTCCACACTTGTCAACAAACTCCCAGTCCTTTCAGTATCTTTCTAGGAACTGAGTAATATGTGCAGGCATCACTTGGTACTGGGGGTATCCAAATGGAGCCTCCCATTTAAGAGGACCTTGGTCCCGATGTGGAACCCGTTCATAAGCCATATGAACTATGATTGTAGGCCAGATCAGTACAGCGAACGGGCGAAAAATGTTCAAAAAATAGCAATAGGTGCCGAATAGTACCCGCGCGATGGCCGCGTGGCGAGGAGTGATTTTTTGAATTTATTTAATTGGCACAGAACATGTCCCGTTGGCGGGCAATGGATTCCAGCCCTCCAGGAAGCAGCCAGCTTGGCCTACAAGGGCATATCTTTGCCTGCTTTTCTGTCTCCGAGACTTCGCGCCGCAGCTGCCACGACCTTCGTGCGGAAGGTCCTAAATGCGGCCGCCACCGCTCTCGCCTCGCTCTTACCTTCTTCACATCCACCGGACGCGCCAACCTCGTCGTCGTGGCCGGGAGTGCCTCTGACGCCGCTATGCTGCAGCACCATCCTGCCGTGGCGCTTGCATCGTTTGATGCGCTGTGTGCGCCGAGAACAGCTCCCTGCTCGTTGCGTACAAAATTACGATGATTCTGCTCGACGAGGGTGATATATAACCAATGACCGGGCCGTCATGTGTGTTGCTTTTGCGTCCGCGGGAGATTCAGTGAAGCAAACTGCGCAGGATGTTGTAGAGCAAACCCAGAAATGGGGATGATCCACAGGATTTCCGAGTCCTGCTCCCTATATGGGCAGTCTCAGCGACACAGCCCTCTGTCCGTGCTCAAGCGAGAAACAAGCCGGATGTAAAACCGGAGACGGTGACTGGCTATACCTACAGAGATGAAACCGAGAAAGGAGCGGAGCCCAAGTGGGTGACGAGATAGAGCCCAAGAGATGGGATCACGAACACTCAACCGTGTGGACGGTGTACACAGAAACCGACCACGGAGCGGAGCTACGGCCCGTGCCAACCGGCGGAAACAGAGCCGACAGCGGCGCGACGACCACGCAGTGGTGCCAACAGAATGTACCAAAGTGGGGCCAAAGAATACCCGTACGGGGGCGGAAGCGGTACCTAAACCAGGCGACTGTGTCCAGAGCGACGCCACTCCTTGGCCAAGACGCTCGACGTTAGCCGATATCGGAACAATAGCAAGAAACCAACAGTAGGTGCAAGCGTAGGCTTCCTTAAGGACCTGAGCGGTAGATATGTCGAGACCAGTCGTGGTTTCCCTCCGCGAGGAGTAGTGAACCTACGTAGGCAACAATATCTATAGCCCGGTCCTGGGAGATAGGACACGACTCAGGTGAGTTTACTTGGTGGGCTCCAGGGCGAGATGGCCCAGCCTATATAGAAATCTACCAAGAATTAAGCTATTACTAACTAAAGTTGTGGTGTGTACCTCTCGAGGTTCGAAAACGTGTATAACCAGTTTCAGGGTTCCTATGCACACTCCGGCGGGTACACCTTGAGTATCTACAATACAGGTCGACTACGAAGTCCAGCAACCGCTGGTATCCGAGAGCCAATTCCCACATCTACCCGCAGAGGTTCCTGAAACTTCTTCCAAAAATTAACCAAGAAATGGGGTGCCATTCATAGTGTGCGCCACGTCACCCAAGGGGGTTAGTGCTCATTATGAGATGCATCTTGCGCCGATTACCGGATCGTGTTTGCTCCACATCTGCCCCTTCTTAGACAAGCATTCCCGTCGCGGGCGAAGAGGAAGGCGCAGTCCGCGTTGTATAAATAACCCGCACACGATGGTGGGTACCGCGCTTTCGGTTTCATCAATAACAGAGCTCGCAGAGATCTTACATTACTCAAGTCATCTGAATGCGAGCGAATTTCCTTCTTCAGGCATGAACCATTTTCCGACCAATCCGTTGCCAGGGGCGTCGGCGTCTGCAGTTCCGCAAGGCGCGGCGTCTGGTGCTCCTACGAGCGGCAATCCCCAGCAGGGTAGTCAGCCTCAAGTTCCTCCCTTCCAAGGGCCTCCGATGCAAGCCCACCCGGGGTATTTTGGTGGCTTCAGTTCCGCGCCGCTCCCTCAAGGGCATCCGATGCAGCAGCCGACTTATCACCCTCCGGGCGCGCAGTACTATCAGGTTCCCCATGCGGGTGTTCCGTATCCGATTCCCATGCAGGGCTATCCTCCGAACGCGGCTCCCCAGGCTCCTGACGTCGAGGCGGTAGCTTGGAACAATGAACAAGCGATGCCGTTAACGGTGAACGCCAGAGGTTGGATCTCGCGCGAGTCGTTGCTCAATCGTTCGCCCCGCAGGGATGGTTTTATCTTCTCACGCGCTCCGTGGTTCCACCCGACAGCGGTCAACGATGAGGCGCTTATTGACTCGTACGCCGATGCAAACGGAATGCTCCCAGGTGGGATTCGACGCGATATGGTGCGCTCTCGCGATTGGCAGACCCGCATAGCGGTTGAACCTCACTTGATCTTCCGCGCGCGCGGCGAATCGATGGATACCGCTCGAGGAGATATGGCACGTTTAGCGTACGAGCGCGTACACCGAGTTTGGAGGGAGCACGCCGTTCCGCCATAGTATGACTTCGATGTCTCTCACTACCGTACGTACGGTGAACGCTCTTATGGAGATGCTTTAGCCGAGTTTCCGGAAGATGAGTTTCGTGCCGACATGCCGAGGATCGATCCCGATATGCTTCTATGGAGTCGTCTCCTTCTTAGGGCTGAGTTACGGTACCTTCAGAGGCGTCTTAACAGAGACCTGTACGATTTCGAGCGCCGAGTTCGGTTCGAGAGAGGTATGCGTTCCCGAACGGGCTACTTGGTTCCCTATCCACACTTGGAGACGGAGCGCCTGCGTCACAACGCGTTACCTTCCCGGTTCGTTGGGCTTCCCTCCTGGTGGAGTCGTGTTGAGGTCCCCAGAGGTGCTTCGCGGAGCTCCCCCCGTCGATCTATTACATCGGCTCTCGATTGATTGGCGATCCCCAGTCGGGTTATTGGGCCTTAGTGGCGGCTGAATGGGGTGCCCGCGTAGCGGCTCATCTCCTTTGGGATGTTTATGACCATTACAGAGTCTGGTACTTGCCTCCTTTGCTCCGATGGATTATCAATCGGCTTGATTTAACTATCCCCTTGGGCTCAGAAGCGAGCCAGGACGAGGTCGGGACTCTCTTGGGGGCGATAGAGCACGTAGATTGGGACCGAGTTCCTGTGCGCTGGCAGCCCGATGGGACTCCAAGATGGAATGACCGATCTCCGGGACGAGTTGCTACTCGCTCAGGAGTTTGGGTGTACTACGATCCGTTGGAACGGCAGTTCATTTCGGAACAGCAGGCCGAGGCCATGTCGCAGGTTCAGAGGGCAGTCCCAGTTGGTCACCCGATGGGGTTCGTCTTCTCTGAGGACTATGCTCCGCCCATTGACTGGGATGATCCAACGTTGGACCACGGCGAGGACGTCAACGACGGTGGCCAAGCCCTTTTGGTAGGCGTGCCGAATACGGCAGGGGTTGGAACGCCGAATCCGGCAGGAGGAGCTCAGGCCCCAGCAGGGTGGAATATCACTACACCGTCTGCGGGTACTGTGCCGAACCAAGTGTCGGCTCTTCGCTCTAGCCTGATAGGCATGGGGGTTCCGATCCCGGAGGATATGACCGATGCGGCACAGATGACGGCGCTGGCCAACCAGTACTTGAGTCAGAACCGTAGCATGGGTGGCGCTGGGCCCTCTGCGAGATAATGGGATCACACCGAGTAGCGGTGGCTTCCGCTGTAGCTCGCGACTTCTTCGAGTAAATTAAACCCATTAGGGGTACCTTCCTTCCGCTAGTCCTCTGTGAGGCTTCTTCATCTTCATCTTCTCGACTGCGAGCTTCATCTTCATCTTCGCTTCCTTTCCAGGATACTTTTTAGCCATACGTGGCGCTTCTTAGATCTTCTTCCACTTCTACTTCGTGGCAACACCGTGTGACGGTACTGAACCGACAGTTCGGTGTTACAGTTCTTCTCTCCTAATATACATAGAGGAGCTCCTTCTTCTATACTCCTCAGAGTCCTTTCCAACTAACCGCGGAGCGGTGACGCTCACCACAGTAGTCTACCGGTGACGGTCTAACCCACCTGGGCATTTTCCAGGGTTGTGGGGAGTTTCGTCCGGGTCCGGCGGTGGTATGAGATTACCTTTGACCTCGGAAGGTGCTCAATAGGCTCCCATGTGTCGTCCGCTGGGAGTAGCCGTACCAACGGATTCGGTAGAGTAGCGTCCCGTCGTGGGCATAGTCGTGCTTCACGATGCGGTCGATGACGAACTCGAAAAGGTCCTCTCCGTCTTCGGACATCGCTTCGGTTCTTCCCGCCATCGGGCTCGCGTAGGCTTTTACTCCGATGAGTACAAGGGGATACTCAGGTACAATCCGATCTCGGAGACGCTGCGTGGGGTCACCACGATGGCAACTGCCGTTGTGACCGGAGATGCGGTAACTTCCGAGTTCGGCTTTTCGTGTCTCTTGCCCGAAGGGCGACAGGCCGACTAACGGTCGCGTCTCGAATTCGAGTGTCGTGTCTTCTTCGACGGGGAGAAGCCGTTGTGACGGAGAAGCTTGCAAACACGCTCACTGAGCAGGGTGGCGGATTGCCGGGCCACGGCGAGTTGCCATCCATCTTCATTGGCTGGGCGTGAGGGTGCGTGCCCAGGCAGAACTTTCCGTCATTGAATATTAATTGACTTTTCTATATCTAAGCACTTTTTCTTTGATGCTCAAGGCATTTTCAATGGATTAAATTTTTAGAAAAATTAATCTCAATAGAATTTTGATGGATTTTGAAGCAACGAAGAAGTAATGACGCACGACTTGCCAGATGAAAATTGAACGAGCAAGAATTGCAAATCATATGATATTCGAATTAAATTTGATGGCACGAGTTTTCGCTGGGGTGCGTCACACGTACCGAAAACGGTTCAACACATTGCCTGAAACCGGTGACGGCCACGGGGTGGCACGTTCCAGGCGCTCGCCACGGCACGTGATTACGGTTACCAATTCTCCTATCTCCCGCCTGGGCGTATGCACGCAC
>VCMS01000155.1:103209-229062 GCA_022539475.1 Gracilaria domingensis | reverse complement strand
AAAGTAGCGCCCAATAAGGGCCTCCGTGCGGCCAAGGCACCACCCGGCCGCCGACGACGGCAACGGGGTACACCTCTGCCGGTGTCGATGAAGTTGATGCCGCGCGAGAGCGCGTACTCGATCTGCGCCGTGCGCCTGCTCCTCGTTGTTCTGGCATTGCCCACGTCAGGTGCCCAGGAACACGGAACGACACTCCGCAGCCCGACGCGCGAGCGCGACGCGCGCTGTGCACGCCGCCATCGCCAACAGCGCAGCCACGGCGCCGCGGCGGCGCGCGCATGTGGCGGAGCGGCGTGCTGGTGCGGCGATGGTTTTCCGCGACTATCGCGGCAATTGACAATTGCGCGGCCGCCGCGCGTAAATTGGCGCGCGCGGAGCGCCACCGCCGCGCGCGCCAGACGCGCGCGACGCGCGCGAGCGCGCGACCGCGCGGCGCACACGCGCGCGGCGTGCGCGGCGGCGCGCGCGCGCACGTGCCGCGCGCTCCGCGGTGCGTAAAACGGCGCGAACGGGCGGCGCGATGCGGCGCGGCGCGCGGCTCGGCGCCACAGCGCGTCGCCGCGCTCGGAGTGCCGCGCCCGCGCCCGCGCCCCGCGCCCGCGCCCGCGCCCGCGCCTGCGCCCCGCGCCCGCCGCCGCCCCGCCGCGCACGATGGGCGGCGTCGCCGCCGGAGATGCGCATCGACGTCGCGCCCGACGGCCACGTGCAGCTGGCCGGTGTCGCTGTCGCACTCGTTCGACCCCACGCTGGTCGCCAGCGTCGTCGCCGCCGTCCGCCACGGCATCGTGCAGCAGCCGCCCGCCGACCGCGCGAGCGCGCCGCCGCCCGTGTCCGTGCGCGAGCGCGTCAGACAGCTGGACGCCGGCGTCGACCGCGAGTTTGCCAGCTCGCCGGCGCTGCGCGCCGCGCGCCGCGCGCCGCCGCCGCACGTCTATCAGCGCCGCAGACTCAGCGAGCGCACCAACTCGCTGCCCGCGCAGCCCGACGCGCCCGCCGAGCGCGACGCCGTCGACGAGCGCGACGCGCAGCCGGCGTCGCTGCCCAGCAGCCGCTCGCTGTCCGATTTGACCGACGACTCGCCGCGGCCCTCGCCGCGCGCGCCGCGCGCCGCCGTGGAGGACGGCGTGGCAGTCGTGCCTTCCTCGCCCTACGTCGGCGCTGACACGCTTGGCGCCGATGCCGCCGACGCGGACGAGGAGCAGCAGCAGCCGCGCCAGCACACGCATGACGATGTGGACGACGCGTGGGATACTGTCGAATATGTGGCTACGGATGAGTACGAGCGCCAGATTGAGCGCGCCAGGATTGCTACCAGGAGGGACCATCTGTGGGATGCGCGCGGAAGGGCCGTGCCGTTGCGACCGAATGCATGGCGCTTGCTGGCGTCCTTCGCGTCGCTGAGGCAGAAGCGCGCCCCGTTTGACCCTGCTCTGCACTCCACGCTGGCCAGCGCCGCGCCCAGTGCCGCGCCCGAGCGCAAACCGTCGGGAAAGAGAGTCAGGGCCAGGACGTTGTTTTCAAGGGGGAACGACGCGCCTCTTGGCGACTGGATGGAGTTTTCGTCGTCTGTGGGCGTTGAACGCATTCTGGCCGAGGTTGGAAACATTGTCAAGTCGCTGGAGTACGACGTTTGGAGACGTGCTGGTGAAAATAAGCTACGATGTATCAGATCTATCTCTGAGTCGCATCAGATGCATGTGGTCATTGTTGTGGGCGGTCTGGCAGTGCCAGGCAAGAGCCTGAGCGTTGTGCGTCTGCGACGCGCGAGGGGCGATCGGAACAAGACGGAGCTTTGGAGGTTTCAGGTGCTGTTTAGAGAACTTGTGCATCGACTCCGTGCCAATGGCGTCGATGTGCGCAGCGAACAGCCGTGACGCGCTTGCTTTTGTTGTTGTTGCTGCTGCAGTTGAGTTTGTAGCTTGTTCTTGCGTTGTATTAAATCGTCTATGGTTTGATCCTGTGCTCTGCTCTCATTTCGCGTGGACGACGTTGGATGTGGTCAGATGCTGCTGGCTTCCTGTGCGTGCACTGTGGATTACAGTGCGTGTGTGCAGTGGGCTCCATCTGTCAGTGGTCGTTCGCGTTTCCACATGCGCTGTGCGCGACTTAGGTGCGGCGAGCGAACTTGGCGTTTCATCATACATAGAGCAATCGTCAACAGCTTCTCGAGTTGTGTCTTGTTCAGTTTTTATAAACTTTATAGCGTACCTTTCGAATTGCCAAAAACTTATAAATGAGAGAGCGTCGCCCGTTGTGACTCACGACGTGCTGCACGCTCGTTTTTAATGCCCGCTCACCAGAAGTTTGTAGCCATATCACTGTGGCCCGTCAAACGGTACACGAACAGGTGTGCGTGTCTACACTCCTGCGTTGTGCCCAACGCAGCGGTAATACAGAATATAGTTTAAAAATGCTTTATTATAGTTAATCCTATCTTAGGTTTAGTTAGTTTTCTACGCAGAATCTACCTTGCGTGTGGCCAGGAGGCGCCGCACTACAAGCAGGGCGACATGAGATTGTCTACTTAAGTGGCAGAGAGCGCTCCAACGCTGACCACCCGACCTCATCGGCTGTCAATTGCCAAATTCGTGGTCACCCACAGGAGGCGCCTGCGCTTGCGCAAATACACGTGCATTCCACGCTGTGTACTGCGTTGCGTAGGCGCCCCCTGTGGCGGCATATGCGCTTAAAGTATCTACCACCTACGCCTCTTATAGGCTAGTACGGTAGATACAACGCATCCATTGGCCAAGCCAACCGTACCGTCGATTCCCGCCTGGAATCGACGGTGCGGTTGTGCATAAAAGGGCCGGAGCAGTCGCCTCCGACTCAACTCCGGCCAGACCACTTCCCTTCGACGACCTCCCCCCCACCCCCCCACAACCTTCCAACCTCTCTCCTTTTCCCTTTGTCGTCCTCAACCTTTCCTCATCCCCTACTTCTCTCTCTACTTCTCCCCTTGGCGGCCTGGTCTCACCGCCCTCCCTCGCTCACTGCCACTCACACTGACCCTCTGTCTGGGCTCGTCCTGTGTGAGTAGGCAAAGCGTCTGCACCACCCTTCCATTGGGTTAGCCTTGTGCAGGCGTGACTCTGCCTTTCATTATCCGCTTTGTTTGGCCTTTCTTGTCTCTTTTGTTCCCTTCGTTGGTTTCTTTCGCTGTTGTTGGTCTATCTGCCATTCTGTCTTGCCCGAACTACCGTTGTTGTTGTCATCTTCGTTTGTTCCCCGTTTCTTGCTGTTTGGCGGCCTTCTGCTGCCTGCATCCGTTCTATTGCTTCCCGTTTCGGCCTTGGTCCCTGGTTTTGCTGGTTCTTTCGCGTTGCGATTCTGTTCCTCACATAGTGTTGCTTTGCACCTGTTGTTGCTAGACGCACTGTGTGATACAGCGTAAGGTTGTCCTTAACCTACGGCCCTGAGGCAATCGTTCAAGAGTAGTTGTCTACAGCTACTCTTTTGGCATTTTGTGTGACTACTAACGTTTCGTTTGTTTCACATCAAGTGCCAAGGTCTATCGTTTCATCCAGCGAGTATTCGTCCGTGGTCGATCCGGACGAGCGTATAGAAGAAGTCCCCGATCCCGTTCCTCAGATAAAGAAGTCGGCTGTTCAGCCTCTTGACGGGCCACGCGAGCGCCACATCTTTCGTGTAGCCCACCAGAAGGAGAAGCGCCGTCGTAACCCCCGCCACGTAAGCAAATCCTAAAGCGCTGCCGCGTCTGCGACATTAAGGTTCAGAGTCAACGCCAGCTTGAAGTTCACCAAGCAGGCCGACGCCATCGTAGAGCCGTACGTCGCGCCAACTACACCGAGCAGGACATCCACTGCGAGGTTTGTGACATCAAGTTCTCCGAAGCTCACGATCTGCGTGTGCACTACAGAAGCCGTCGCCATCGTGCGACCCTTAGGAAGAAGAACAATACTATCTATTAGAGCACAGGTCTCTCTTTTCATTGTCCAGTTGTGACACATTTCTATTCATATCTCATTACATATATTATCCTTGTTTGTTCTTCTTTATCTTCTCGCCTATCGTTTGGTATCCCTCTTCTGTTCTTGTGTTCGTGCTTTGTTGTTTGGCTTCTGCCGCACTCTATCTACGTAAGCTTATATTTGGCTAGTGCTTCTTCGTCCGATTGGACTGGTACTCTACGAGAGCAAACTTTATTTTCATTGTTTTTGCCCCCTTTGGCTGTAACCGCCGGCGCCATCACAAAAATGGCGTTTTCATGGTACTCTCGCCGAGGTGCCCTTGGCCCCGATACTATGGACACCTCGACGCCTCTCTTCGACGGATACAATTCCGATGTTCGTCGATTTCTCTTTTTCTTCGAGAACGTTGCCACCCGTGGAAAGCCTGATGAGGAGCGTTCCTCCGAAATCTTGGGCTTCCTAAGTGGTGACGCCTTCGATCATTATTATAATAATTTCTCTGTAGATGGCGTGCTCACCCCGAACGCGGCCAACTACATATCAGTTAAGAAGTCCCTGCTCGATCGCTTTGGCGCTGCTGAGGAACCCGAGGAGTATATCCGAGAAGCTGTGACTGCCCGTTTGGACTACGGTGATCTCCTTGGTTCCCTCCAGCGCATGGACGCTTGCTTCGACAAGGCCGAGTTCAACGCGAAGGCCAAGTTCGGCCTTCTCCGTAAAGCGGTTATGGAGTACGCAGACCTAGCTCAGTTTGTGATATTCCGCGGAGCAAGCGACTATAAGTCGTTGAAAGACCTCATCAAATCCTTTGTGGCCGGCAAAAAGGCCCTCGGAGCAGGTGGTTCACTGGCGTTTATGCCTCCTCCGAAGAAAGTGTTACAAAGGAGGCCCGTCGACCCTTCTGATAGGGATCCCACTGCAGACAAGGTGGATCAGCTAGCTAGTCAGCTTGCAGAACTCACTCTCTTGATGAAGAAGAAGTCAGGACCACCTCCGAAGGCTGATGGAGAGCAAGTTTGTGGCTACTGTCAGAAGCCTGGTCACTTTTCTACTCGCTGTCCACAGAATCCGCATCGCGATACGCGTTGTGGGGGCTGCGGAAAGATGGGCATTCCATCGCAACGTGTTGGAAGCGCCATTCGGAAAAGAAGGTCCGTTTCGATGCCGACAATCAAAAGAAATCCCGGAAGTTCCCAGACCCAACCAAGTTTCTGTAGTCACCGAGGATGACCTTCAGGATCGCGAGACTGTAGCGATGGCCAAACGAGCCGCTGATGGCGCCCCATTGCCAAAGCAGGCCCGCCTGGAACATCGGGTTGGTGTCAAGGAGCTTCTGAACCCAGCAAGCGACACCCCATTTCGCTTGATTCGCTCAGCTACGCGTAATCGATCCGGGAAGCCTAAGAAGGCCTCCACAAAGAAGCTCTCTGGTAAGTCAATGCTCCAGGAGCACGCCGGAAAGTATAACGTAATGGAGGAGCTCGCGAATGCCCCGACCGGGCTCACATTCGGTCAACTCATTCGCGGGGACGCCGATGCGGCCAAGAAAGATCTGCGTCGAATCATCTCTGGCCGTTCAACGACCAGAAAGGTCAATGCGACCCAGGTCGAGCGTGAAAACTCTCGTCTTAAGGTTGTGCCTATTACAGTCTATGGGACCATGACCCAAGCCCTCTTGGACTCTGGCGCTGTCCCGAATCTAATGTCAGCAGAACTAGCGGACCATCTGCTACTGACACCGAACCCCACTGAAAGGACGATTAAAGTAGCTGATGGCAATGTTGCCCGCATTCGTGGTACTCTAGAGGGCGTTCCTGTAAGGTTCGATGACCTCCGAGTATCCCTCGAGTTTCTTGTTATCGAGAAGCCCCCCTTCGATGTAATCATCGGGAACCCCACGCTAGAAAAGCTGCATGCCTGTATCGATCTTGGTACACAAGAAGTCACCATGAGTTACAACAAGAAGCACGTCGTTATAGGACTCGACTCCGATCGTTCCGGATTAGAAGCATTTGTCCCGTTGTCTGAGACAGATAGCGAAGATTTCACGTCAGACTCTGATGCTATCCCGTCTGACTCTGAAGATGAGTCGGAGGACTTTGCTAACCTCCCCCTTCCAAAGCAGCGAACAACTGGTGGCGCCGAAGTGACCCTAGTGGCAGTAATGGAAAGGGATGGGGACGCAGGATCCCAGGATGGCGAAGAGGAGAACGATGGTGAGGAAGAACCCGCCAATGTGACAGCGCAGCCCACCCAAGCCGGGCCGTCCGAAGGACCTCAAGTATCTGACCAAGCCCGTCGACCGACTCAGGCTGAAGATTCCAACGGCCCTAACTTCACCTGGCGTACCATCGGGACTCAGATCCATCTGGATAGTTTGACCGCGGAGCGTGGGGAGAACCCTCATGCAAATAATGTGCATATTGCCGGACCCGATGGCCCACAAATTCCTCCAGAGGGAGAAAGGGTGGCAGTCGGACCAGCACCGCGTCAGCAATCCCAGCTGATCTCCCAGTATGATGATGACGAGGATCGACGATTCGAAGACGCGGAGGAAGAAGTGCAGGCAGATCCCCCTGTCGAAGAAAGGTCCGGACCCAATCCCTCCTCCTTCCAGAGCGAGTCTACGGATACCAGCGTACAGCCAGAAGATGTGAATGTCGTGATTCCTACAAGTATTGCACCCAGGGCTGAAAACCCAGCAAGGACAGTGAAGTCCGCTCTCCTGACAGTGGGCCCGTAGGTGAAAGCCGGACGGAGTTCCCAGACGGTAGTGACGATGAGGATGACTCCTCACCGGAGGAAGTAGACCTCATTGGCTCACCACTCTACCGCGACCCTGTCCTTACTATCCCGATCAAAGACGAAGTAGTTCTGCTTCCTTTAGCCGAAGGACAGTCAGTTACTGACTTCTTGGACGTGCGGGTTCAATTGCGACATCCAGTACCGTCACCCGCGCGTCCCCCTCATCTAGAAGCACAGAACTTACCGCTCAACCGCGTAGGAATACTGGAGGACGACGACTCCGGCGGTTATGTCATAGCATTTGAAGAAGAACTACCTCCGGACGAAATCGACGCCCAGACCCCGGGAGATGATGAGCATTCACAAGACCCAAGCCGCGACGAGGAAGTTGTGGCCGAGCCTACGTGCCCAGCGCAAGACATTGAGTATTCTCTGCAAGATCCAATTGCGCAAGATTCACTCGGTCGCACGCTCGACCGACGTGATTACCCCCCCGACACCAACAAGGAGGAGGTGATTCTAGAACGGATCTCTCATCTCCCAAGGGATAGACGGGTGGACCTCCTCGCTGTTCTGGATAACTTGAATGTCATAGCATGGTCCTTGTATGATCTTAGGCCCTCTGACGTGCCGGTAACGCACAGGTTTGACCTCAGTGTCCGGACCCCAATTCATTCGAAGGTCCGAAGGCTACCCCCAAAGCATGACGACGTTGTTCGGAAAGAGGTTGACAAAATGCTGTCCGCCGGGATCATCAAGCCGTCCATCTCTCCTTGGTCCTTCCCAGTTGTCATCGCACATAAGAAGGATGGAAAGCCCCGGTTCTGTGTCGACTATCGGGGTCTGAACCAGGTCATGACGCCCGACAGGTGGCCCCTACCAAACATGGAACAGATCTTTGACGATTTGGGTGGTTGTTCGTTCTTCACGACCCTAGACCTTTTCTCCGGATACTGGCAGGTGCGCATGGCCCCTGACTGCAAAGAAATGACGACTTTCGTTTGTCGTCAGGGAACCTTCCAGTTTGAAGTCATGCCTTTTGGTCTCATGAATGCCCCAGCCACGTTTCAAAGAATGATGGACGCGGTCCTTCATGGGGTGGAGTTTGCTCGCGTCTATATAGACGACGTTGTCATCTTCTCGAGAAGCCTGGAAGAACATTTGTACCACCTAACCAGGGTGCTCGAGATCCTTGCAAGTCATGGTCTGAAGATAAAAATATCCAAATGTGATTTTGCACAACCCCGTATCAAACTGCTTGGTCACGTCATCAACAAGGAAGGCACTTCGGTTGATCAAGACAAGATCGACGTCATCCAAAAGGCCCCCGAACCATCGACGGTAACCGAGCTCCGAAGTTTTCTCGGTCTAGCCAGTTATTATCGAAGGTTCATAAAGGATTTCGCAGATACGTCAGCAGTATTGCATGCTGCCACTACAGGGAAGGGAAAGCTGAATTTCACCAATGAGATGAAGACAGCGTTTAATGATCTAAAGGGAAAGTTAGTATCCCCGCCGGTCTTAGCATTTCCCGACTTTGAGAAGCCTTTTAGAGTTGAAACCGATGCTTCTTCAGTCGCGCTTGGTGCCGTTCTGTCACAAAAGAAAGAGGACGGAATGTATCACCCAATTCAATTTGCCAGTCGCACGCTTAATGCCGCCGAGCGAAAGTATTCTACTTGCGAGAAAGAGGCCCTAGCCGTGGTCTTTGCCTTGAAGAAGTTTCGCATGTATCTACTCGGAGGTCTCCCCTTTGAGCTTGTTACGGACCACCAAGCTCTGAAGTATGCATTCCAAAAGAAGGACATTCACGGGCGCCTAGCCCGATGGATGGACCTGCTAGCGGAATACGAGTTCGTTATAGTCTATAGATCTGGCGATAAGAATCGGGCTGCCGACTATCTCTCTCGCTTTGCCGTTGGGGATCCACCGGAGCCGGATGATGACGTGTCTGTTGTACTGAATGCAACGGACGAGGTCTATGACTTGGAGCCCTTCTGCGCGCACATCAAGTTGTACCTTGCCGCCTTTTCTTTTCCTGAAGAAGACCCTAAGATCCGCGCTTTGGTTAAGAGGAATGCGAAGAAGTTCTTCCTTTGGGAAGGTCTTCTCTATCGCCGTACCAAGAAAGGATTAAGAGTGGTACCCTCTGTAAGCGAGCGCCGTGGCATCCTCTCATCCTTTCATGATGACATAGGACATTGGGACTTGGAGGCTACTAAGGATCTGGTCCAGTTCCGATTCTGGTGGCCTGGAATGTACCCCGACATCGTTTCATATGTTCGCAGTTGTGAGGGGTGTCAGTTCACAACACCCCTGCTTAAGTACCGGCCAGGACAAAGAGCCCCATTGACTGGCCTATTTCATACATTCTCTGTGGACTTCGCCGGTCCTCTTCCGGCTACCAAGAATGGCAACCGTTTTGCTCTGATTGGTGTAGAACACATAACAGGATGGCCTATTGCCGCGGCCTACGGTAATCAGACCTCTACCACCGTCATTCACTTTGTTCGATCTCAGATCGTTTCCCCGTTTGGTCCCCCGCTGACGATCGTGTCCGACAACTTCAGTTCCTTCAAAGCCAAGGCAGTCGAGGCATACATGGAAAGTAAGAAGATATCCCTCAAGCCCACCATGGCCTATGCCCCTATGTCTAATGGCCGTGCTGAAAGAATGGTTGGAACCATCAAGAAATCGATTGCCAAGACAATCTTCAATAAGGGACAAGAATGGGATGAAGCCCTCGAGCAAATACTTTACGGATACAGGAGGCGCCGGCTGGGTGGCGGGTTTTCTCCTTTTGAGCTCATGTATGGCACAGTCCCGCGGATGAGCTCAGACGACCTACCCCCGCTCATCGTAGATCCAACCCCCACTAATCGTCATCATGAACTACTTGCAAATTCCGCAGGCAGAGCTTCCAGAGTTCTATCTCAACCCAATCGACAAGACGACCCCAAGTCCGGGCACCGGTTCAACGTCGGTGATGAGGTCTTGGTGATACATGGGAAGGCTCTGAATCCCAACGTGAAATGGCCTGCCTTTCAGTCAAAATTCTACGGACCCTGTAAGGTGGTTAAGGCCAGGCACCCCCGATATGTCCTAGTGTCCCCTCATAATCGCTACACTAGAGAAGGGGTCCACGCCCGCCGGCTCAAGCGGTATCATCGCCGACCAGTTCATCTGCAGGACGAGGTGGTAGCCACTATTACGGAAGGCGAAGACACCCCTGTCCCATATCCCACTCAGATCACTGTAATGCCACTCCGCGTTGACTACAATATCCTCACTGCACCCCACCTCTCGTGTCACTTTATCATTGGAGGGAAAAGCATACATTCATGGCTTAGCCCTTTGAACGTCTCTATCCCAGAGGTGGAAAGGGTTACCTGGACGCTGACGCATGCCTCACTCGCCCTGTTCTCAATCTCGGGCCCGTTCTTGAGTCGTAGAGGAGGATCTATCTTAAGAACATTATTTCGACGTGTGCACCAGAACTACGGCAGCAATATCGAGCCAGAATTCGCGGTATATCTTTACCACCATGCAGTCTCCTTGCATGGGCATCTCCCAGAATCGCAATTCTACATACAAGAGACTCAGGACCATATTTCGCACTATGCTCGCACAGGAATCGCTCGGATAATCAGCTACACCCCCGACCCAGAGAAGCTAGCAGTACCCTTCCTCTTCCACTATACCACCGAGAATTAGCCCAGTACTTACGACGCCCGGCGTAGCGTCGTTTGGGTTTGGTGGTGTGTGGCCCGTCAAACGGTACACGGACAGGTGTGCGTGTCTACACTCCTGCGTTGTGCCCAACGCAGCGGTAATACAGAATATAGTTTAAAAATGCTTTATTATAGTTAATCCTATCTTAGGTTTAGTTAGTTTTCTACGCAGAATCTACCTTGCGTGTGGCCAGGAGGCGCCGCACTACAAGCAGGGCGACATGAGATTGTCTACTTAAGTGGCAGAGAGCGCTCCAACGCTGACCACCCGACCTCATCGGCTGTCAATTGCCAAATTCGTGGTCACCCACAGGAGGCGCCTGCGCTTGCGCAAATACACGTGCATTCCACGCTGTGTACTGCGTTGCGTAGGCGCCCCCTGTGGCGGCATATGCGCTTAAAGTATCTACCACCTACGCCTCTTATAGGCTAGTACGGTAGATACAACGCATCCATTGGCCAAGCCAACCGTACCGTCGATTCCCGCCTGGAATCGACGGTGCGGTTGTGCATAAAAGGGCCGGAGCAGTCGCCTCCGACTCAACTCCGGCCAGACCACTTCCCTTCGACGACCTCCCCCCTCCACCCCCCCCACAACCTTCCAACCTCTCTCCTTTTCCCTTTGTCGTCCTCAACCTTTCCTCATCCCCTACTTCTCTCTCTACTTCTCCCCTTGGCGGCCTGGTCTCACCGCCCTCCCTCGCTCACTGCCACTCACACTGACCCTCTGTCTGGGCTCGTCCTGTGTGAGTAGGCAAAGCGTCTGCACCACCCTTCCATTGGGTTAGCCTTGTGCAGGCGTGACTCTGCCTTTCATTATCCGCTTTGTTTGGCCTTTCTTGTCTCTTTTGTTCCCTTCGTTGGTGTCTTTCGCTGTTGTTGGTCTATCTGCCATTCTGTCTTGCCCGAACTACCGTTGTTGTTGTCATCTTCGTTTGTTCCCCGTTTCTTGCTGTTTGGCGGCCTTCTGCTGCCTGCATCCGTTCTATTGCTTCCCGTTTCGGCCTTGGTCCCTGGTTTTGCTGGTTCTTTCGCGTTGCGATTCTGTTCCTCACATAGTGTTGCTTTGCACCTGTTGTTGCTAGACGCACTGTGTGATACAGCGTAAGGTTGTCCTTAACCTACGGCCCTGAGGCAATCGTTCAAGAGTAGGTTGTCTACAGCTACTCTTTTGGCATTTTGTGTGACTACTAACGTTTCGTTTGTTTCACATCAAGTGCCAAGGTCTATCGTTTCATCCAGCGAGTATTCGTCCGTGGTCGATCCGGACGAGCGTATAGAAGAAGTCCCCGATCCCGTTCCTCAGATAAAGAAGTCGGCTGTTCAGCCTCTTGACGGGCCACGCGAGCGCCACATCTTTCGTGTAGCCCACCAGAAGGAGAAGCGCCGTCGTAACCCCCCGCCACGTAAGCAAATCCTAAAGCGCTGCCGCGTCTGCGACATTAAGGTTCAGAGTCAACGCCAGCTTGAAGTTCACCAAGCAGGCCGACGCCATCGTAGAGCCGTACGTCGCGCCAACTACACCGAGCAGGACATCCACTGCGAGGTTTGTGACATCAAGTTCTCCGAAGCTCACGATCTGCGTGTGCACTACAGAAGCCGTCGCCATCGTGCGACCCTTAGGAAGAAGAACAATACTATCTATTAGAGCACAGGTCTCTCTTTTCATTGTCCAGTTGTGACACATTTCTATTCATATCTCATTACATATATTATCCTTGTTTGTTCTTCTTTATCTTCTCGCCTATCGTTTGGTATCCCTCTTCTGTTCTTGTGTTCGTGCTTTGTTGTTTGGCTTCTGCCGCACTCTATCTACGTAAGCTTATATTTGGCTAGTGCTTCTTCGTCCGATTGGACTGGTACTCTACGAGAGCAAACTTTATTTTCATTGTTTTTGCCCCCTTTGGCTGTAACCGCCGACGCCGTCACCAAAATGGCGTTTTCAATCACTTCGCACCCGAGACTTGACTAGGCAAAGCGCAGTTTTATACGCCCGCCGGCGTTTGAAAACGCACCGCTTGGAGACTTTTGTTTGCCTGCGCATCCAACTCATCCTCGAAGGGCACGTCTCGGTTTTCTATTTTGAAACGAGCAATCAGCGTGTCTCTCTCGAGATCCGCTCAAACAGGCGACGCTCATACACTCGTGTTTTTTCCAGTTTGTCCTGTGCTCATCGCGCGTTGGTTCAATGCGCCCGATGTTCCGGTGCCCTCTTGACAGGCGCCGGCAGCATGTCACAAGCAACCTCAGCAGTGGCTCTTAACAGTTGACGCGATCACTTGTGCTCGCTTGAATAGTGCTCGGCACGAGCATGTGCTGTCAACATGTGTTGCTACAAGTTCAGATGCTTGTCGCTTTGAATTCCTCCAAGTGTCGAGTTCGCTGTTCCTCCCAACGTCTTGTCAAACGCGCGCAGAACGCCGTTTTCACGAGTCGTGGCCACAGAAGAAGACCAAAGCTCAGCCGATGTGTTGTTCCTCCTGTACGTTTGCGTAATGTTCATCAAACCTGCTCAAAAGCCCTTTTGACCATCGCTGTAACTCACAAACATCCTCCAACCCTGTACTAGTCACTATTACATTACAATACGTTGAATCGTCTTGTTCTGTTGAATGCTAGCTAGCCCTCAAAAGGAAACTTGTGTATCATGCCGACGTGCGTCCACTCAGCCTGTATCAGCTCCTTTTTCGGCTTGTGTTTTAACTGCTCGATTCATTCCACACACATATGTACCACCTTACTCCAACAAAGAAAATGTTTGTCAATAGAAACCGGTTCAGAATCAAACAGCTTCAAATATGTACGGATGTCGCACAATGCCATTCTCAGTATTCGCGCGAGTGTGGCATCAACCACTAAAAGCTCTCCAATACCTTTCCACTTCAACCATCAGTACTTTTCGTGGCAGCGCCCGCCATGGCATTTACGTAAAGAGCAGGCAGTAAACCCTGCCCGGCGGCTGCCCAGTGCCAACAACGATCGCAAGATCACCTCGCGAGAGAGCATTGCAATCAGTGCGCCATAGAAACAACTGACCGTGCGCCGTGCACTGGTGTTTGTCGCGCGCTTTCTCTCGTGCTATTGCCAAGATTCTCTTCGAAGATCCACGCCACTATCAGTGTTGACGTCCAACACCGTGCCGCCTAGATCGCCCAAGCTGACGGCTCTCTCTTTCGGCTTCTCGCTTTCATCAGGCACGCATGTAGCGGCTGGGATGTTATTTTTATGTTCTCAACCTGTTGCTACTCTCACAGCCAACGCTCCTGTGCTTCGTTTTGGAAGGAAGGTACACCTCGGACCTGAAAGAGATCTCTATACCGTTTCATACGCAGAGAAAAGTACTCAATAATATAATAAGGCGGCCCCGGATCCACCATCTTCGTTACGTTCTATGGAAGGAGCAGTGTTCATCTAGATAATACGTTCAGCGCGGGGGAAATATTTCGTCTCGCATGTGCTCCGGCAAGATTCGCGTAACATACTGAACATCTTTTCTTAGGTGGATGAGGAACAATTATCGTCGGTGCCCCTTCATCTCATCTAGTCCTTTTGCCTTCCTGAAGCACCCACGTGCTCCTGAGTATGATATCCTATGTGACTTGTTGCTGTTTTCTATCATCAGGCGGACTTGTGAACGTTCACTGCAAGAGCGTAACAATAAGAATAAGGGCGTAGCGCAGTCAACTGAGAGGCGACCAGACGTCGGCGGGAGGTGGCAGTGTGAATGTTGTGCCTGTAATTGGGAGTCCAAGGCTTGGTGTGGCGTTTATGCGAAGCCGGCGGTGCAAAACTAACTACAAGGGTACCGTTGTACCTCCCATCTCCAACAAGAAGGAAAACAAAAGCAGCCAAATAACGTAACCAAAAAGTCTCTCGATATGCCTTTTTGTTTTTGTTCCATACCTGCTAAATATCCAAATCTTCTTGCTCCGTGGTCCGCTCCGATATTCCCAGTACCACCACAGTCAAAATTGCCAGCTTCTTTGTCGTGAATGGCACCGTCACCTTCAGACTATCGAGCATCTTGTCGGTGTTCAGGCAAAACTTACTCCACAGACATTCAACTGAGTAACAAGGGTCTCTAGTAGGGCTCTGAAGTGCAATGCATACTGAACGGGTAAAGACAAAAAAGGCTCCAGACATAATAACTTTTTTAGATAAGGAGTTTTCGCCTTAGAGCTACACCGTTGTTTCTAGCTTGTTTCTCAAAGCTGCACAAACAACAAGGGGCCAGCTAACAGTTCTACATCAAATTTGTCAATCCACCAAGAAAAGGACAAAACCTGAAAAGTAGAAAGGCCGCAACTAACATCATCTTTCTCCAAATGCTTTGTTCGATAGCTCATTGAAAAGCCCGTTCTTTCTTCTATGCACCAACCGAAACACGACAGTAAAGAAAAACCAACAACAGTGTAACAAGAAAAACAGAGAACCGCTTCAAAACAAGGTGTTCGGGCATACAATTTTAATGTGTCACTCGTGTCTTAATTTTCGTAAACTCCTGGAACGCCCCTAAGGGGCGTTCCAGGAGTTTACGGAATGAAAAATTGGAAAGTAGTGAATGCTGCCCGATCTGTAAGGGGTCGGTTGTATGGTTTCCGTAAACATTGCGTGCGGTGTAAAGACACAGCCCAGAACTCTCTATCCGAGTGCATGCATCTCTACTACCAGTAGGGATGCATGCACGCGTAGGCTACCAGAGCAGTCTCGAACGCGCGACGTTGCTTTCACATGGCAAACCTTGGCAACCGCGCCCTTCTTTGCCGTGCCTTGTGTAGACCTCACATATTGCGGAGCATACTGAAACAGCATGCGCCAAATCGTAAGCGGTTGTTGCTCGCGCATCTGCTTCTTGCTTTCCAGAATGAGGCGCACTGTTCACTACTTTTCCGTACTGTGCTTCCGCGATCCATATTCAATGTCACACATCATATGAAAAGTATTTCAGCTAAGCAATTTTGCCGAATGTACCGCATGACAAAGACACAGTTTTGTCTTCTGACGGATACGCTACGACAAGCACTAACACGCTCACAGCGACACCATATCCAGGTTTCAACAGCACTCAACCTCTAAATAATTTTGTTGGTTGCACTTCGTAAAATGGCTAGAGCCAGCTATTTAGACGTAGGATGGCCGTATGGCATAGCATCAAGCACAGTTTAGAGCTTGTTTGAAGAAACTTTGTGTGCTTTAGATATGTAACTACCCGAAACTTGGTTTCTTACGACCCACACGGAAGGCACACAGAGAGCCAATATATTTTGTCGACTGCGCCAATCTCTGATCTTTGGTAAAGTCGCTGCACTCGATGGAATTGCGATCGAGATAACTAAGCCAAAACTAGGCGATTTGAAAGACCCTAAGAAGTACTTTAATCGGAAAGAATTCTTCGCTGTGTGCTTTTAGGCTGCAGAACGAGCGGACTATAGATTATGCTTTGTGTCAGCAACGCACTTCGGAGTGACACATTACTCTACGGCGTTTGCCTAGACAAAACTGTATGAGCTTCTCGAAGGATCCCAGCTCCTTAATTGGGCTGTTGTTGCTGCTAACCTTGCTTACTCAAATGAGCACAAAGTGTTGACATTCTGGGAAAGGTTTTGAGTGGGCTGCAAGATTCGTTTAACGCGTATTTGTCATCTTGTAGGACAGTAGTTGAGAAGGCATTTGGAATATTGGTCTGTCAGTTCGGCATCTTTTGGTCGGCGATTCGCTACCCTTGGCACAAAGTTACGCTTATCATTATGGTTGCATGCAAACTGCATACTTTTATATTAGATGTCGACGATGAAACATCATTCGAAACAATTCCAAGCCATGTAGACAACAGTGTACATGGTTCACCAATCGTGCATTTACAGAACAGCTTGGAAATGGAGTCAGACAACATACGGTCTAGAAGCCGAAGTCTAGAATCATCAGTGATGCGAGACAACATCGCTGTTTAGATACAGCGATTGGGATATGTGAGACGCCGATAGTCGAAAGCTTGCACGCGCTTGCCCAACCCGGCGTGGTTGTAGCCGTCCCCGTCGCCGTGGTATAGTCCGTCATCGAGTCATATGCTGTCTCCGGCCTACATTGCCATCCCACAGCAGATCAATACTTCCCATGCTCTAACTTCTTCAAACAGCCCTCATGTAATGAGCCCACCGCCATATCAGCCCTATTCACGACGGAAACCAATTCACGCCCCGCCGTGCACTCCTCAGCAGTATGGCACGCCGCAATACCCACCGAAATATATCGCAATGCCGACATCGCCTCATGGAGCGCCACATGCCGCGTGAAATACAGAACCACCTACAGCACTCCAAACGGTGCCCTGGGATGGACCACTACCGCTTTCGCGTGTTTACTTTGTGTGTGTTTTCTTTATTTCTGTCCCTGGTATACAGGTAGCACTACTTGGTGTACCGGTGCATACCTTTCGTGGCTCGACACACTGGCGTGGGCCATTACCGCTCTCGCGTGTCATCGCCACACTCGTGGGTACCGCGTGCTACGCACGTGACGCTACTGCCGACTTGTGTCGTGTGTTCTCTACCGCTGGACGCTTCTTCTTCGCCGCTTCGCTGCCTCCATTATTTGGGAATGGTCGACCCCGGTCTTACACCCGGCATTGCCGTGTCGTACCTGTGGGAGCGCTCTACTGCTGTGCTCGCCTCTTGAGAGAGGGTCTGAACCGCCTTTGCCTGTCTTTCTCCATCGCTGGGTTTTGCACAACAATTCAAACTTGTTTGGTGAAACTTGTGAGACCTCAGATCTTGTAAAGCTTGAAGAGCAAAGCTTGGGCACTGTCTTTGCTTTTCATTTCAGATATGGATTTGGATACCTCTCGCGTTCTCGCTGGACTGTGACATACCTGGAAAGACTTTGTCCAAGACGGCGTTGTTTCTGCTGTTGTAATTGTCATGGGCAATTTTGTTTCCCAACCATTTCGGCACAAACTAGAGGATTTGTCAACTCTGTGGGACAACTTTCGAGAGTTGGGCGCCATGGTCAAAGACGCGTTCGAGGAACTAATGGACAAAACCACTTTTGTCTTAGTCCCCGGACCGAACGACTCAGGAGAGGGAAATGTACTCCCACGACCGTCGATACCACAAATGTTCACAAAGCGATTCGTGCAAGCTCTGGGTGCAGGAACAGTTCATCTTGCTACCAACCCATGTCGAATTCGCTTAATTGTTCAAGAGATTGCTGTTCGGAGAGACGACCTCATGCAGAAAATGATTCGTCATTGCGCTGTTAAACCTGATCTGACGGAGGCTGAGTTGATGCACGCTCATTTGGTGAAGACTGTGAGCGATCAATCTTTTTTCACCCCACTGCTATTCTCTGCGAGACCAGTTCTGTGGGCCCATGACCATAGCCTCTGGGTTTTCTCCACTCGAGATGTTACAGTTCTCGCGGAAAGAGTTGATAGCTACATATGCACGTACGAGAAAACCTTCGGTATGAACCCAAGTTCTTTCAAGACTGACTTTTCTTTCCTCGTTTACGTTCCCGCTGAGAAGCGAGCGCAGCAAACCTACCTCGACAGGAAGATACACAAACTCTTGAACAGGAGGAAGTGATATTAAGAGAAGAGGAAAGTGCTTTGTCTGTATATGAGGAGGATGAGTTGGTATCAGATGCTCAGCGTGAGCAAATCAAAGCAGGGCAAAAGACGCCGATCTCACGAGATGATGCTTCACCCGTCTCGGAAAAAGAAGCGCCCAGACTCTTTTAAACAGAGTCAGATGTGCATCAGCTAAGTCCCACTCGACTTGTATGACCAGACAATGACATTGAAAGCAATTCCGTGAAGCGTGATATCTCTGAAAAGACCGTCTTCAACGAGAGAAGAACGGACAAATCTCTGAAGCAATGGAGCAAATTGAGACAGAAACCCTGACCCTGATCGTAATGTTGAACGACAGAAGGAAGCGAACATGCCGATAATGAAGAGTCTCATGATGAAAGCCATGTACAACCAGCCGAAGGTGTCGCTGTGTTACTCTCGCGCTTTTTCTGTTCTGCTTTAGTCAATAGTTTCATCACGCTCCGCGTGCGCCTCGATAGCAATGTGCAAAGGTTCTGGCGTTGAAGAAGGGGTCTGAAGGCTCCCAACAAGAGAAACTAACGAGTCCAACTCAAATTCATCTTCTCGCAGGAACTCATATCCATCTTCAACCCTGTAAACGGGACGTGGTCTCCCAGTTTCCGTTCTAAGTGCGATCCATGCAAGAAATATCATTACCGCAACAACATGGCGTACGACGCATCCGAGAGTGAGCATCCTCAGTGCCACATGACTGGAACTAATGCCTTGAATTATTGAATGAATCACAAAGGCAAGGTTACGAGAAAGTGCGACGCCTGCAGCAGCCCACGCCAGCACGGATATGGACCTGGAGTTCTTGAAGTCATTCATTCTTCTTGGGGATTTCGTGAATCTTATCATTGGAACGATTGCAAACGGGAGCTAAAGAGAAAGAACGACTTGACAAAACATAAGCAGTTGATATGTCCCGGTATCGCCCATAATGAACATAACAAACAGAGCAGGGATTATGGCGATGAGACGCGTAACGAATCGATGAATAACTGGTGGGGCACGAAGATCAAGAAATCCCTCCATTACGTACTGCCCGGCTACAGTTCCGCACTGTATTGAGCTCTGGCGCGAAAAGACTGAAGCGCGGAGCAACAGAAGGCCACCGTGCGCCGAAGCCGGCACCGAAGATGTTCAGGTCGAGAATGTCATCACGTCAACTTTCGATCTCTTCCACTGCGACAAGATCAGTCAAAGGGGCTGACAGGGGAAGCTCGAATTTCAACCTTCGAGTCAGTACTGAACCGTTGAGTAATGAAGCAGCACCATCTCGCCTCCCTCATAGTTCCGTACCTCAACCATTCGGTTCTGTGGAACGGCATTGTCCAGAGCAAGCTAGACAAGTCGCTCGCAGACAAATAGACTTAAACGGCGAGGTTGAGGGCGCCTTGCCAGTGTGCGACGGTACATTTATCGTCGTGGACGTTGTGGACGGCGTTTGCCTGCAAACAGTAACTCTGCTGCGAGCTGCTTTGAAGCACGAGGTGCGGCCAAAGCTAGTACTCAACAAGATCAACCGCTTGTTCGTGGAACTTGACCTTGACCCCCGGGAGGCTTTTGAGCACATTCTGGGAACATTGGCCGGAGTTAACGACCGTATGGGCATGCGTCAGGTGGTGAAAATGATGGCTGCCGCCTCAGAGCTGGAAAGTGAAGCATAGAATGAGTCAGATTGGAGCCTTCAGAAAATCCACCTGATGAACACGACAGCGCCATAAGTGGATACATCTCTCCGGAGGTTGGAAACGTCGTTTACGCATCAGCCGTGGATGCGTGGGCGTTTCGGATAATCGACTTCGCAAAGTTCTTCTGTGAAGTACAAGAAATATCTCGCCGGGTGTTGAATAAAACGCTGTACGCCGAATACTATCTTCAATCGAAGACGAAGCCAATAGTAAAGCGAGACGCAACCGATGTCAGGTCGAAATCGAAGCCAATGTTCGTGCTACTTATAATGCCCAATATTCATGCCGTTTATGACACAATATTGAACACTGAACACGATCAAGAATTGGCTGTCAAGAAACGGAAGCACTTCGTTTCAAAGCTGTGTCTAAATGTGAATGCAAGAGAACCACAGGGATTCATCTACTGCCCTCATGAGTGCAGTACATGCATCATTGTGGTCAACGCCGTCATGAACTCGTGGCTGCCGGCATCTTCAAGTCTGCTAACACTGTCATTCAAGATCTACCGTGTGTAGCTGAAGCGCAAGTCCAGCACAATCGTTTGAACGCGCTGTGGGGTAACCTAGACTATCTTTATAATGCGAAGTTTGAGGACGACGAAGTAAAAACCGGCATTCTTGAAAGTCTAGAGCAGCAACCGCGCTCTGTGTCTGAAGCGTGTTTAGCTCATCCCTGGGCTGAGGTGCTGCGGGCAATAAAGTGCGGCGGGCAAGCAAGTGCAGCGGGCAATGATAGAGAGAAAAATTCCATCGTGATACTTGTTGCCAAGTTTGGCAAGCAAGCGCCGCAATCTATTCTCTAAAACACTACGTTCTTCATCGTCTTCTGTCCTTTCCATTTGTGCTCGTAAAGCTGAAATGGCTTCTACTGTTGCTTTTGTAAATCGCGCGTCTGCTTCATAGGCCTCAAAACGCATTTTGTCTCGCTCCGCCTCTTCAAACTTTTTATCCACCTCAGGGTTATGAGGCTTCAGTGCGGTTATAAAGCTGTCTACTCCGGAATGGCTCGATTCCATTCCGGAAACTTTTTGAAACTTTTTGCCTCTTCGTTCGCGGCTGCAACGTATCCCTTCCCCCGAAGCCATATCCACGAATAGGAGCTCCTACACCTTCTTCCCGACGTGCATTTGAAGCTAACGCACGTGTAGCAAGGGGTTCAAGAGCTGGATATACCTTCAAAAAACAGAAAGTATACATAATGTAGCTTCTTCCATTTGCGAATTCTGCAAACGTGTCTGGATCCCCTTGTCCCGATGCTTCGTAACGGGTCAGCGCAGTTCCGTATACACTTTTAAATGAGCCATACTTACGTTTCAGCGTCCCTGCATCTCTAATATGTGGTCTTCGTGTCGGATTTAAATTACTTATATCACTCAATGTAACCCCCCCAGCTAGAACGCTAACTGCCACCGGCTTAAACTGCCCATCATTAAACAGAGGTGCTCTATGTTCCGTCCACGGATCTTCTTGTTCCTGGTCGAGCTCTTTTCGGTCCATGCATTCAGTTAGCTTTTGTCTTGTCGAGACCATTCGAGAGTCTGCAAAACATGTAAAAGCCGCCAGTATTCCACACTCTCAAACGTTGGCTGTCTTTCTTCTGGCGTGTAGGTCTGCGCCGTCTCAACAATTGTGTTTGGCTGCCCGACTATAAGCTTATCATCCTCGAAGATTGGTGTATCACCTCTCAGCCACAACACCTCTTCGTTTTTGTCCGAGATTTTACGAAGGCGAACGGTTGTTGACGGCAGATTTAACATTTCGGCAAAGTCTCTATTGCTGTGCTCCCTCGAGTTGTTAAGCACTAGAAGTAAATCAGCCATAGTTATGGACCTTTGCACCATTTTCACTGACAGAATCCACAGTTTTGTTGCATGTTTTGCGTTATGAGCACCTAAAACATTTAATAGTTTTAGTGCAAGTTTGCATTTGGCGTTGGTGAAATGGTTTATCTTCAATACGCTTAACGCCTCGATTGTTGTTTGGCATGCAGTGTTATTGTTCGAAGGTATGTGCGAAATTTCTGCCTGACTGCTATGATGGCGAAGTGTTCCACTTGATTGAGATAGAGAAGCAATGGCGCTGCGCTGTAAGGTTTGGTTTTCTGCGCTTGCGGTGATGGTTTGTGGCGATATTGGACACTCCATGTATGTTTAGGAGGTGCCGGTGAGTTTTGCGAGATAAGGGACCATGCAGCGGCAAGGGGTCAAGTTTTGTTAACTGGGAAACATAACGTTTCGCAGACAAGAAACAAACGTCTTTTGCCAGCACGCAAATGTGTCAACAGCTGATTGCTTGGATGAACGTTTCCAGGTTTCGTTTACTGATTTCGTAAACTCCTGGAACGTCCCTTAACAAGGCTTTGGTGCTGTTTTTGCTTGGTTGTCTATCTACATTGTTGAAGCATTGGAAAAAAGTATCGTCTGGACATTTTAAGCTTTGCGCAAAATACTGTAGGCTTTGTGAGTTTATTGGTATTTTTGTAGGTATAATGTCCTCTAAAGTATATACCCCTTACATCACAATATTGTTTGGCGTTACTCTTGTCGTTTTTATTTGCCCAAAAGGTTTAATGTGATCACAAAGGTCAAATATGATAAGAACTGTAGGATCCTGAAGTAGAGAACCGCTTACAGTGCAGATGTACCCCATTCATATACAATGCACACCGGCCAGTCGCCGCCGTCTGTTTACCGCCCAAGCATTCCCCACTCATTAAACTCCATCCCAGATGGTAGCATCGCTATTGACAAAAAGTTTTGTGATAGGCCTTGCCTGTTTGCACGACTCAAGAACGTCTCGTCAGCAAATTATCTTTAAAGTATTGCACGCAACAGTTGCGTAATATTTCAAACATAATGAGTTTGGACTCCAACGATGTTGAAATTCAAATGATTCAAGACGCATGAAAAATTTTTTGTCGTCCACAATATTTTTCGAATAACGATAAATGGCTTTGATACTTGCTCTCATGTGTAAAAAATCTGCTCAAACCTCCCATCATTAATGATTGTTTCGACATTCCGGATTCACTCGCAGCCGCCCTTGAAACTAATTTTCGTATGTTCCCTACAACAATCGATCTCATTGATCACTTCAATATCTATATGCAGGCCAAACAGATACGCGACATGCATCCATTCTGGCAGCAATAGTTACATCGACTACTAGTGACCTTTACCCACTGTTTTCGTGCACGGAATTCTGGCACAATGGTAAGCTGCAACATCAAGAATCAGTATTCAAGACGATTCGCAAGCAATCGAAAGCACTTCTGATCCGAGCCGCAATGACCACAACTTTGAAGTTACTCATAATTGGAATACCAGCGTCAAAACTATGAGTACGATCTTTCATAAAGAAGGCCGTATAACCGGCGATGAATTCTTTCTGAAAATTCATTCGATCACACCAATTCTGGATCAAATAGAAGCCTCTGCTATTCTAGCTGACCACCGTGTGACTGTTCTCTTCACCTTATTCACTGGGCGTGCGAAGGAAGCTGCTTCCAAAATCAGGCGCCAACATCAGTCCTTGGATACAGTCCTCGAGGAATTCTACAAGATCATTCTCTATGAGCCCAACATCCAACAGCGAAACATCAACAGATGGAAGTCTACCACAATTGCGAAGTTAAAGGCAGAACATCCCTCCCTTCACGACTTCTGTGTGGCTCGCGTCGAATACCTGAACGCTCACTTCAAAGACCAACCTCAGCACATCATCAACCTTTCTACTCTCCTCCAAAAGCTCCCAACCACTTTCTATTTAGAGCCCTGGTGTCAGATCTTATATGAAAAGTCCGTCCCAAATATGGCTTCCGAGTCATTCGCAGAACTAATCAAAACAGCTGCGGACAACCATGTAGTATAGCTCGGCCGGATCAACGGGGGCGCTACAAGACCAAGTGGTGACGTCACGGGTTTCCGAGCACGTGTGTCTACTGTACAACTGCAGTATAACCGATCGGTGCCAGCTGTGAGTGGGGAGCCCTGCGTGGACTCGACCCTGCAGAGGGATGAAACGCGTGACACCCAATAGGTCGGCGGCACCCGCCGTTGCCGATAGTGCACCGTGACCAAGTGGTAAATACGCCTGCACTGGTGTGCAGCAGGCACGTATAACCCTCGAGGCCAGCAAAACTAATAGAGGACTACTAGACTTACCAATTGGTGACTGTAGAACCGAACTGATGTCGAATTAGCCTAGTTGGTGCTTGCCTTTACCCTTCGGTGTGGGAGGTTTGCGTCTCGGGGATTTAATACACTCGAGCGCCCCTCCGGCTCTCACGGGCCTAGAGCCACGTGGGCCACCGGGAGGCGCATTTGTGGTGCACCACCCCGGCCACATATCTACACTACCTAGTAAATATTAATTCTAAATTAATGAAAATAAACTAATTAGTCCTTGTCGTCCGTGCCCATACGCGTCTCACGTGGTACAGTAGACACACGGGCTCAGAGCCTGGTGACGTCACCATTTGGTCTAACACAACCTCCCCACCGATCGGGGCGTAATATACTACAACCACGTGGGACGCTAAGCGCAGGCTTGGCAAGGACTAATTAGTTTATTTTCATTAATTTAGAATTAATATTTACTAGGTAGTGTAGATATGTGGCCGGGGTGGTTGGTGCACACAAATGCACCTCCCGGTGGCACACGTGGCTCTAGGCCCGTGAGAGCCGGAGGGGCGCTCGGGTGTACTAAACCCCCGAGACACCGACCTCCCACACCAAATGGTAAGGTCAAGCACCAACTAGGATAATTCGACACCAGTTCGGTTCTACAGTCACCAATTGGTAAGTCTAGTAGTCCTCTATTAGTTTTGCTGGCCTCGAGGGTGATACGTTTCTGCCGCACACGAGTTTAGGCGTATTTACCACTTGGTCACCGTGCACTATAGGCAGCAGCGGGTGCTGCAGACCTATTAGGTGTCACGCGTTTCATTCCTCCGCAGGGTCGAGCCCACGCAGGGCTCCTCACTCACAGCTCTCACCGATCGGTTATACCACAAACCAGGACCAACGCCAAAATTCTTCGTCCAACCGACCATCCACGGCAACTTATGTGACGACCTCAAATGATCTAGTCGAACCAAATATCCAGTTTTCCAATCTTATTGCGCACTTCTTCTCGAAAACACCTCCACCGCCAAATTTTAAACGTCCCTGGAAGTATCTTCGTCGGAACCAATTTCGTCAAGGTTACAACAGACCTCCCTTGGCCATCTTACTCAGTTTGCCCACCGCAACCGGCGTGAACGCAGGTGTCACAGATTTAATGAAACAGGACACTTCATCCGAAATTGTCCCCAGCGCCAGAAATTATACCCAAGACTGCAGCACGTGAGAAACATGGGCACCGGCGCCGAAATGTTTATCGGAGAAATGGACAGGGATGATGAGCAATCCGACGATCTCGACGAACTCTATAATTACCTGGTGGAAAACACAAGTCTGGACCAGGAAGACACCACAAGTTTGATACCTTAATCTTGTAGAGCAAACCCTCCTCAGGGATACCGTTTCGGAAGTGGCAATCATAACTTATTGAGACGCCCATCGATGGGAAACTCGAGGTTATGAGTCGCACGATGAAGTGGATCCGGACCCGAAATGTGTACAAGTGTACCACTATTTGGTTGTTTGGATGGAGTGAATCTTTTCATAATTTTTAGAAGTACCCCGTGGTCTTTGGTTTGACACTGTCAGGACTGCCTGGGACGGGAGGTGCACATGAGGTGCTTAGATTAATCTATTATTTATATATTTTTGATAACCCTCTACAGGGCTGCTAATTCTACTACTTAGGTGATGGCTCACCGCCATCACCAACCTAGTAAAGATAACCCGGTGTGCGGCTCTAACTATTTCGCCTGCGCGACGACTCCAACCCCTCGCGGAGCGAGTTACCTCAGCACGGTATAGTTATCCCCCGGCTCCAACCAGGAGAGTGCACGCAGTGTATACCTTCATTGGTCTTGTTTTTCTTTTGTTTTTCTTGTGACTCGTGGAGTGCACATATATTTATTTACCGACCGGTGCTTTCTCTCCGCCCCAGTACTTGGGTTTGTTTCTGTTCTTTCTTTTGTTTTTACCATTGGTTTGGTTCACTACCACCTACTCCTATTTGGTTGTTTCACCTTTGGATGTCTGCATTTGGCTACAAATACCGTCATTGGTCAACTACGATCTACATTACTGTGTCCGCCTCTTTTGGCCCTTTTTCCGTTCGGGCGTTCTTTCTCAACCCTGTGGTATAGCCTGAAGTCCTCGTGGATTTACACCCACACCGGAGGATACGGGGTGCGCTGTCGCTATGCGAACCTCTCTTGAGAGCGAGGATTCGAACTGCCTCGGTTGCTTTTCACTTTCTGGGATTGCTCCAAAAATTGGTCTCCAGACCTAGAAGCTTAAAACGGGTTAACCACAGTTGGTGTTAATTGTTGGTGATCGTTTTCGATTGGCTTCTTGTTTTCCAGTTTGGATATCTTTTTTGCTTTTGTTGCCATTGTTTGGCCTTGGTTTGTTGCTTGTACTGAAGTAATTAGTCAGACCACGTCTGGTTGATATGGCTGGCCTTTCAGAGAGATCTCGTGGAGGTTCGAACCACTCCGCCGCCCGCGCGTCGAAGCAGGTGTTGCGGAATCCTACGCAGGAAAAGCCGACATCGCCCCAAGTGAAACAGACCCCGGATGTCCCGGCTACCCAGGCTGGTGGGTTGGCTGTGATATCTACCCAATTG
This sequence comes from Gracilaria domingensis, assembly GCA_022539475.1. NCBI lineage: Eukaryota > Rhodophyta > Florideophyceae > Gracilariales > Gracilariaceae > Gracilaria > Gracilaria domingensis. Next base: position 202,620 of record VCMS01000155.1, on the reverse strand, counting down.
GGTTCTCTCGTACTGGAGGTTGAAGAGTTGAAGACCCATGTGCAGGTTCTCCGTATGTCGAATACAGATCATCTGCAGGATATTCAGACTCTCCGAGCTCGTTTCAAGGAATCCCCAGTTAGGGATGTTAGTGCAGAACTACGCACCATGCGTAAGGGTATTAATTCCATGTTGGAAGGTTTCGGTGCCCCGACCACATTTGTATCGAACATCGAAACTCGTTTCGAGACTCTCCAGCGTATGATGAAGCGAGCCCAGAGTCGCATCGATACGCTCGAGGCTACTTTCCGGGCAGATGAACAGTTCATTCCTGCTCAAGCAAGGGAAGATGCCCGCCCTCTGGTTTCAATCCGTCATTCTTCATAGAAGTTCCGAAAGGACCGACCGATTACGTATGAAGACTGTTTGGTTCGTTCTGACTCCGACTCGGACAGTTCTACTACTTCGTCATCTGACTCGTCCAATGATGGATATCGTGACCGCCGCGAACGACCGACACGGTCCAAGGTAACTTATGCTGCGCACGGCACCATCATGACGCGCAAGAAGGGTAGGAAGCGCATTTGACTGAAAGAGTTGAAGCCTTCTAACAATCTGTTTCGGAAACTGTTATCGTATCGATATTATCGCTTAGAACATGCATCACTTGATCGTACGCTCCGTGAGAAAGGTCGTGTGAAGGACTGTATCAAGAGGATGAACCCCACGCTGAAGGATCACGCTTTCAGTGGTGAAAACCCAATCTCGGTATTGGACTTTCTCGCCGGTTTCGTATCGGAAGCCGACATACTCATGATGAGTGAAGCCCAGGCTTTCGTGGAACTACCGTATTTCCTTAAAGAAATGGCTGAAGATCAGTTTCGCTCCGTCATGGGAGTTTCCCTTGCCTGGGAAGGAGGTGTAACTTGTTGGCCGGAAGCCGTTCAATACCTTCTGACGTCATACGCCACAGATACTGCGATCCAGTCTGCCATCTTGGCTTTACGCGATACAAAACAGAAATCCGGAGAAACGGAAACGCTTACTTCGACTCGCGTCAATAAGGCTTTCCATCGTTGTGGAAATTTGTATTCTCACCATGAGCGATGCGCTTTGTTTTGCGATGGTTTAGATCCTGCCATCAGGACACTTGTGTCCCGATATCGGTAATCCGACAGGAAAGCAATCTACCTGTAACTGGTTCAGTTCGCCCAGGCAGAGAAAGATGCTCTGCGTGCTCGCCAACACCCGAAACATCCGTCTTCTAGGATACTCCATGCGGAGAACTCCCCATCACTTTCGTTAGTCCACCATTCTACGGAAAATTCAGATGTGGATAATGTTCATTGGGCTCAAAGCCAGAGCAGACAGTCCTTGCTTTGTACGGAGTTTGCGTCGACCTCAATTTTCTCCGAGGAAGACCCGGCTCTGTACGCGGGAACACAGATTGTACCACCGGAGGTCCCATACGCCAACAAGACCACGCGTTTCAGTAGACCCCGTTGGCAGGATAACACTACTTCGCAACATCGGATGGATAACTGTACGGATACCCGTCCACCCTTAAATAGTGTTGTCGGGTCCGGTAGAGAAGGAAAGGATCAAAAGTAAAAGGAAGAGTTATGCTGGTTTGTAGCGGTAGAGTGCAAGGCGAAGAATAGGGCACACCTCCGGAGCTTGACGCTCTTCTCCGTCGGTAGCTCTTGGCGTTCGGCCTAGAGCTTTTATTATGGTTTTGCCCGCGACTTCCGCTCGGCGCAGAATAGTCGCAATGAATCCTCCACGGATTCCAATAATTCCATTGGTCGTCAATGGCTGAATAAAATTCATATATGCAATTTTGCACACGAACTTTTTCAGAGCAGTACGTCCTACACGGACATACCGCGCCTCTCATACGCCTGGTAAATGAGATAGGGTGAGCTACCCAAACAGCTGACGCTCATTGACGGACTAACGCGTCGATTAGTAGTGCTGTAGTGACGGTCTACAAAAGTGCCCCATGCATTTTGACATGAAAATGTGAAGAATGCAGTTACAAAGAAGTCACCAGAATACGCTGTCTGGCGGTTCCCTCCTTTGCAAGCTCCTCTAAAAACTCCTCTACCAACGTTGGAACATCGTTTCGTAGTGACTCCAAATCAACCCAGTCATTCTCAGCATCCGTGAAACCTTTCCATTTCACAATCAGTTCCACTGCACCATTAGAACGTCTTATATACTCGAATCGGTCGACTACAAGCAACTCTACAGCCTGATAGGCGAGATGTTCTCGCAGTTTTTCAGTAACCGCAAAGTATTTGTTTCGAAACATGCGTAGTCTTCGTCCATGTACTTCTTCGCGCTTCTCCGTTATCAGGTCTTCGATCAGAAAAATGTACTCTGATCTACATTAGACGACTCTGAAAGGGCCTCTCAAGCGCAGAGATGGCTTACGACCGCGATTCTTCTCCAAAACACCTCGTAGAACATAATCACCTTCCGAAAAATGAACGGGACGAACGTTAGTCTTTCGGTTGTGCGACTCCACAGCTTGCTGACGTTTGCGACTGGAGTGCATTGCCACGTCTCTATGCATACCCTCAACTTGACGAGGTCAGATGCCACCAGCTATTACGGGTTAAAGAACTTCAGACAGCCATTCAATGGCTGTCTGAAGTTCTTTAACCCGTAATAGCTGGTGGCATCTGACCTCGTCAATACTTGACAGTCGAGCAGTGTCAGGATGTCTGTGCTTGATAGATATGAGGGGTGTATCCTGCAGGAGTCCAGTGAAGGCTGTCAAAGGGCACCTCTTTCCAAGTCTGTCCAGCACAGAGTTATTCAACGTTGACTGTACGATCGGGACCACACTTGGCCAACAGCGCTGAGGGAGTTGGAATTCAGACAAAAGAGCTCCAGTCGCACGCAGGAGTTCGCGGCAGACAACTTCGACACTTCCGTTTGACCAAGGGCATTAGTCTAGTGTGAAATGGTGTGTAGATTGTAGCTGCTCACGAAGGATCCGAATCAATTCGTTCTTGAAATGAGACCCCCTGTCCGATATCCACTGCCTCACGACTCCAAATGACGCAAACCATTTGATCAAAACTTCAGCAGTTGCTTCGGCCGTCGTTTCGCATGTTTCCGTCAGCCAAACATACCCGCTGTGGTCATCCTTGAGGATCAGGACGTAGCGATTTCCATCGGTTCCATTCGACATGTAGCAGGAATCGAAGTGAAGGAGTTCATTTTGCCTATCTGTATGAAGAGCACGGCCAAATGGGTGGGGTACGACACTACCGGTCTGCGTTCACAAACAGTGAAGACAAGAATTCACAAAAGCTTCAACGTCTTTTGAAAACGTCTTCCAGTAGAAATGGGCTTAGATAGTAGCTTTTGTCACTCTCCAGCTGCGGTGGCCACCCATTCCCGTATGTGCGGCAATAATGATACGTAATTGAAGGAGCCTATCCATATCAGGAATCCAATAAACCCCTCTGGCATTTGTCCATCCGTTCCGTGATTTCGTAAACTCAGCGTCGGGTTTCACGGCTTCACTGTCCTGCGATAGAATAATATCCTTCACCGAAGGCCAGTCTAGCTTCGAATCGACACCAGGGTTAATTGGAGCCAACAGTAGAGACTTGAGTCTCTGCAACCGTTTGGCGTTCAAAACCGTCTTGTGCTTGACGGCCCACCGAGTAAGGAGGTCCACTCAAACGTTTCTATCACCTAGTAAGTGTTCGATAACGTAACGAAAAGCGCTAAGTTTGATGGCCCATCGCATCGACTTACTGGCGATATGACGAGATATTCTAGGGTTTTTCCCAAACGGATCGTAGAGATAGACAAGGTTCGCGTGGTCGGTAAATATCGACACTTCATGTCCGACAACCAAGTAGTCGAGGCATGCCATTGCCTCGACAGTTGCAAAACCTTCCTTCTCCGGCACGCTCCAATTAGCAGACGATCCATTGAATGCCCCAGACAAGAAACAAAGTGGAGTATGATCCTGTTCTTCGATATCTTTTCGGCGCTTGGACTTCGGAACCTGAGTCAATACTGCTGCCCAGTGCGTGTCGGATGTATCTGTAAAGAGACATAAGTCGTTGTCTTCTCTCGGATGAGAGAGTTTGAACGAGGCAGCTAGTTTCTTTTTGATGTTTTCGAAAGAATCATCATGGTCTGCGCCCCACAAGGTGTTGAGGGAAATCTTTCGCACTGCCTGCTTGGTTCTCTTACCCTCCTGTACATACGCTTTTTCCATGAGCGAGTGCAATGGTGCCACTAGTTCTGCGTAGGCAGGGATAGAGTTCCGCATCCAGTTGGTGGCACACAGGAGCTGCTGCAATTCGTCCGCAAAGCGCGGTTTCTTCATATTGAGAAGTGCGTCGAAGTGTCTGGGGTGATACTGTGTTCCTTCTTTCGAGATTATCCGTCCACGAATTGAACTTTTTCTGCAAATAGAGACGACTTCTCGGCGTGCACCTTGATACCGACCTATAAGCAGACAGTCAGAAAACTTTCAAGGTTATCCAGTAATTCACTTCATTCTTAGCGTAGAACAAAAAATCGTCGAGCCACTGGATCATTTTCCGTTCTCGTCTCTCGAATTTATCCTGTAATACCGCTTGAAAGTGGTTGCCGGAGTCACTGCCTCCTTGAAGCAGACGTTGAGAAGAGTATACACCTATCGGTGTCTGAATCGACATGAATTCCTGAGATTCCTTCGAGAGTGGAACTTGCCAATATCCGTGAGCAAGATCTATATTGGCAAAGCATCTGCTTCCTGCCACATCCTGTAACTTCCACTCCAAATGGGGCATCGAAGACTGAATAGGCATCGTTTGCGAGTTAGGACCTCTCAGATCGACTGTAAAACGCAACTTTGACGATCCGGGTTTCGGCACGGCGAGAGCTGGACTTGCCCATCGTGCAGAGGGATTCTTGTAAACCGCTCCAACTGACTCACGTTCCTTGATAGTTTGGATTATAAAATCCCTCTGCTGCGGGGCATACCGTCGTTGGGTTGATCGGAATGGTTTCGCGTTTGCAGATGGAGTGATAGTCAACCCTGAAACCTTTGACGGTGGATCGGGTCCTAGCTTAATTCTGAAAGCGTCCCGGTGACGCTCGAGAATCGTTTTCAGCCGTTCGTGTCCTTGGTCTGATAGTCCATTCTCTTTGGCGTTGCGTAACATGGTTTGAAATGCTTCGTTGATTGAGGTTTCTGAGTCTTTTCCAATGCCTGCAGCCAGCGCCTTGGGTAATGGAATTGGATCGTCATCAGCGTCGTTGTAGCAAAGTCCATAGTAACTTGTTGCTGCGACTTTGAGTTCGTTGCAATCGATTTCGGACAAGGATTTGTCGTGGACTTGGCTACGAACGAGTTCCAAGTGCTCGTCTAAGTTAAAACCGAATGCATTCAAAAATGGTCTACCCAAAAGAATTTCATCCATTTGTTCCTCAACAACGTAGAAAGTTACCCCACGAATCCTTACAGAAACATTTGACCCAGGAAGGTGGATTGTAATTGACAGCGCAACGGACTTCGATGCATGACAGTCCATTGGAACGTTAAATGCCCCCATCAAACCTATTCGTTTCGCAAACTCGGTTACCGGTAGGTCTGGGTCCGCTGCCACGATCTCGTTGAATAGGCTGATGGGCAGGGAACTGCAGTCTGCACCGGAGTCTCCCAAGCAATTGTATCTATTTTGTCCTCAATAGACACAACGTACCTTCCGTCTCCAGTAGTTCAAGCGGCTACTTCAGATTTCCTGACAGCTTTGGCAGCTTTCTTGGTCTTGAAGTACTGGTCTAGTAGCCTTTGTCGCTCTTCTGGGCTGGTGATTGGGCAGTTCTTCACACGGTGAATTTCGCCGCATGCCGGGTTCAGACATTTCTCAGTCCAATCCTTGGCGGTTGGCCTCGTCTGACTTGAACGCGAACTGTGCTTTCCCAAGAATGGTGCTGCGTTGTACTTCTTGTCGGCTCCGAGACGTCTGGAGTTCGATGGTTTGCCGGGTTTTCTAGCTTGATCGGTTCGAGCGCGCTTCCCGGAGCTGTACATGCGAGATCGAGCTAAGTCATTCTGCGAAACGTCCACGGCCAGAGCTGCGACTTCCTTCCGGAAGAACTTGATGTCGCTCTTCTCATCAGTATTCCATAGTGCGCGACGCATCTTGACCCTTTCTCGCAGGAGAGGCGGTTCGAGCTTTTCCTCGAGCTTATTGATCATGAACTTTGCCTTATCCCTGTCGCTAAGGATCGAGCAGGCGTTATGTTGATCGAGTGCGTTGATCACAAACGTATTAACTGCTCCCGCTGGGTCTTGTTCGCAAACGGAGTAGGAAACAGAAGCCAGTGCGGCCTCAATTCGTTTGGATAAATCCTTTGGTGCTGCCGATAGGGCTCCATCAAACCATTCCTGAACATTCTCGGGACTTGCTTCCTCTGCTGTAGAGGCGTTCTCGATTTCGCCCATAATGCACAACGCGTGCGGTGTACTGCTCTCAATACAGTCTCTGATGGACGCAATGGCCATTTGGTCGTCAGAGCTGCGGTTGCGATTCAAGTCGGAGCATTTCTCTTTGTACGCCGAATATGCCGTTTCGAAGCGAATTAGAGCCGGCTGCGTAACGTCACGGAGAACAGTGGCCTTTATGTAGGCAATTACTCCATAATTGGACGCCATCGAAAGAGAAAGAACACCAAGTCACGAGTATCCAAACCTGTGTACCAACGACACTGTACTCTTCAGAATATCAAAGCGCTTTGTTAACGGGTCTGGTAGAGAAGGAAAGGATCAAAAGTAAAAGGAAGAGTTATGCTGGTTTGTAGCGGTAGAGTGCAAGGCGAAGAATAGGACACCTCCGGAGCTTGATGCTTTTCTCCGTCGGTAGCTGTTGGCGTTCGGCCTTGGGCTTTTATTATGGTTTTGCCCGCGTCTCCCGCTCGGCGCAGAATAGTCGCAATGAATCCTCCACGGATTCCAATAATTCCATTGGTCGTCAATGGCTGAATAAAATTCATATATGCAATTTTGCACACGTACTTTTTCACAGCAGTACGTCCTACACGGACATACCGCGGCCCTCATACGCCTGGTAAATGAGATAGGGTGAGCTACCCGAACAGCTGACGCTCCTTGACGGACTAACGCGTCGATTAGTAGTGCTGTAGTGACGGTCTACAACAGATAGGTCAACGCTTATCTGCCATGTTTGCTACCATCGTGGTCATGTTTCGACCCACTGTTGGTTAAATTTGAAAGATATGTCGAAGATTATCGAAGCTTATGAGTCCCTTAGGGAAGGAGAACGTGCGCGCGTTCCGAATTTGTCTTACCAACAGGTCCGTTCACTGTTCTTGCCGAATACCGTTGCATCGGTCTCCAAACCGGCGCCAGTATCTCAGGGAGCTCAAACCTCTAAGGTCGTTCAGTCCTCAGACGGAGGCAAAACCGCTTCGGTGGATTCGCCTTCGAAAAACCAATTTTGGGAGTCTCCCCGAACGGAGGAGCCCCCACACAGTCAAGGAGTGTGGCGCCCGAGGCGTCATCGCCTCGCTCCCCAGTCAAGACCTTACTAGGAAATCGGTTGAATTTGACGTGAACTCGAGACACTTTGGTGTCCTGCGTCGACCGTGGGTGCGGTATAGAAATCGACGTGTCCCAGATCGGGTTATGGTCATGGCCAAGAGTAACTAAAAGGTTTACGCTGATCTTGGCTTGTCTAACCAGTTTATGGTTCGACAGTTATCTGTTCTAGATACAGGAGCTGATCCTAACCTTTTGGTTAAATCGTTGTCACCTGCCTCGTTACGCCGTGGATTCGTCGAGGTCCATCGCTGGATATTGCCGATGCAAACAACAATCCGTTACGGACAGAAGGCTTCATTGACCTGATGGTTCGGCTCGGCCAATGCACGGTCCAATTGGAATTTCTCGCATGCGAATCACTAGCTACTTCTGTGATCCTGTGCTGCGACTTTTGCGACAGGTTCGTCGAAGCGATTCGTCCGCGTTCCAAATGTGTGGAAATGAAAGATGGTTCAACCATACTGATTGTTCGGAAGCCGCTTCGGCAAGCTTTCAAGCGTCAAGTTGCCCTCTCTTCCGCACAGGATAATCCAAATATGGATAGAAGTTCTACTCGTTTACGGTGAGCCAGTTCAATTTCGATTCCGGCGGAATCCCAAACCTGGGTCATTGTGAGCTCGGACCAACATGGTTTACGTTTCGTGCACCCGATACAATCATTGTATGACTCTCGTGGCCTTGCTTTCGCTAATGGAGTTGTTCATATTGAACCTCAGAAGCCTTTTAAGCTTTTGATAGCCAATTTGGGGCCTAAACCTCAATGGTTAACCAAACACCAGATTATTGGTTTAGTAATGCCGCACCCGGGTACTGTAATACCTACAAAGGTTACCCTCGCGGTCGTACTGGGCGTGCAACACCCTGAGAAGAGAGAAGAGGAGATAATTGAAACCGTTTCCGATGTCGGTACGTGAACGCACCATTAGAGCCTGAGGCAAAGGCTATTCCCCCGGAAAAGAACAGAAGAATCCTGTTAAGGAATTGGAAGAGTTGAATCCGGAACATGTACCAGACACTCATCGTGAGAAGTTACGTGATATGTTGAGAGTGTTTACCCCGATGTGGGATGGTTCCCTAGGAAAGATCTCGATTACCGAGCACAGAATTGATATCCTTCCGAACATTCAGCCGATAGCGCAACACCCTTATAGAGCTGGCCCTAAGGCTAGGGAAGAGAAAGAAGCTCAAGTTGAGAAGATGGTTAAGGGTGGAGTCATCGAACTGGCCAATCCCCATGGGCATCACCCGTAGTACTAGCTCCTAAGAAGGACGGATCGTCGCGATTGTGTATTGATTACCGTCGCCTCAATTCGGTCACAGTTAAAGACGTCTACCCGATTCCACGAATGGACGAATGCATTGACTCACTCCGGAGTGCTCAGGTTTCCACGGCCCTCAACGCGAGTTAGGGATATTGGCAAGTTCCTATCCGCAAGGAAGACCGTGACAAACCGGTTTCGCGTACCATCAAGGCTTGTATCGTTTCAAACGAATGCCTTTTGGGCTCACAAATGCGCCCTCTATGTTCCAAAGAGCATTGGATATTCTACTGGCTCCATACAAATGGAAGACCTGTTTGGTATACCTTGATGACATCATCATCTTTTCCAACAACATGGATGATCATTTGTCTCATGTGCGAGAAATCATGCGTGTTCTCCTCGATGCCGGAATAACTCTGAAATTAAAGAAGTGCGAGTTTTTCACCGATTCGGTTCAGTATCTTGGACATAAGATCCGTCCCGGAAAGCATTCGATTGACGAAGTTCGTGTGAAGTACATGAAGGAAGCTAAGCATCCGACGAATCAAACGGAACTCCGTTCTTTTCTTGGACTTTGTAACGTGTATCGTAGATTCGTTCCGAATTTTGCCGAGATCTCGGTTCACTTAACGAGCTTTTGAAAAGGGCAGGCCAGTTGAGCTGGAACCCTTCAGGGAAGCGGAAGCTTCCGCATTTCAGTCTCTTGTGGACGCTGTAACGTCACCACCAGTTTTGGCTTTACCAACTCTGGTTTACCATATTCGGCTGAAACAGACGCCAGTGCCTACCAAGTTGGTTGCGCTTTGTTCCAAACCTTGGAAAAAACCCGTAGACCGATTGGCTATTGGTCAACGACACTGAATGTTCATGAGAAGAACTACTCAGTATCTGAGAAAGAATGTTTATCCGTCGTCTGGGCATTAAACGTACTGACCCTACGTAGTGGGTACTCACTTCATGGTGCATACCGACCATTCGGCTCTCCGTTGGCTCTTTGGAATATCGGAACCCTCTGGCAGGTTAAGTTTCGTCTAGAGACTAACGCTTATACGTCGGCCACGGAAGACTTGGAGATACCATGTTTTATGGTTATGATCAAGGATGGTTTGATCGAGAAGATAGATGATGACGTGTGTGACGATTTATTCGTTACCGAATCCACGGAACCCCCGTCGGGTTCTTTTGTGCCTATTACTCTTGAGGAGACGGTCAGAGAGCAGATGTCCGATCCATTCTGTACGCAGATACGCTCTCGCCTTAATCGAGGTTTTCAGATCCCGTTCGCTATGAATGACCAAGGTTATTTGGTTCGTTTCGTTAGTAAGGAACATCCACAGATTGTGGTACCTCATACTCTACAGCAGAGAGTTTTACATCTTGTCACATTATGTCAAACTGGGTGCTCATCCTGGCGGAAGGAAGTTATATTTGACTCTACGCAGAGATTTCTATTGGCCCGCAATGGCGGTAGACTGCTACACAGTTCGCCGTGGTTGTACAGAATGCTCGAAGAACAATGTCCGTCTCCGGAAATCCTCGAAAAAGCTCACGCTTTTTTCTGCAAGGATCTACTGGAGATCGTGGCGATTGACATTCTTGGACCGCTATTCCTTACCGCTCGTGGTCATCGTTTTCTTTTGGTTATTACCGACAGGTTCTCCAAATTGGTTTGCACAGCTCCTTTAAGGACAATCACTGCAACGACGATAGCGCAAGCGTTCGTCCAGCATTGGATTTCGTTTACGGTCCACCTGTCCACGTTCTATCCGACAATGGAGGATAATTCACTTCGAAATTCTTTCAAGACGTCTGCTGTATCATAGATGTCAGGAGTCTGTTTACCGCTATTTATCATCCCCAGGGGAACCGTCAAGTTGAACGGTTCAACCGCACGATGCTTAACGCATGAAGATCCTATGTATCGGATCACCCTAAGAATTGGGACTTATTCACAGACGCAATTACGTTTGTCTATAATATTCAGGTCCACTGTGTTACCGGTTTATCTCCGTTTGAGCTCGTACTGTCGAGGATACCGTCTCCGGTCGCTATTGAAGCTCAACCCATGTTGGGAACATTCCCTTCACACCGCTTATTTCGGGATACCTGGAAGGCTTGGTTTGAAAAGAAGGTTCCGGCTGCTCGGAAAGCTATGGCGAAAGCGCAAGCTGCCTATAAGGCTAACTTCGACAAGCGATTTCGTACTACCGGTTCTTAATCCTGGCGACTTTGTTTTTGTCCGTAAGGAATATTACAATCCGGAAAAGGAACCAAAGCACAAACTATCTCCTAGTGCTGAGAGACCTTACAAGGTAATTTCCATCGGAAAAGACACTGTTGTGTTGGATATCAACGGCCTACATGAACGGCTTTCACGGGATCGCGTCACACTTGCTCCCAATCCTACTGCGGAAACTATCACGGTACCCCCCCACGGTAATCCAAGTGAAACTGAAGCTACTCCGCCGCCACGGCCCGCTACAGTTCCGCATCCGGATCGAGGCTTGACTGATTTGCGGCAGGAGTCGGCTAATTCTTCATCTACTCTATCAGAGAATCCTGTGGATCCACACCCCCTTGTAACGCTACCACCCGAGATCTTCACCGCTTCGGTACCTCAGCCTGAGACGGGGAAGGAGACGCATTACGTTGTCTCGCTCTCGATACCGAGCTCTGCATGTGGTGGCGATGAGTTGCCACAGCTTGGAAATCATCAGATCCTGTTAGTTACTTCCGTTAAGAAGCTATCATCGACTACGAAAACTGTGTCCGCAGACTGGCTTGTTGCTTGCCGCGATGACTTCACTGAAGTCTATCTCGTCCAGATCATGCATAATGCCACGAAGCACACCCTTTTGGGAGACTCAGAACACGCGCAGAGCACGTGCCCACTCGTTTACTACGCTTCAGAGTCAGGAATTGCGACACGGCGTGTTTTCCCGCTTGGGCGACGATTACAGTACCTAAAAAAGGTTTTTCAACCGACCCTCGTTGAACGGTCTTTTCGTTTGGAAAAGGCGGATTGCGCAGTGGAAATCGGCCATTTTGGCATATTTCTGATGCATTACCGTGCCGCCGTCGCCCACCGCAATGAGCGGCGCGGCACAAGGACACTTGGTGTGTTGCCCAACCAATGGGATTCGTTTGCACACACCCACCTGTCAGAAACCATCTCCAATGTGGATTGAGTCCACTATCAATGAAAATCGGTTGGACACTTCCACGTGGCAGATGGACGAACCAATCAGATGATGCTGCACAGCAGAAATGTTTGGAAGTGCACATGGCCACTTGGCAGTTGTTCCCCAACAGTAATCAGGTGCACAGAGCCACCTGTGTGCTGTTCCACACAATGAAATTTCTTTGCACTTGCAGGCAACACGCCGCATAACCGTCGAGCTCCACCGTCAGGACGGTCAACTCCCGTGATGTCGAGAGTAATGCTCGTGTTCGAGACGCGATAACTTTGCACTACATTGTCCAATTCGTATGGAATTTAGCTTGTGACGATTAGTACGTCGCCTTCTTTAAGGGAATATCTTGTTTGGCTAATTTGCACTTGTGACTACCAAAACACTACGACGGTTGAATCGACGCATCGATGCCTACTTGTGGGACCACTACTGGTTGTTAAAGGAGTCAATACGCCACCAGGGCTGCACTCTTTTACCCGCATCATCTCGGGAACTCCGTCAGGAGACAGTATGGTGAATTCAACGACCGACCAAGCGGTGTATCTACGTGAGTACGTTGTGGAGAAACTTGTGAATCACAAACAAGCTCCAAATGGAGAATGACTTTATCGCATGCAAGGGTATGGATTTCCGTCATAGGAAGACACCCACGAACCTTTGGGACATCTGCCTAGGTCTTTCATCGTTCGCTATCACCGACGCACCGGTACACCACTAGCGCCTAACATCCGCGAAGCCCAAACTGGGTGACGCTACTGTAGCGATGACACGCATAGCCCGCGGAGGGAACTCTCGTTGCTCGACAAGAAGAAGAAGAAGAACTTGAAGTAGTTGCTCCATGAAGAGAAGAATAAGAAGAATTTGCGAATGAAGTTGAAGGAAGATTACCATGGAATGGTTTACCAATTATGGTTATGAAGATTACCGACAAACGGTTGAAGAGAAGATTTACCGATAACGATCACTATGAAGATTCAAGGAAGAAGAAGAAGAAGAAGAAGATCTATGAAGAAGAAGCAAAGAAGACTTATCAGAAGTTTACCACTAGTTGTTGGTTCATTTAATTCGTTTATCTATCATTCAGGTCATGTAGGTGGTCAACGCCAAGCGTTCCGGAGCATCCCATAGAGGAAGTTCTTCATGATTGAAAGTACTGCGCCACGAATGCGCGTAAGTCTTCCGTCGTGGAAAGGTTCCCAGAAATATTCACCCATTGAGGTCAGGAACTGGCGGATGGAAACTGCTCCTGGGTCAGTCACCAACGGATTATCCATACTTGGGTTATATCCAAAGTCCGCACCCGGGGCGCCCATTCTACAACCTTGGTCAACGTCCACTGCGTCATGGTCCATCATCGGATCGTCGATGTCGGCCGGCGGTGCGAACTCGTGACCATCGACATACCCTTTCGGGTGTCCATGAGGAATAATACGCGGTGCGTCTCGAATAGCTGCAGCATGAGCAGGGGAACACAACACGACCTCGTAGGGATCATAGTAGACAAAATCACCGGCTCGGTAACTCCTGCGTCCTGGAGAACGGTCGAAGACCCTACGCTCTCCGCGACCACGCGGGTTATAAGGCACGGTGTCCCAATTCACGCTGTCAATGACGTCGACTGGGTACCTGAGTTCTTCCAAGTTGGACTCATCCCCGAGGGGAACTCGCAGGTCGAGCGTACGAAGATTGTTCCGGAGTGCCTTCGGAAGATACCAAATTCGGCATTGGTCATGCGCTTCCCATAGAGGGAACATCGCCACACTGGCAATCCATTCGGTTAGGAACACGGACCACTAACCGCTATGTCGGTTGGCCAAGATCTTCGAACCTAAGTAGGTCGAGCATGGAGGCAACTCTGGGAGACATCCACGAGGAACTTCCACCGTACACCACGAATCGGGCAGGGCAGGATAACGTTCATGAAGTAATCGTGCTGCGATCGCTCGAGCTTCTACGTTCTGGTAGGGAACCGAGGATCCGAATTCGGCACGAGCCTTGCGCTCAAACCGTACGCGGTCCTGCAAGTAATCGCCTCGCGGCGTGCTTCGCTTGTAGCGGAGCTGGGCACGGAGCAACGGTCGCTCACATCACAGTAATTCCTCAAAGACAACCGGTCGCGCTAATCCAGCAAACTGTTGGATATTCCCCGCCAGGGCAGCCAAGTTGGCACCGTAAGATTCTTCTCCGCGATTCGGAAGATGACAACATCGAACCCGTACTCGGGTGGAATGAGGGTATTACCAGAGGTATGGACCAAGCGTTGGTATGCGATTCTCGCCATGTTACTTCTCGTGTCGTCACGGGTCTGAGCATGTCTCACACCGAGATGATCAAGAAGTATCGCTACGCGCACGCGCCAATCCCACGACTTGGCAACCGCAACTGGAAGGTCACCAGGAAGTACACCATTCTCGGCATACGAGTCTAACAATGTGGCGTCATTTACCGATACGGTATGGAACCAAGGTGCACAGGAATACAATCGGGAGTCCGGCAATGGATCACGGTTGACAAGTATGCTACGCGGAATCCAAGTTGGAATGGCCGGCACGGTCGGCATAAGAAAGGAAGCGTTCGACGGCCTCACGTCCAGGGCTTGACCAAGAGGCACTGTTGGAGGCAGAGGAACCGAACGGAAACCGGTATGAATCTGACCCATCAGAGGATTTGAGGGACCCGCCAGGGGAAGGTACAGCATTCTGGAAAGGTCCCGCTGCGGACGGTGTCTGTTGTCCAAGGAAGGGTATAGGTACACTCGCGTTTGAGAGGTCTGGAGAGACTGGTGTGATATCCGAGTGTGAATCTATGGATGCTGAGTGTTCGGAACCCGCCATCGCGGTCGGATTTTATACTGATGTGCGTCACGGAACTCGTCGTCAACCAGGGTGGTTTCCTCTTGAGAAGGGAGATGTGTCGAGCAAATCCTCTTCAGGGATACCATTTCGGTAGTGGCAATCATAAGTTATTGAGATGCCCATCAATGGAGAACTCGAGGTTATGAGTAGCACGATGACGTGGATTCGGACCGGGAATGCGTACATGTGTACCACTATTTGGTTGTTTGGATGAAGTGAATCTTTTCATAATTTTTAGAAACACCCCGTGGGTGTTGGTCCGACACTGTCAGGACTTCCCGGGACGGGAGGTGCACATGAGGTGCTTAGATTGATCTATTATTTAGATATTTTTGATAGCCCTCTATAGGGCCGCTAATTCTGCTACTTAGGTGATGGCTCACCCCAGAGAGGTGAATTGATGTCCGGATAACATCCCCAAGATAACCTATATCAGAATTAAGAAACCTGAAGATGTCCATTCGATTTCCTTAAGATGTCCATATGATATACGTAAATGATGCTCAGACGATGCATGAAGTATATCCAAATGATAACCGCCTGATAGGCAAATGATGTACGAAGAGATGTCCATTGGATTTTGTGAGTTCCAAATGATGCACCCTGGATTTCCAGACATCCATAGAACATATCTTCGTGCATCATATGAATATCTTTAAAATAGTTTTCGTACATTTAAAGGACATGTAAAGAGCATCAACTAGGTGCATCCAACGGGGTACCACGGCATATCATTCGGATATCTTGGATGCACAGCAGATATCCGACTGATATTCCATAGATGTCCCAGATTCTCATCCGATGGACATCTATCGCGCATCACTTTATCTCGCAGGAACCGCCATCACCAACCTAGTAGTGGTAACCCGGTGTGCGGCTCTAACTATTTCGCCTGCGCGACGACTCCCACTCCTCGCGGAGCGAGTTACCACAGTAGGGTCTAGTTATCCCCCGGCTCCAAACAGGAGAGTGCACGCAGTGCATACCTCCATTGGTCTTGGTTTTTTTTACTTTCCTTGTGACTCGTGGAGTGGACTTATATTTGTTTACCGACCGGTACTATCTCTCCGCCCCAGTACTTGGGTTTGTTTCTCTTCTTTCTTTCGTTTTTATCATTGGTTTGGTTTAATACTGCCTATTTCTATTTGGTTGTTCCACCTTTGGATGTTCACATTTGGCTCCAGATACGGTCATTGGTCACCTACGATCTACACTACTGTGTCCGCCTCTTCCGGCCCCTTTTTCCCGTTCGGGCATTCTTTTTCAACCCTGTGGTGTAGCCTGAGGTTCTCGTGGATTTACACCAACACCGGAGGATACGGGGTGCGCTGTCACTGTGCGAACCTCTCTTGAGAGAGAGGATTCGAACTGCATCGGTGGCTTTTTCCTTCCTGAGATTGCTCCACCATCGGCAAATCCACGTGCAACTCATAAAGAGATATACCTCACCTCCGTACCGAAGCGATTAGTACGAATCGCATAAGCGACAAAGTTTCGAGAAACGCGTCAATCTACAGTTACTAGAGATGCCTTCAACAGTCGGCCACGTGGCACAATCTGAACGGATGATGAGCTTTTAGAATTTGTTCGGATTTGCCTTAATTCGGTGAAATCTGGGTTCTAATTGGCACGCTCTGATTGGCCGACAAAATGACACTTGTCAAATCCAGACTCGGCCGGATAATAGTCCCTAAAATTGATTTTGGAACTGCATTTTAGGTTCCACTTGGCACTTCTTCAATAAATGTTCCCGATTTCTGATTGGCCTATGCCACTTTGGAAGATGCGGTTCCAGCTGATCGGCTTTGCTCAGTTATGATCACTCTTTCCGATTGAGACGGCGCGTGACCAGATCATTTCTGATCACTTAGATCAGAAGAGTTAGATCGCAAGTGATCGGCTTGTGACGGTAATCTAACTGGTGCCGCCTTGAGAGATTCCTGAGAGAGAGAAAAGAGGGGCAAAGGAAAGAATGAGGGGTGCATGCGCTGCGCCGCTCAACTTTTTATTTTAAAAAGTACGCTGGCACGCGCGCCGCACACTACTTCTGTAAGCGCTCCGGAGCGCAGTCAGACCGTGAGGAGCGGCGCAATGATGTGGGGCGCATCATTGCGGCGCCCCTCACAGACGAATATTATACCGCGAATAACTCCGCGCGTATACATCGTCGGTGCCTGGCCAAGTCCATAAGGCGGCGCCGGTGCGCATAAACGTCGAAATTACCCGTAGAAATTTCTCGGAGAAACTGCTTCAACTCTCCCAGGAGCGCCTCCGAGAACCCAGACCCCACGACTTCCTGGGGCAGGGCATGTGCGGCGTCCTGGACAGTGGGGGCGGGGGCCGGCGCCGGAACGGCCTCCACGTTCAGGACGTGAACGGGCCCGAGCGAGGACTCGTTGGCTAGCGCTCGAATAGGGCTCGTGACGGAATCCTTCATGATGAACATAGTTGATAAGTTGACAAGTGGTAGGGATAGGAACGTAAGACGCACGAGACCTCGAAAGTCTCGTTCTTATAGTCTAGACCATAGCTTAACATACACCTGAACTTGCCATGACGGCAGGTTATGGCAAGTGTCATTGTCATGATGGCAGATCAAGGCAGTGTCATTTGCCAGCATGGCTATATGACGACTTGTCATAGGTACACGTGAATTCCACGGTGAGTGCTGCGTTGCGTAGACACCACGTGGGCGGCATATGCGCTAAACGTATCTACTCATCTACGCCTCTCATTGGGCAGCACGGTAGATACGACGTAGCGATTGGCGAAGCCGACCGTACCGTCGATTGTCGCTTTTAATCGACCCTTCCTATAAGAAATTTTTGCCGCTTGCGGATCACGCGCGGATGTAAATTTGATGGTTTTTCAAAAATAGAAGCGCACTATGTGGTGGAATGGAGGATTAAAATCGCCTCCTATGACCTCATTTAGGGTGCCAAAAGGGAGTTTGCTGTGAGTGTAGGAGGAGTGAGAAAAGATAGTGCAAGTGTCATAACGCACTCAGAACAGCCTATCATGCAAGGAGAACAACCTCAGCACACCCTCATATGACATTCACAAAATTGAAAAAATTGATATTTTAATATGCACCGTGCCAAAATGGAGGTCGCGCGGAAGGCTTAATGAATGTAATGTGAGGGTTTACAACATCCGATTACCTTCATGTTACGTTCACAATTTTGAAAAAATTTCTAATAGGGCCTCCGGTTGTGCATAAAAGGTCGGGAGCAGACGCCTCCGAATCAACTCCGGCCAGACCACTTCCCTTCGACGACATCCCCCCACCTTGCCCTACAAGAAATTTTTGGAAAAAGAGGAGTGCAACTTGAGGTTGCCCGGCACTCATGGATGGTACTTGGATGCCATCTGGACCTCATTTGGAGCGCCCGCGATGTCTGTTTTCAGCTCAATTTCAAGGTGTTCAAATGGAGGACATGCGCCATGCCGATGGAGGGCACTATGAGTGCAAGTGATACACATTGCACTCCATCTGCGCCCAAATTGCTTTCATGTTGCTCCCGGCTTTGTCAAATTAGACTCCAAGCGCACTCCGAATAATGAAAAAAACTACTAAAAAAATTGGTTTGCCGTTGCAGTGGTGTCCAAATGGAACGCGGATGGCGTACACAGAGAGTGCACTCGGAGGTTTAGCAGAGCGAAATTGGCACTCCAAATGCCCTCATAAAAATGAAAAAATTTCTTCTAGGGTTCACTCCTC
The DNA here is from genome assembly GCA_022539475.1 of Gracilaria domingensis. Classification (NCBI taxonomy): domain Eukaryota; phylum Rhodophyta; class Florideophyceae; order Gracilariales; family Gracilariaceae; genus Gracilaria; species Gracilaria domingensis. The sequence continues at coordinate 184,024 of VCMS01000155.1, read as the reverse complement.
ATCTTTTCTTCCCCTTGTCGTCTCAACCTTCTTCCCCCCTCTCCTCAACTTCTCTCACTCTCCCCCCTTCGCGGCGTGGTCTCGGCGCCCCCCAACGCTCACTGCTACTCACACAGCCCTTGGTCTGGGCTAGTCTTGTGAGAGTCGGCAAAGCGTCCGCACTACCCTACGGTTGAGTTAGCCTTGTGCGGGCGCGACTCTCTCTCCCGAAGCCCGTTCTACTTGGTTCCCCTTCTCTCCGTCTTCTCCGTTGTGGTTCTCTTTGTTGTTGTTGTTCCCATTATCGTTCTTTCCCGTTTCCACCCCCGCAGTTGTCTTTGGTGTTGCTCTTCTCCATGCCTTCGTCGTTTTGCGGGCCTTCCCTGCCTGCATCTGTTCCCTTGCTTCTCGTCTCGGCCTTGGACTCTAGTTTTACTGGTTCTTTCATGTTGCGATTCCCTTCCTCACATAGTGTTGCTTTGGACCTGTTGTTGCTAGACACACTTTGTGATACCGTGTAAGGTTTCTATTCACCTACGGCCCAGAGGCAATCGTTCAAGAGTAAGTTGTTCTCAGATGCTCTTTTGGCATTTTGTGTAACTACTAACTTCCTGCTTGTTTCACATCAATTGCGAAGGTCTTCCGTCTCATCCAGCGAATATTCGTGCGTGGTTGACCCGGACAAGGGTCTAGAAGAAGTCCTAGATCCCGTACCGCAGATAAAGAAGTCGGCTGTGCAGCTTCTTGACGGGCCACGCGAACGTCATATCTTTCGCGTAGCCACTCAGAAGAAGAACCGCTATCCTACCCTTCCGCCGCGTAAGCGAATCTTCAAACGCTGTCGTGTCTGTGACATCAAGGTCCAGAGCCAGCGCCAGCTTAAAGTCCATCATACTGGCTGTGTGGGGCAAACTCGGAAGAGTGAAAACCCACCAGACTGTCCGAAGGTCCGCTCTCTTGCGAGATGGTAAACCAGCGACAGAGCCCTCTGTACCACCGTAGCTCGGGTGTAAGACCGAAGTGGCGACTGGCTATACCTACAGAGGTGCCAGGTACGATCGTGGGGAAGCGATGAGAAACTCCAGAGATGGGTGGTATCGGCAACGATGCGTCGCGACCAATGACCGGTGTAGTCCCGAGAGGGAAAGCAACACACACAACAACAAACAACCAACACCCACAAGCGACCGGTAGAGCCTCCTCGGCACTGTGCCCGGAGCGGGGCGAGATCCTCCATCAGAGATGCACGGGGTTCCGTAGCCACGGCGAAACTCTATACAGAGTCGGATCACTTCGTAATCTAGTCTGATACCTCCTTGGTATGACTCGCAAGTCCTGACATCAACGACAGATGTTCCTCAAGGGTACCGAGAGGGTAGGACCACCGTAACCAGACGCGGTTATAGTCGTGAGAGTGATAACCCACGTAGGCGGTTGGCGCCAGAGCCCCACTCGTGTAGAGTTCACGCAAAAGAGCGCTACTCGACAAAGAGTTCACTTGGGGAGTGCTCGGGTTGACTTTACAAAGGTGCTCGCGACGGCGAATTCGAGCTCACCTAAGTAGGTCTAAACTAACTATGTACACGTGGTGCACACCCGCTGGGGTCCGTACACGTGGCTAATCCAGTGTCAGACGCCTCAGGTGCACCACCTATCCTCCCATATTATGCACACACGCTCGTGGTATACACGCGTCCACCTAGCGGTACTAGCCAGCAATGGCAACCCTGATTACAGGTAAAAATCTGGGAAAGCCATCCAAAAGTAACCTCCAAAATTGGGTCCTACTCATACATTGGGGGTGCATCCTCCTATACTCATCCCGGGATATATGAGTTGCATCATTCCGATTACCACGCGAATTGCGTTGCTCTACAGGCCGTCGCCATCGCAGAGTTTTGTGCCGTACACACTATACCGAGCTGGACATACACTGCAAGGCTTGCGACCTCCGGTTCTCTGAAGCACACAATCGGCGCGTTCACTACAGCAGCCGCCGTCATCGTGCGACACTAAGAAAGAAGAACAATACTATCTTTCAGAGCACAGGCCTCTCTTTTCATTGTCAAGTTGTGACACATTTCTATTGATATCTCAATACATATATTTGTAGAGCAAAACCCCAGCGATGAGATCGTCTCTCAAGGCGTTCGAGTCCTTGCCCTCTAGACGAGGTGAACTCAGTGGTGAGCCCTCCGAACACGGATAGTGCGGGTGTAAGACCGCCCGTGGTACGGGATATACCTACGGAGGTTGAGGGGTGAACGGGCCTGATCCAGGAATCCGGCGAAAAGCGACGGAATGGTTGAGGAGGGAGGTACCGTAGAGCGATGTAAGCCCTAGGTAGAAAAGGGGAAAAGGAAGGGAAACCAAAGGAGGAAAAGAGAGGAATCGCGCGGCAGGACGTGCGGCAATCGGCAACAGACCCGGCGCCGGGAGAGGACGATGTGTATTAAGCTCACGCGGCACAACTCTATACAGAGATGGAAACGCTACCAATTGTGGTGAAAGCAGTTCAACTGCACAGTAAACGAAACAGAAAGTCCGAAGACACGGAATAAATAAGCCCAAAGGCAAGGCCACAATGGTCAGTATTGCCTGAGTGATCCCGAGGGATGAATCCAATCCGTACCGTACGCGGTGACCCTCCTGAGGGAGTTGTACACTTCGCGCAGGCGAACTTAGTTCAGAGCCGAACTCGGTTACCCTTTACTGAAGGAGGAGGTGACCGGGAGGTCACCTTTTATATCGTAACCGATAAATTAGTTAAACTAAATTAAATAATCTATTGCACACCTAAGCAGGTCCATACACGTGGTGCACGTGACAACCCGCGGCAGCGGCCAGTAAAATATCCGACAATCATAACAAGACATGTGTGAACACACCCATCCCTACACACGCTTCCACGCGACCAGCACTCATCTATGCCACGTCATGGCCGACCCCTCAGGGTGCCATACCTCAATACTGCCAAAAAATATCCCATCTGTGGGCCAATACTCATACCTTTCGAGTACCCGGAATCATCCTTACCAGGGGTTTATGAAAACAATCCCCGTGTACCGGGCGAGCACGTTTTGCTCTACATATCCCCCTCCTTAGCGCAGGAAACATCCGGTTTGCAAGCGGAGACTCATCAGCGAGTTCGCATATAAGCGTGATCCACCATGGACATATCCGAGATTCCGGTTCCTCGTCACAACGAGACACACGCGCACGCGCACTCAGCTTCTCTGCACTCAGACGATTCAGTACTTGAAGTTTCTTTTGCGATCGAGGATTCGATGAACCCTCACCAGGGCGGCGAGCAGCCTTCCCAAGCCGGGATTCCGAACGTTTCGGGTCCCGCAACTCCCGCGACAGGGTATTTCGGCGGTTTCGCCTCCGCTCCTCTGTCTCAGAGTCAACATCACACCTCTAAACCGAATCCGGTCGACGTCGCGGCGTGGAATTCCGCTCAGGCGGTGCCCTTACTGGCGACTCCAGCTGGCTGGATAGCGCATGAATCGCTCCTTGTTCAAGATCCGACTACCGGAAGAAGCTGGGCCTATTCCAGAGCGCTCTGGTTTCACCCGACAGCGGTTCGCAACAGTGCGTTGATGGATTCATACACCGAGAACGGTATGCTGCCTGGCCGCCTGCACCGAGATATGGTGGATTCCTGGGATTGGAGACACCGCGTGGCGGTTGCACCTCACGTGTTGTCACGAATGCGACGCGGCCGTGGATACGAAACGGTGGATGAAGCGCGCGCGGCTATGGCGCGATTGTCATACTTTCGGAAGGACCGAGCCTCGTTCCCCGAGAGGATCCCCGAGTCATACGGGTTCGACCTTTCCCGGTTCCGAACTTACGGAGAGATCAAGTATGGCGCGAACCTCGCGGACTTCCAAGCGGCGGAAAACTTCCCGGAATCGATGCCGGCGGACATTCTCCTGTCCAACAGGCCTATCCTGCGAGCGGAGTTCCGATATCTACATCGCCCTTCGGGAGAGGGAAGCTTCTTCGACCGATTGCGAAACGAACGCAAGTGGCGATCCCGGTTCGGGTATCTGATTCCACACCAGAACATGGAGGTTGAACGTTTGCGTCCGGACGCACTAACGGGTCGATTCGCTCCACTCCCATCGTGGTGGGCTCACTATGAGGTACCACGCGGGTGTTTCCCGGAATTGCCTCCGTGCATCTCCTATATGGGATCACGCATGATTGCGAATCCGCACTCGGAGTATTGGATGCTCTTCATCGCCGAATGGGCCGCTCGCGTTGCCGCATTTATGCTATGGGAAGCATACGACCAGAACCGTGTTTGGTATTTGCTTCCGAGGTTACGGAATTTGATTAGGTCACTGGACTTATACACCGCGCTCGGTTCGGACGACAACGTCAGCGAGGTATTCAGCCTTATCTATCTCAACGATTCCATTGATTGGAGTACGGTTCCGGCGGAAAACGTCCCCAGGGGCACTCGTTCGCACTACAAACGTTCGCCAGGACGAAGACATCCGGGTGCCGGTGACTTCGTGTATTACGATCCCCAGTTACCGTCCCGAAGGAGCGGGCTCTCGTCCTACGCGGACTTCCTCGAGTGGTTCCGAGCGATCACCCTATTGGGTTCATGTTTTCCGACAACTATTACTCCGTAGCAGAGGAGGACGATGCAATGGTGGATGACACTGTGGAAGACCCGGAAACGGGAGGTCCGTCGGCGGCTTCCGCAGGAGTTCCGGTTTCCGGAGGGGCGGCTGCGCCAGTTGCTCCTATCGGTTGGGGCGTGGGCCCTTCGCAGGGGAATATTGACCCTCGCGTGGTAGCGATGCGCAACCAACTCCTCGGACTTGGGGTGCCGGTTCCACCGGATATGTACGACCTCGGCCAGCTGTTGGCATTGGGCGCGCAGGCTTTCGCGAGTCAGCCTCCCCAAGCGGCGCCGTCCAACCCTGGAGGTGCCGGTCCTTCGACAGGATGGCAGTGATCCCAACGGTGGGTTCCCTCCATGATGGGCTGTAGTAGGCTCTGCGACCAACGCACTCCGCAATAGCTAGCGGTACAATTCTCCTTAGAATAAAATCGACTTCGATATCAGTTCCTTCATAACCGGATTACGGTTCAATGCGTTTGGCGCACCATCGTTCCAATGCGGTTCTCCAATACGCGTGTAGCTTCACGACATGTTCACATGGACCGTTAGACGGTAGTTTGCTTCTTTCCGATAAATCGGCGTCCGTTAAACGGAAATCATCTTTCTTCTTTCATCCCTTCGATACTTCCTTCCGTAGGAACAACCCAAACATCTTGGTAATACCATCAATTATTCTCCCACAAGTGGGCCCGTCGGTTCACCTCGCGGCACAGTAGTACTGTCACCCTACCTGGGCTGCGTCCAAGTTTGGAGGTGGCGGTAAGCGCTTGCGCCTGTAGTAGGCGAGAACCTTCGATCGAGGCAGATGTCCGATCGGCTCGAAAGTATCCTCCTCAGGGGAGTATCCGTACCAACGGACTTGGTATTCAGTCTCCCCAATGGGGATTCACGACGTGATTCACGATGCGTTCGATAACGAATTCTTGTGAGAACACTTCCCGTTCGCGGGCCTCCATGGCGTATGGGCCACTCCCGCTGACGCAATTTCACCTGGAGAGGTTCTGTAGCTGCCTGAAATCACGCAGATGAAGCTTTCCAAGTGTTGGAGACGGGCTTACTTCCGCGGTTTTCCACGCATTCCGCTGTGGCGGCCGTACTGTAACTCGCGTCCTACGCGTCCTATCCTTGAGCTAGGGAGGTATTTGCAAAGCACTCGATCAGACGAGTCCAACGGCATCACGTTATTGCACGACAGTCGAGAGACCAACAAACGGTACTACTTCCGGTTGACGAATCTCCCGGCCTTCACGGGGATAACCGTTTCGGTGACGGAGGTGCGCACGGCACTCCCTTGGCAGAGCGGCGGTTCACCCGGTCCACGGGGCTCTTGCCAAGAGCCCTGATTGGCTCTACGCCACAGATTGGCGACCACGACAATCGTGCGCGTGCCGTGCTCGGCCACCCGGTCGCAAAAGGTCGCCGACCGCTCAATAGGGCTTTCCACGTTGTAACTTGCGTCGCGTGGCACGCGCCTGGTTCTGTCAGGCCCCGTGTCACGGAGATTGCACTTCTTGCAGTGGCGGCGGAGTTCCAAGTCTCCACACGCAATGTGGTTCACACTGTAGAGTCTCGGCTTCCAAGAAAGCGTTAAAAGTCCCACAAGGGAATCCATAATGAGTGGTAATACTCAGCACAACTCGTTCACGAGGCTTCCCTTTTCAGGGTTGCAGAGCTATTATTCCGCGTATGGCGGCTTGTCCGGATCTGCGGAAACTGTCTTCACAGTTCGACTGTCATTCTTGACGCGGTTACGCGACTTCGAGCGGTTAGCAATCCCATGATGGGTAGCTGCTTCTGCGGCGACGTTCCGCCTCTCATAGGCACGTTCCGTGGTAACGGAGACTGATACGGCGGAGTCCTCACGGTTGGGGTGCGACAAGGCAACTGTGCCGCTAGATTCTCCCACGGGAGCGATTGGATTGTCAGTATGGATCACATTTCCCGTGGTTGGGGAACCGGGCGACACCGGAGCGTCAGTGCCATCCGCAGCAGCTGCGGTATCCTCCCCCTCCTTAGGTGGCGCCACGGGCTCCATCAGGAGATGGGGTGGGGGTGTTACTCTTGTAAATACTCGTGCAGAATCGCCGGGCGCGACGGTAGTGTAGCGGCTCTTGACGGTTCTGCCTCCTGTTGAGGATCCTCTGATTGGGTATTGGTTGAGGTGGGCACAACGCGGTCGCGCGAGATTCGTTCATGACGTCCGTCAATGTCGAGTACGACGGTATCCAGATTGACGGAAATGACGCGATACGGTCCATCAGCGATGGGGGAGAGCTTATGTCTCTTTTCCTTGTCAGGGTTGTAATACTCGTTCCGAAGGAACACAAAGCTGTTTGGCTCTACCACCACTGATGTACCGCGAATTCGGCGATCGAAATTACGCTTGTACGTACGTTGTGCCTTGTCTATGGCCTTCCGGGCTTCCGATACCATCTTGGTTAACCAATTCTTCCAGGTGTCCTTGTACATCCGTGGTGACGGGAAAGACGCTGGCGTCGGTTGTGATTCGATTACTACCGGTGGCGGTATCATCGAAAGAACGAGTTCAAACGGCGAAAGCTTCGTTACCCAATGCACTTGGGTGTTATACGCGTACGTAATAGCATCGGTGTACAAGTCCCAATCCTTTGGGTGATCCACAACATAGGATCGTAATGCGTTAAGCATTGTACGATTAAATCGTTCTACCTGCCCATTACACTGGGGATGATAGGTTGTTGTAAACAAATTCTTGACATCCAAGATACGGCATACGTCCATAAATAACTTTGACGCAAACTGCGAGCCATTGTCTGAAAGCAGATTAACGGGTGGCTCGTAAGTGAAGACCCAATGCGTCACAAATGCTTATGCAACTGCTGCTGCAGTTATCCGCTTCAACGGAACCGTTCGCATTAACTTCGAAAACCTGTCCGTGATAACCAGGAGATACCTGTGACCGCGTGCGGTTCGAATTAATTCGCCCAGAATGTCGATAGCGACGAACTCCAAGGGAGCCCGGACTGGGAAGAGCGTCATCGACTTCGAGTTTCGTCGACGTTTGACGTTGTTCTTGGCGCATTCCGTGCATGAACGGCGAACTGCGTAGCAGTCGAATGCCATAGCTGGCCAATAAAAGTCTTTTCGGATAGTTAGATACAACTTCCTGCCACCAGAGTGTCCCCCAATCTTTGCATAGTGGGATATATGGAGAACCCTCCATTGTAGGGAGTTTAAAACCACAATTTGAGGGCGTGGCCCAGCAATCCTAACAAGGAATCCCTGATCGTTGATTAGAAAGGGTATCTTGAATCTCCCATTGAGTCGGGCCCTTATCTGGGTACAGAAAGGATCCCCGTGTTGTTCACGTATTACCTTTTCAACGGTAATGGGTTCAAATGAGCCAGGCGGTAGCTCGGCCGTTTCTGCGGCGAGAATATCGTCACAGACGTCATCCGTAATTTCGGAGTCTTCTTCCCAGTCTTCCACCAAGAAGCATGGTATGTCGTCGTCGTCGACAGGTTCTGCTTCACGAGACGTTCCTAAGCGGGAAAGCGCATCAGCCTGCATATTCAGGGTGCCCCGTTTGTACCGCACATCAAAATCTAATTCCGATAAACGGAGACGCCAACGCATAAGGCGACCCGATGGCTCGGAGATCTCCATAAGCCAGCAGAGAGCCGAATGATCGGTATGCACCTGAAAATGGGTTCCCATAAGATAGGGTCTTAAGGTAGACAGCGCCCAAACGACGGCGAGACACTCTTTCTCAGAGACTGAGTAATTACGCTCATGCACGTTCAATGAACGAGACCAGTATCCAACTGGACGTCTCTCGCCTTCCCTCGAGACTTGAAAGAATGCACACCCCACTTGGTGGTCACTGGAGTCAGTATCAACTTCATATGGAAGCCCTGGAGTGGGCAACGCCAAAATCGGCGGAGACGTAACAGCGTCGATTAACGACGAAAAGGCGGATGCTTCCGCATCGCCAAATGGTTCCAGTTTAACTGGCTGTCCTTTCCTGAGGAGAGAATTGAGAGGAGCTGCAGTATCAGCGAAATTCGGGACGAACCTACGGTAGACATTACACAAACCGAGAAATGATCGGAGTTCCGTTTGAGTTGTCGGATGTTTCGCTTCCTTCAGCGACTTCACCCTTACCTCGTCGACCGAGAGTTTCCCTGGGCGGATAATGTGGCCCAGGTATTTCACCGAGTCGGTAAAGAATTCGCATTTCTTGAGCTTGAAGGTAACACCTGCGTCACGCAGAACCTGCATCACTTCCCTCACATGGGACATATGTTCATCCATACTGTTGGAAAATACGACAATGTCGTCCAAGTACACAAGACACGTCTTCCACTTGAATCTGGCCAACAGAATGTCAATCGCGCGCTGAAACGTAGCGGGAGCATTCGTTAGTTCGAACGGCATCCGTTTGAAACGGTACAGTCCTTGGTGACATACAAACGCGGTCTTGTCGCGATCTTCCTTTCGAATTGGAACCTGCCAGTAACCCCGATTGGCGTCAGGGGCGGTAAATACTCTGGCGCTTCCCAGCGTGTCGATGTACTCATTCATCCGTGGAATCGGATACACGTCTTTGACGGTAACGGCGTTGAGTCGCCTGTAATCGATGCAAAAACGGCACGATTCATCCGACTTCGAAACAAGTACAACGGGCGATGCCCATGACGACTGAGCTTGCTTAATTACGTCGGCACGTAGCATCTTCTCGACTTGAGACTTTTCTTCTTCCCGCGCTTTCGGGCCTGCCCGATACGGGTGTTGTGCGATTGGGCGAGTGCCTGGGAGCAGATCAACACGGTGCTCCGTAATTCCAATTGTTCCAAGGGAACCGTCCAACATGGGAGTAAATTCTCTGAGCATGTCTCGCAACTTCTCGCGATGAGACGCTGGGACATGGTCCAGATTCAACTTCTCTAATTCCTCAACAGGATTTGTCTGTTTTGTGCCAGGGGGTAACGCTGATTTAACCGGAATGAGCGGTCGTTCGTGGCCCGAACTAACTAGATTCACCTCTTTAGTAGCGACTGCTTCCGGTACGGCGGAGTTTCCATTTCTGGAGGAATCCGACAAAAAGGAGTTTCCAGGACGCACCTCCCCCTCCTTGGCTTCGGGCACACCGAGAACCTCGGACGTTGGGATTCTCGTCTGTACGAGCGCCTTCGAATGCGGAAGAACCGAACCCAGTACCTGGTGTTTGACTAGCCACTAAGTGGTTTTGCCAAAGTTGGCAACCAGTACCTTGAAAGGTTGATCGGGCTCGATAGAAACAACACTATTAGCTAAAGCGAGCTGTCGCTGATCGTACAGCGATGCAGACGGTTGAACTAGTCCAATTCCATGTTGTTTGGAGACGCACTGCACCCACACCTGGGATTCCGGCGGGATTGAAACTGATTTCGCTATGCGAAGCTTTGTTGATTTCGGATCCACGTTTGGAACCTCCTGAGCCACAGGTAATGGAACGCGCTTCCGGATTGCGCGCCTCAACGGCTTCCGAACGATCGGAATGGTTGTACCGTCTTCCATTTCCACTGTTTTCGCCCTTGGGCGTATCGCTTCGACAAAGCGGTAGCAAAAATCACAACCGAGTATAACCGGTGCAGCGAGTGAATCGCAGACAACAAACTCAAGTTTCACCACGTAGGTGCCAAGTCTCACTGTGAGAGTTAAGTAACCAACCGTGCGCAACGGGTTATTGTTCGCCTCAGCGATATCCAAGCCTGGACCATAGCGAACGAATTCCCGAAGTGCTGGGGGCACTAACGAAGAGTGAATGAGATTTGGCGCAGCCCCCGTGTCCAACACGGACAGTTGACGAACCATAAACTGGTGTGATAAGCCGAGGTCGGCGTAAACCATATAATTCCTTTTGGCCATAACAAGGACTCTATCCTGGTTACGGAAATTTCGGGACCGTACCCACGGACGACGGAGAACCGTTAAAAGCTCTGAGTCTACGTCAGATTGAGTCATCTTCCTCGTAAGGATCTTCCTCTCAAGGAAAGTGACCTGGGAGCGAAGCGGCGGCGCTTCGGACGTCTCCGATTTTGGCTCAGGAGACGCCCCTCCCGCAGGGGGAACTCCCAAGTTTAGTTTTTCTGGGCGGGGTTGGCCGGCGACGGCAAACTCTGCTCAGAGTGGGAAACAGAATTTCCGGGTTCGGGGTTGGTCACAGTTACCTGTTCAGCCTGGTCCCGAGGTTGCTCAGTTCGAACGTTCTGTCCTGTAACAGGATTGCCAAACTTGGCCCTTTGCTCTTCATAATTCTTACTCCGAACACGAGCACGGTCAGCTGGTGACAAGGACTCGTACTACCCGATAATTTTCGGTAACTCTCGAGCGGGCAACATGCACACAGGTGCAATATGACCGGGTTGGTAACAAATATGACAGATGGTCGTCACCGACTTATCGAAAGATCGATTACCATCTGGCCGTCGTTGCGGTTGCGCATTCACCGATCCGGGGCGTGAGAAACGGCTGCCGTTGGTCGCGTAAGCGAGTGGAGCAGCCTGTACCCGTGTTCCTCTCATATAGAGTGCGGGGTCACCTTCCGAGATCGGAGTCGACGACGACGGAATGTCAGAAGACCCGTACGACTCGCGAGCACTTCCAACGAAGTGGACATTATCCAGATCCGGGTTCACAGAGTTTCCACATTCCAAGGAAAGAGATGGAGATGACTCGTTGACGAGCAACGCCCTTGAGCGACGGGGTTTCGGCGTGCGTCGAGCACGGAGGACTTCGCCTTCAGCCTGGTCGTACTGGACCCATTCCAGATACGTAATCCTACGTTTCTCTTCGCGATATCGCGCCACCAAAGCCTTGATAGAAGGGTCCAACCCATCCACGAACATCGTGCATCTCTCCTGAGCGGAGTACACATTTCTACAGCGATGAAACGCTTTGTTCAACCGAGTTGAGTAAACCGTTTCGGTCTTTTCAGTCTTCTGCTTAGTATCTCGCAGAGCGAGCGTCACGTTGTGAAAAGCGCTTCCTGTTGCATAGGACCTCAGGAGGTATTGGACGCTTTCGGGCAACAGCTGACACCTCCCTCAGATGCACGGGACGACCTTCGGACCGAGTTAAACTGATCTTCAGGCATCGCTGACAGAAAATAGGGTAAAGCGAGAAACGCTTGTGCCTCGTTCATACCGAGAATGTCGGCTTCCTGCACAAAGCGGGCCAGGAAGTCCAGTACCAGAATTGGATCTTCGCCATCGAACTTCTTCGTAAAGACGATATTCAGTCTTCTGATGTGGTCCTTCACCTTACCGGTGCTTCGCGAGGTGCGACTTGACGATGAATCGTCCAATCGGTAATAACAATACGACAACAGCTTCCTGTAGAGGAGATTCGTTGGTTTCAACTCCTTGAGTCCAAGATGACGTCCACCTTTCTCGCGAGAGCGAATCATTCCTTGAGTGGCATATGTCGCCTTCGACTTCGTCCCGCGGGATCTACTCCCATACCGTTCTCGGTCTTCCTCACTGTCCGAAGAACTGGATGAAGTAGATTTCGCAGAGCGAACGCTAAAATTGGAACTAGAGGAATCCGAGTCGTAACGAAGTTCCTTTTTGGATCTTCGATTTCCGTGATACGGAGATTGGCGTGCCGAGCGCTTAGAGGCTTCTTCCTTAGCATTCTTCGCATCAGATGCGTTATCCATCCAGATGATCTCTTCTAGAGTAGACAACCGAGTGGTTAGGCGATCGATTTCAGTTCGATGCTCCTGAATAGAGGAATGGTAAAGCTTGAACAAAAGCGGCTTGTGCACCCAGACTTTCAAAAATGGAATTCACGTCTTGACGTAAGACACGAATGTCAGTGGTCGGATCTCCGATTTCAGCTTGATCAAGCTTCCGTCTGAGATACTGCAGATCCTCGAACAACGAGTTTTGCAGCTGACTGACACGCAGTTGAGCCTCGAGGTACGAGTATTCAGGGGTTTCAACCGCGTCGTCTGGTCTCTCCGTGGCCGGAGTACCCGTAACGGGCGGAGCTCCTGCCGTAGAAGCGGCCATCGGACCCGACCTGACTGACGAAGCTCTCCGGGGTTCCGGGACCTGTTCATTGTCAGGCGACCTTGCAGGTACGGAGGCGCGAAAACGCGGAGGCCTAGGCGGAGGCACACCAGCATCTCTGGCCACACCGTTTCTAGGGTTCGGCGCAGGTGGCGCCATACCAGGCCACGGTGTACCGAACAGCGTTAAGATCAAATTGACAACGAGAGGTCTCGATACTCCAAAGAGTAAGTAACGAACAACAAATAAAACACTCTAGAGAGTCCACTGCTCCACAGTAGCTTCCCAAAAACCAATTGATCATTAATCGTGAGACTCCTCGACAAGAACGAGAACGAAAGAAAGAATCCAGCCCGTTCTAGGTCGGGAGACCACTTGTAGAGCAAAACCACAGCGATGAGATCGTCTCTCAAGGCATTCGAGTCCTTGCCCTCTAGACGAGGTGAACTCAGTGGTGAGCCCTCCGAACACGGATAGTGCGGGTGTTAGACCGCCCGTGGTACGGGATATACCTACGGAGGTTGAGGGGTGAACGGGCCTGATCCAGGAATCAGGCGAAAAGCGACGGAATGGTTGAGGAGGGAGGTACCGTAGAGCGATGTAAGCCCTAGGTAGAAAAGGGGAAAAGGAAGGGAAACCAAAGGAGGAAAAGAGAGGAATCGCGCGGCAGGACGTGCGGCAATCGGCAACAGACCCGGCGCCGGGAGAGGACGATGTGTATTAAGCTCACGCGGCACAACTCTATACAGAGATGGAAACGCTACCAATTGTGGTGAAAGCAGTTCAACTGCACAGTAAACGAAACAGAAAGTCCGAAGACACGGAATAAATAAGCCCAAAGGCAAGGCCACAATGGTCAGTATTGCCTGAGTGATCCCGAGGGATGAATCCAATCCGTACCGTACGCGGTGACCCTCCTGAGGGAGTTGTACACTTCGCGCAGGCGAACTTAGTTCAAAGCCGAACTCGGTTACCCTTTACTGAAGGAGGAGGTGATCGGGAGGTCACCTTTTATATCGTAACCGATAAATTAGTTAAACTAAATTAAATAATCTATTGCACACCTAAGCAGGTCCATACACGTGGTGCACGTGACAACCCGCGGCAGCGGCCAGTAAAATATCCGACAATCATAACAAGACATGTGTGAACGCACCCATTCCTACACACGCGTCCACGCGACGAGCACTCATCTGTGCCACGTTAAGGCCGACCCCTCAGGGTGCCATCCCTCAATACTGCCAAACAATATCCCATCCGTGGGCCAATACTCATACCTTCCGAGTACCCGGAATCATCCTTACCAGGGGTTTATAAAAACAATCCCCGTGTATCGGGCGAGCACGCTTTGCTCTACAATATTGTTCTTGTTCGCTCTTCTCTATCTATTTGTCTATCGTTTGGTCTCCCTCGTTCTTTCTTGTGTACGTGCTTTTGTTTTTTGTCTTCTGCCGTACTCTATCTACATAGGCTTATATTTGGCTCGTGCTTCTTCGTCCGACTGGATTGGTACTCTAAGGGAGCCAACTTTATTATTATCGTTTTTGCCCCGTTTGGCTGTAACCGCCGAAGCCATCACCAAAGTGGCGTTTTCACTTCCCCCGCTGGTGCCGCTGTCGTGTTTGGTTATTGACAATGTAAACAAATTGGTGAGTTACTTTTAAGCGATGCTACCAATTGTTGCGAACAGATTAGTATTAGAATTACTTTTGGCAAAAATAAACAAAAACTTCAACAAAAAGAATTATTTAACTTGAGTACCCTCTAATTGCTAGCTATGTACTTACGACTCTATTGAAGCAAGGCGTGGGGAGAGAGAAGCGACAAGAACGGTCTTGCCACTTCCCACGCCATCTTATAGAGAACGTAAAGTACTCTTAGACTAGCTGTAGCCAGAAGTTTTGATAAACTACATTTTGTGGCATGCAAACCGCCACCTTAACGCATAATTTTCCATTTTGTGGTGCGGTAGCACCACAATTTTTTTTAAAACAAAGGCCACAACTGGCCGAATTATGAAGCGTTTCTCTCACTTTCCAACCCAGCCCGTGTGTTATGAATCTAAATTTCGGTTTTGTCTAGGACAAAACAAGGGATTATTCAGAACAATATTTTTATTGAATTTGGGATATATCTAATTATTGTTGTTATGACTTGATCGAATTTTTATTTTTACATGTATTTGTACAGTAAGTTTACTATAGCTACACTACTGTTTGTACAGTACGCCTCCTTAACTAAGTAAAATTCATTTAAGCTGTTTCGCGGAGCGCGCACTCGCTCTCTCTTCCTCTCCGCTCAAGTGCAGATCAGAAGAACAGTCTAGAAGTGCCTGCCCGACAAGCCAGTCTTTTCTGAAGTATTCAGTTGTCCGTAGACAAATTCTGAAACTATCCGAAAGTTCTAATATTTTACCAAAACATCAAAAGTGCAAAACTTCTAAAAAAGAAGTAACTCTTGAACAATACATTCTAAAACTTTGAAATTGATACAATTTGGTAGCATCGCCTTACAGTACTAACCCGTTTACAGTGACTTCTTCATTTGACTGTAAATCTGGCAAATGACCAGCAATGCTAAATTTGTTCACGTGGACCAGAGAGACAGCTTGGAGAGTCCGACGACAAAAAGAACGTGTCAAGTGGAACATATAAGTCGTTGGATCGTGGCAATGAAGGCCCTGTTGTCACAGCATATCAAAACTCACCACGTCAACAAATTGACACGAATCAAACGTCGACAAGTCGAGATCAGATTCCTGTCGTGGAGACAATATCTGGACATTCTTCATCAACCAATCAAATTGTGGCTTGTGCTCTTCGTAAGACTTTGCTATCTACGTTTACAAGTGGAAGAATCTCAAAGCCAATCATTCGCCGCCTCCCGAGAATATTAGGGAGCGAAGGTTACTGAGTAATAAATGCGGTTACCTACCAACTGACGAGGACCCTTACGCGCCGCTGATCACTCGCCATCTTAAGCCTGGTAACGCTGCAAGTAACCGACTTGACAGGATACTTAGGGCTTTAAATAAGTCGCCCACAGAGTGTAAGCCGACAGGCGGCATTTCTCTCCCACCTGACATCGTTACGTCACGTGCGGGTGAACTGTGCCGTTACTGTCACCGTCACAAGGCACCTACGGTATCGTGGCCAGATCACAACTGCTCGGCCAATCATATTCGTGCATTGGTGGGCCAATTGAATTTCGGGCCAGCTGGCCTTCAAGTCCTCGTGTCCAACGTAGACAGGTTGAGGGTCGCCTGCTGTGGAGCAATCCCAGGAAGGGAAAGCCAGCGAGGCAGTTCGAATCCCCGCTCTCAAGAGAGGTTCGCGCAGCGACAGTGCACGCCGTATCCTGCAGTGTGGGTGTAAATCCACGAGGACTTCAGGCTATACCACAGGGTTAAAAAAGAATTCCCGAACGTTAAAAAGGGCCAGAAAAGGCAGACACAGTAGTGTAGATCGTAGGTGACCTATGACGGTACTTGTAGCCAAATATAGACATCCAAAGGTGGAACAAACAAAAAGAAATAGGCGGTAATGAACCAAAGCAATGGTAAAAACAAAAGAAAGAACAGAAACAAAGCCAAGTACTGGGGCGGGGAGGTAGTGCCGGTCGGTAAACAAATATATATGCACTCCACGAATCACAAGGAAAACAAAAGAAAAACAAGACCAATGATGGTATGCACTGCGTGCACTTTCCTTGTTGGAGCGGGCGGATAACTAGACCGTGCTGCGGTAACTCGCTCCGCGAGGAGTTGGAGTCCTCGCGCAGGCGAAATAGTCAGAGCCGCGCACCGGGTTAGCTTTACTAGGTTGGTGATGGCGGTGAGCCATCACCTAAGTAGTATAATTAGCGGCCCTGTAGAGGGTTATTAAAAATATCTAAATAATAGATTAATCTAGCACCTCGTGTGCCCCTCCCGTTCCGGACAGTCCTGACAGTGTCGGACCAAAACCCACGGGGTATTTTTATAAATTATGAAAAGATTCATTCCATCCAGACAACCAAATAGTGGTACAGATGTACACGTTCCGGGTCCGCCTCCACGTCATCCAGCTACTCATAACCTCGAGCTCCCCATCGATGGGCGTCTCAATAATTTATGATTGCCACTACCGAAAAGGTATCTTTGAAGAAAGTTTGCTCTACACCCGCCATTCTTACGACCTGTGGTGTAAGGACGTTTTGGCTTACTGCCATCATATCCTTACAGAAGATCATTAGCTTCGTGTTAGCGCCTACCGAGAGTTTGCCAGCGTCGCCAGGTTGCCAACGGGTGATCCAACTGCGAAGATCAACCAGAATCCGAAGGAAACAATTGATACAATTAGTGACGTCATCAAATATTTTACAACTAAGCATTAAGTAAATATAAATAAGATGTACTTTATGTATGAATAGTGAACAGAAAGTAAAATATGCTGTCAGTTATATGAGTGAAGACGCATTGCAGTGGTGGGAGTTAACTACAATTGATGGTGACCAACTTATATCATTTAATGAATTTAAAGAAAACCTTTTACAATACTTCGAACCAGTCAATAGAGAGTTGACGGCTAGAAGAAACCTATGTGAACTAGAACCAATATGGAAGTTTAGTACTCTGCGATCCTATAATCAAGAATGCACAAGATTGCTATTGCAAATTCCTACAATGACTCAAGTAGAACAGTTATTTCATTACAGCCAGGGCTTGAGAACAAGCACCCGAATTGGAGTAGAAAGAGCAGAACCATCAACAGTTCAGGAAGCTATGAAATTTGCCGATAAATTAGACAACATATTCCGTAGCGGTCCTTGGAACATAAATCGCTCTGGTGGTGAACATGGTAAAAATCCAGGACCTGTTCCTATGCAAATTGGCAATATAAAAATGAGGAGACAAATAATATCTACGGACGATAAAAAACGATGTTGGAATAACAAATTATGTTTCATTTGTAAAAAGAAAGGATGCTTTGCAAAGACTCACTATGAAAATAGGGTTCAGAAAACTTATAAGCCAAAAAACTAAGCAAAGCGCTAACCACCAATATGTTAGCGCGGGATGTTGCATTAAGTAATGACTATGAAATTGTTGAAAAAGACATAAAAAATATATAATTAAAAAGAAATATAAGCGCTATCAAAGTATGTATTTTTCATCCTTTTAAGTATGAAAAAATATTTCGGAGGCCGACGTTGTTCATCTTCAAAGCGAAAATAGATATTCAAGAACCACACGCATGCCTTAGCCTAGTAGATAGAGGTTCTCAGGAGACGATTATCTCCAAAGATTTTGAAGAAAGATTGAATCTGAAAAGGACCAAGTCAGAATTACAAGCGAGTTGTTGGATGGAACTCTTGTCCCTATGGACAAACGTTCAAATCAGCTTACCGTTTGAATTGACAAACTAAAATTCGATATTAAACCATATGTCGTAGACCCGAGTTTTTTTGACGTTATCTTAGATAAATCTTGGTTATCGAATGTCAATCCACTCATTGATTGGAAGTCGAATAAAATGTTAGTCAATACAGGACGTGAGTTGATAGTTCTGAACGCAGAGACTGGCAAGTATGGCTTGTCATCCCGGCCGACGTTTTTACTTACCAGTAAACCATTCGTAACACTTGTAAAGAAAAATAAGATGGTATAACATATAATGGTGAAGCCTAAAAAGAACCAAGTGGATCCTGAAGTTAAGAAACACGAAATGGATATCCAACTAAAAGAGTTTTTAGAAGAATATCAAGTAGTTGTCCCTAAAGAACTACCAAAAAGGTTGCCTCCTGGTCGTGAGATGGAAACGAAAATCAATCTGAAAGAAAGAGCAAATCCTAAAATGGGACGTATATATATATAAACACACTATGAACCCCGGTTATGGCCAAAATATGGCCGATATGTGATGGAAATGATGGCGTAGAAGTCAGAACCTCGCGAAAGCTTATATACGGTCAAGATAAGAGGTTTTCGTTTTCATTCATGTGGCCCAAATATGGCCGAAATATGGCCCATATGTGGCTTCATTAAAAAACAAGAAATACATATCTTGGTGAGATAAGCGTTCTCACAAAACTTCGACTTATACGTCAACATTTCGGTCAATTATGGGCCATATTTCGGCCATGACCGGGGTTTGTAGGGATATAACCTATCCAAATTGGAGTTACAAGAAATGAAAAAGCAGTTAATTTAAGTGTTAAATCATGGCTTCATAAGGCCAAGTATAAGTCCTTGGGGAAGTTCAGTTTCATTTGAAAAGAAAAAGGATGGGGCTTTAAGGATGTGTGTTGACTATCGTGCATTAAACAAAGAAACAATTAAGAATCAAGTGCCTCTTCCAAGAATCGACGAAGTATTGGATCAGATAGGAGCTGCAAAATATTTCTTTGCTATAGATCTAAGATCTGGGTATAATCAGATAAAAGTTAGAGAAGGCGAAATTGAAAAAACTGCTTTTCGAACAAGATACGGACAGTTCGAATATCTAGTAACACACTTTGGACTCACAGGAGCCCCAGGATGTTTTCAAACATACATGAATATAGTAATCCGTAAACATCTAGATGAATTCTTATTCCTTTATCTGGACGATATTCTTATCTACAGTAAAAGGAAAGAAGAACATCTAAAACACCTAAGAACCGTATTTGAAAATCTGAAGAAACATGAGCTCTATGGAAAACTATCTAAATGTGCCTTCATAAAGAATTTAATTGAATACCTTAGACATATCATAACTGTGGAGGCCATAAGAGTTAGTTCCAAGAAAACGGAAGCAGTTGGCAATTAGGAAGTACCCTCTAATGGTACTGAGGTCTAAAGTTTTCTAGGATTGTGTAACTATTATACAGGATTTGTCAAAGACTCCTGATGTAAGCAGCTCCATTATCAGATCTCACAAAGAAAAATATTCGCTTTCAATGGAAAGAATAACAACAAAAAGCGTTTGTGTTCTTAAGGAAGCATTAAGAAATGCATCAGTGCTAAGGTGTGCAGCTCCAACCAAACCATATGAAATAACAGCGGATGCATCCCAAATTGGCATTGATGCAGTTCTTACACAAGCGGATGAGAAAGGAAGCCGGCCAGTTGCATATGCTTCAAGAAAGCTATCTAGCGCGGAACAAGGATATTCTAAGCATGAACGCGAACTACGAGCTACAGTGTTTGCTCTCGAAGAATGGAGATAATATTTATATGGATCAAAATTTATAATTTATACTGATCATCACCCTCTGAAATACTTACAATCACAAAAAGCGCTATCAAAAAAGCAAGCAAGATGGGTGGGATTCATGCAAAGGATTGATTACGAAAACAAATACATAAAAGGTAAATATAATACAGTTGCTGCCGTTTTATCAAAAAAGCACAAGGAACAACAGAACATTTCTTCAGAGATCATCCCAAAATTTATGAATATTACATTCATAAAGATAAAGGATGGCATTTTAACAAATTTACGAAAATGCTATGAAAAAGATGAAATCTTTAAAGATGTAATTCAAAATACCACGGAATCATTTCATTTGAAAAAGAAGAGATTATATTTTGAAAATCGCCTATGCAATCCTGAAGGAGAAATAAGAAAACATATCTTGAATGACAACCATAAATCCATACTTAGTGCTCATAGAGGAAGTCAAAGAACTATATGTCTAACAAAAAGATATTTCTTCTGGCCTGGAATGAATAAAGATATCAAAGTATTTATAAGAAAACTGTCCTGAATGCCAAGCTGCCAAGAGTACCAATCAAAAGATGATGGGATTTCTTCCAGCGATCCCTCCACCGAGTAAGAGATGGGAAGTTATCTCAATGGATTTCATATTTGATCTACCAAAGACCAAAGATGGAATGTGCTCAATCTTTGTTGTGGTGGATAGATTATGAAAACGAACTCATTGTATAGCCATTAAAAGCAATGTTAATGCTAAAGATACAGCCGAAGTCTTCTACCGAGAGGTTTATAAACATCATGGCTTACCCCGAAAGATAATATCGGACAGAGATTCACGATTGACAGAAAACTTGGGGAAAGAACTTATGCAAATCCTACGCGTAGAACTAAATCTTTCTTCCACGTTTCAACCACATACCGATGGACAATCAGAACGTGCTTTTAAGACATTGGAGGAAATGTTAGGATTCTTCATCAGTTAGACTCAAAACGATTGAGACATCTACCTCCCTGGTCTTAAATTTGGGTACAATAATGATATAAATGATGCAACCAATGGAACACAATTTTTCCTGCAGTATGGTCAACATCCAGTCACGACCCTGTGAGATAAAGTGATGCGCAATGGATGTCCATCGGATGAAAATTTGGGACATCCATGGGATGTCAGTTGGATATCTCCTGCGCATCCAGGATATCCGAATGATATGCCGTGGTACCCCGTTGGATGCGCCTAATTGATGCCCTTTACATGTACCTTGGATGTACAAAATATATTCCAAAGATATTCATATGATGCACGAAGATATGTCCCATGGATGTCCGAAAATCCAGGGTGCATCATTTGGACATCACAAAAGCCAATGGACATCTCTTCGTACATCATATGCATATCAGGCGGTTATCATTTGGATATACTTCATGCATCATCTGAGCATCATTTACGTATATCATGTGGACATCTTAAGGAGATCAAATGGAAATCTTCAGGTTTCGTATTTCTGATATGGGTTATCTGGGGGATATCATCCGGACATCAGTTCACCTCTCTGGGCGATTTCGGATTTTCTCCATAATGACGAAACCGAGATCAACAATTATGCAATAGGAAAATTCATTGATAACATCAAGTATGCAACCGAAGTTGCAAAGGCCTCGATCGAAGCCACCAATCTAAAAATGACAGACGACATCAATGCCACACGTCAGTGACAATCATTTAAAGTTGGTGACAAGGTTATGCTTTCAACAAAGACCTTGAATTTGAAGAAAGGCCGAACGAAGAAGTTATCTAGGAAGTGTATACGACCATATGCCGTACGTAACGTCCTAGCTGAAGACAGGTCTTGTGAATTGGAACTACAGAAACAGTTGGAACGAATTCACCACACCTTCCATGTATCACTGCTTAAGCCATTTGTACAGCAAGATGACACAACAAAGTTTAGTCGCAAGAATACAACCATGACGAATGCAGAAAAGCTCATCAATGTTCCTGACAGTCGCATTGAGAAGATTCTCGACCACCACATTCGCAGCAGTCGTCTCCAATGCCTCGTTCACTATAAAAACACAGACGACACTGAGAATCAATGGATCGACAGTGAAACCCTTATCACATCAGCCGAACCGAAGTTAATTGAGGAATACACATCATTGTGGAAAACAACAAATTGATACCAATCAGCAGGCGTTGTTGTATCGCGGGCTAATTCTACGGACGTATTGATCTTGGTGGACAAAGGATGTTGCTTAGGTTTGAAGGGCACTACGGAGGATCTCAACGAAAGATTCCGTCTCGCGTGGGCCTCTTGTCACATTTGCTTTGCTTACTTACAATTTCGAAGACCATTCTTTACGGAATAGTCCGCTTTGTTACTCCGTAGGTTTTCCAATTCGTATGATAATGGTATTATGGAAACTATAGCTGAGGAATTCATCTTATTCCTTTACTGCTTTATTGTGTCACAATTTGCTCATCTACACCCTGAACGTGACGATACATTCATGGATGCTATTGAAGATGCTTTTGTACAATTCGAAGAACTTCCAGATGATTACAATTTCTGTCTTGAACTCGAATCGCGTCTTGATATGGTTATCTTCCCTAATCCACCCGGACTCTTCGAGAATCATCCTATTGCGAACGGTGGGTCGGACAGCAATTAATCACTGATCGGATCAGTGATTAATTGCTGTTGCCTATATATGACGTTAATCGAAGACGATTAAGGACTTTAAAGCCGTAGTAATGAATCTTAATTTGGGTTTTGTCTAGGACAAAACAAGGAGTTGTTCAGAACAAAATGTTTATTGAATTTGGGATATATCTAATTATTTTTGTTAGGACTTGATCGAATGTTTATTGTTACATGTATTTGTATAGTAAGTTTACTATAGTTACACTACTCTTTGTACAGTACGCCTACTTAATTAAATATAGTTTATTTAAGCTGTTGCGCGGAGGGCGCACACGGTCTCTCTTCCTCTCCGCTCAAGTGCAGATCGGAAGGATAAGCTAGAAGTGCCTCCCCGACAAGCCACTCTTTTCTGAAATATTTAGTTGTCCGTAGACAAATTCTGGAACTATCTGAAAGTCCTAATATTTTACCTAAACTTCAAAAGTCCAAAACTTCTAAAAAATAAGTAAGCGTTAAACAATACATTCCAAAACTTTCAAATTGCTACAGCGTGCCACGGTCGTGCCACCGTGTCACGGGCCTTGTGTAAAAGTCGCAAGCAGCGTTGCACAAGAACAATAAATTTATAGGCTCCAGAGAAATTTTATTGTGGTGCTCTCCTCGTCTTCTGTAACGGTGTCACGGCTTCGCAAACGCCTGATAGTTTTGCTTTTACTCAACGTGTGGCGCCCTGCTCGAGGGTCTACAGTCCTCGAAATTGCTATAGATCCAAAAATCTTTTTAAGTCCTATTGAGAACCAGATAACAATAGAGAGAAAATGAGCATATGTAATCTCACTGCGCATAAAAGTCTACAAACATCGCTATGTAAATCACTAAACGACGAAAAAACCTTCAAGTAAACTTAAGAACAATGCATCAAAACATATATAGATCCAGAAAAGGTTTTACAACCCAAGAAATTCTATTGAACCTAACTTTGCAATCAAAAGCCCATCATTACTTTAATTTTCCGCACTTACATAGAGTCACAAGAGCAATCGCGAAAACAACTTGAAGTGTCCCACAATGCAAAAAAAAGCATCGAGGCAAACTTTTAACCAACACTGAGAAAGGTTTAATCTTCGCGTACCACAGCCACGGCCTTTTTCAGCGAAGCATCGCAGAAGGGCTTGGGTAAAGTCGTGGAGGTATCCAAACGTTCCTCAATCGCTCGCACCCTGCCCAAATGCGCGCATTTGCGCCTAGAAATGTTAAACTGTCCAAGACTACCGTGTGGGCTGTCGTATAGTACGATCTGGTTGATCGCTGCGGACGGAGTGGGTTGTGAGGAGTGCCGTGTCGTACGTGTAGGGCTGGCCCGAGCGGTTACTTGAACGCGTAGTTGTCCCCACATCAAACGTCGGACCCAAGCGTATGTTGGACACGTGTGCCAGTCGGACGTTGACGGGCGTAGTATAGTACTGTAAGTTACTACCTGGAGGTCGTACAGAGGCCAGTTTACCCGATATTTAGGTGAACCCCAACCTCGCCATGACCTTACGTTGTAAACACCAAGCACCCTTTGCCGTAAGTCTTGTTCGTCAAGTAGCGCTACCGACAGACCGTTAGGCTAAGTACTATAAGGTTTATTAGGCCGTTTGTACCCTTTCGCACGCTCCTGAACGTGCTTGGTGATACCAACCGCCCACTCTCCCCGCTGACCGCCCGGTGCTTCCTCCTTACTCCCCGTACGGATTCATTACAGTCGTTCCCTCGAGCCACAGCCAACTCCGTCGCCTCAAGACCGCTTCGGGTTTTCTCCCGATACGTACTGTATCACATGGGCAATTGTTCCACAAATCACTCGTTTTCAATGCATAGCGGCATACATACAGAACTAATATGAATTGCCGATATCTGTTTGAAGAGTTCAACAGATTTTTTTAAATACTGCACACTTTCGTTACAAGAACATGCCTAAGGACCCGTATTTGAAAAACATTCATAGGGAAAGTCCAGTTGAATGGGCACGTTCAAAGCTACAGTTTGGGGATATCAAGTGGAAACGAATTTTCTTCAGCAACGAGAAGAAATTTAATCTTGATGGTCCGGACAGACATGCTTACTATCGACACGATTTACAAATCTCTGCTGACGTTTTCTCGGAGCGACAGCAAGGAGGTGCATCGTTGATGATTTGAAGGGTATATCGTACTATAGTGTTAGTGATCTGAGTTATTTGGAAGGCAAGTAAGACTCGGAAAAGTACTGTGAAACTCTGGGTCGTACGCTCTTACCCTTTGCTTCGCAATGTTGTGGGGCAGAGATGGAAATTTTTGCATGATGATGCCTCTTTTCACAGGTCAAACTACACAAAAGAGTGGTTGCTGGATAGAGAGGTTGATGTTTTGGACTAGCCTGCTAAGTCTCCGGACTTAAACTCTATCGAAAACGTGTGGGGATGGCTTGACCGGAAGGTTTATGAGGGTGGCAGGCAGTTTGAAGATATTGAGGAGTTGGCTAAGACGGTGGTGCAGTGCTGGGAAGAAATCAGCGATGGATATATACTTTCTTTATATCATTCTATGCCTAATGGTCTACTGAAGACTATTGAGGGTAAAGGGACTACTAAGAAAGTACTCATGAGATCTGTGGGCACGTTTAGATATTGTGGATCGTATAGAAGTTGGCGGCTCTATATTTATTTCGTGTTGCTATATCCAAGATAAAGATGTTAAACGTTGTGTTCAAATGGAGCTTTATTGATTCTACATAGCCTTCGTATGCTCTTTTTTTGACCAGCAAGCCAGACCACACGTTAAAATGTTTACTTCTGGCTTGCGGGAAAAAAAGAAATTTAGATATCTACGCGTTTCAGACACTGTACATTGAATACGAGCCCACGTGTTTGTGTTCGAGTGAAGCAGTATTTTTCCTTACAAATTGCCGACCAAAGGATCATAGTATGTAATGAATCTCAACCGGCACCGCTGAGCCGCCGACTAAACTGATTCCATTGAACACTGACCATCAGAGTGAGCTCGAAAGTTACCTACACGTGTAGGTCGTTTGGTCCTCCTAGGTTAGAAGTCCGAACACCAACCAATTCTATGGAAGAAGGCACTGACCTCTCTTTACTTCGTACTCATCGTCGGCTAGGTTACGTATCTTTTCGCTACTGCAATGTTTTTTGGCTTTTGGAAAATGTGTTGCAGCAAGTCACTGTGTTGTTTGACAGTCCCGGGTTGATGTGACACATTTTTGAAATGGTCGGTTTGAGGGCTCTGACGTACATCTCGTGACGAAGTCGAGTGAATCGTAGTCTCGGGAGCGGTTTCGTAAATAGGTCTACCAGCATGTTGTAAGTCGGAATGCCGTTCAATGCTGTAGTACCATTGGCTAGATGGTGTTGGAGGCAGTTGTGCCTGATATCAATATACTTCTTGCGCTTCGTGGGTGCCTGGTTTCTTTGGCGATAAGAATCGCTGAACGAGTGTCGATTGCGTGCGCGGTCGGACACTTTTGTCGATGGGATGTGTGGATCATAAGATTGCGCACTCATTGGGTGTGGTGGGTCGCCGATGTTGCTGAGATGTACTCAGCCTCCGTCATAGAAAGTGCTACCATGTTCTGCATTCGTGAGAGCCATGATATTGGCGTTCCATTTATGGTATGCAGTGTGCCTGTGATTGATTTGCGGTTCTCCGCGTTTCGGAAATCGGCATTGCTCTACGTCTGTAGAAGCGGTGCTGTTTGTTCCGATTGGATTTTCGCGGTGAACAGTAGGACATGTGTTCTTGTACCTGGCAGATATCGGAGGAGTACTTTCAAGGCTTGTTGTTGATGCTTTTGGGGTTGTTAAATGTGTTGTGCTAAGCGGTCTGCGCCGTGAGTTATATCAGGGCGAGTGATATCTGCAATGTAGCGCTGTTTTCCGAGGATTCGTCAATATTTGGTGGTTGCTTCTGAAGAGAGTTATATTGTGTTTGGTTGTTGGTCGATGTGCGTTGTACATGAGTACGGTGTATGTTGAGGTATTACTCTGTGACATGCCTGTTTGCGTGAGTATGGCGTCTGTGGCATCTGGCTACGAGACGTGGATGCCGCCTGTTTTCTAGTAGTTTATGGTCAAATTTGGAAATCTGATATGTTTTCCAAGTCTCTTAAATTTGTAGTTCTTGAGAACATCTTTGTGTAGGTTCTCGATTATGGATTTGTGAGAAGATAGGACTAAGAAGTCATCAATGGTAGTGCTCACTAGAATGTGACCATGAGGTGCGTTCTTGAAGTACAAGCAGGTGTCAAATTTGGAGGCTTTGCATTGTAATAAGCGCAGGTATTCCTGGAGACCGTAGTTTTAACAGTATGTTGCAAGGGGGGGACCATATAGGTTCCCCCTCAGTTTGCCGTATTGGCTGCTATGAGCAATGGTCCCATTGAAGCAAGGCACTTGAGTGACATAGAACAAGCGAGAGTGGGTATAGAATTCATGTAGGTAGGCAGACGTAATGTCAAAATGTTCGAATGGTAGTTGCTGGGTTGCTGCGAGCGCGATGAGAAATCTTTGTGTTGTTCTATCAGCGGTTTCTGTTGTGATGTGGTTGGGATCGTAGTGAATTCCTGGTTTCGTTAGATCTTCCCTTAAATTGCATCGTGCTTTCCGCTCTGATATGGTGCCATCCGTTGCCTCTTTATAGCGGGTCAACAGCATAAGTGGAATTACTGATTCTGGTGGGGGTTTAAACGATGGAGGAAGCCATTGGATGCTGTTGTCGTTATCGATGTTGCATAATTCTTTGTCGTGTGCCGTCTGTCACTGCTCCACATCGGCGTACTTGCGAGCTTGGGCAAGGCTGATCTCGACTTCGTTCGGCAGTGGTTGTTTGTAGTGTGCTCTTGACTTGAAGGCTACAGAAGTGTGCCAGATAGGGTCTCTGTGGCGGTGATATGGGTGGAAGCCCTGCGTCCTGACTTGTTGGTACAGTCCCGTTCGAAGGTTGAGGATGGTGATATGGGTGAATGACGTGGCGTACATATAACGGACGGGGTCAGCTCTGGGTTGCAGTTTTCGTTTTGGTGCATATATAGTACTTGTACTTAACTGTCCAAATGTGAAGATGCGTTTTGGCTTCGGTTGTTTTCCGTACCATAGACGGTATGGGGACGTGTTGATGGCCTGGTAGTCAAGTAGGCTGTATTTGAAAACTACGTCACGTGCCGCGTCTTCCCAGTAATTGTCGTCGAGTTTGAATGTCTGGAGGATTGCTCTGACTGAATTCATTAGCGTCTGGTAATACTGTTCGGCTATTGCATTTTCTTGCGGTTGGTGTGGCGTTCTTAGTTCTTGTTTACCCTTGACCTTTGTATATATCGTGGTGATATGCTTGGACGTATATTCTTTTGCATTGTCCGTTCGGAAAAGGTGCACAGGGAAGCCGATGCGGTTTGCTATGTGGTAGAGAGTGTGTTCGATATAATGTGGGATATCTTTGCGATTTGAAATGAAGTGCGCGACGACAAAACATGTTGCTGCGCAGATAATGATGAGGATATGGTTATTGCTATGTCGGGAGGTTGGAGTGAGCCGCTCGCATGTGTCTGAACTGAGATATACTCCCGGAGCGTAGTCATGCTGTTTCATTTTGTGCGGTGCTGGTTTGAGCCTTTCATGATGACAGGCTGTGCACGTCAGTTAAATGTCGGTGGGTAGCGTTTCGGGAAGAGTGGGTATGAGCCGTCGTTTGGCTGTTAACTCTAGCTTGTGCGGACTGGCATGGTTGAGTGCAATATGCCAATTGTGCATTACTGTTTGTACCTTGGATCTTTTCTGGTGAGGTCTAGGGATGCTGAAGGAGTGAATCTGAAATGTTGTTTGGGTGTGCTCGCGGGATGCGTTGACTGCGGGTGCAGCTGTCTCACTTTTTAGGGAAGGGGATCTGTTATGGCTGTGTTGCTGTGGCATCATGGTGGGTTAGGGGTGTGTGCTTTTGGTTTTGCTATGATCACGTTTCCATTTATACTCAAATGTGCGTGCTTTGTGTGCTTTGGGGTTAATTTTTATGTTACCTTTGAGTGTATACTGGTTGTGACCGTATTTTGCCGTTGCATCTTTCGTGGTGGTTGGAATGGGTGTTGATGATATGATTGTGAGTGGTTGTGAAGATAACCAGGTCTTAACGACTGCTATATCGTGTACGGAGAGTAGGTTGTGGCGTATGCTTCTGCTGGCTACCGCATATGTGTGGATAGAATTCTTACTCTTGCTGTATTGGATGTTGATGATTCCATGGTCCGTGCACATGGTCGACTGAGTAGTAGCTGCTTCTGTTAGTGTGGGCTACTGGAGTGGGTGCATCGTCTGTCTCTTGCAGATGCTAGTTTTTGGCGAGGGTCGTCCAGAAAGTGGCAAGGGTCGTCCAGTAAATTTTTTGGAAAAATATCGAGATCAATTATTTCAAAATTTGCAGATAATTGCTTGGGTCGTCCAGAATCGCTGTGCAGTAAATACTGGTGGGCTTTCCACTCGTGCTAGTTCTTTAGTCGAGGGCTACCTGAACGGTATTTCGCGAAGTCTAGGTTCAGTTTCCATTAAGGTACACATTACACGATATCTTCCGCGGAATGATACCCTGCAACGCATGGAATACTATTGCTAGTACAGATGATGCCCATTATGAAATCATACCGTTTTATTCGTATCTATTCTTCTATCGACCGCTTTTGCTAACCACTACTTCGCTATATTACATGTACCATTTCCCCATGATGGAGCCGGAGTGGGCGCAATCTGCGGCAGCTGCCGCAGACTGCACCTGTACCAAAGTGCGGTATCGGTAGAACATATATCCCTACTTGAGGAACCGAGAGGATGAGGCGCGAAGCGCCTCATCGTCTCGGTTCCTCAAGTAGGGACCCATGCCCAGATGCATGGTTCCCTATTTGAGGAACTTGCACCTGCAACTCGTGAGCTACGTCCGCATCAAAGATCATTTACCTGTATACGCAAGCAGAAAGTATCCATAAGTTAGTCAATGCTCTGTTGGATACATTTGAAATGCGATGGGACGTACCATTGATAAAGCAAAACAGAAACGTTGCGCTAGAAAATTCGAGGGACCTAGTAACTCGCGAAAAGAAGAAGAAGAAGGAAAGAGATCGGTTAGCTTACCAGCAATCCATTCATCGTAAAACTCGAAAGGTCTCGAAGCGAGAAGTCACAAGCAACGACACCGAGAATGCCCATGCAGCAAAAATACCCCAAGATGCGATAAACGAGAGAGCAGCCTATGTCCCAACCAAGTACCAGAATCGCCTACCCCGAACAGCCAGAGATCCAAGATCGCCAAGGAACCAACTTAGTTTGGTGCGCCATAGTCTCTGGCATCTCACGTATTGCGTTACTTTTGAAAAGTAGCGCAAGAGGCGAAGCTAGAGCCTATGGCGCAACGAAAAGAACCATTGGTCACGTACTTACAGTCCTCGCTTTGGGTTACCGGGTTCCCGTTTTCACCCTTCAACTCATTCTGTATCTTGAATAAATAGAAGAAGTTGAAGCTGAGAAGCTTATTTCCTGCCGTTTACATGTCGCAGAGCGCGAGGATTGGTTAGTTTAGAGCAAAGATACGTGGAAGGATGTGGAAGAACGTACAAAAAGACTGCACGGAATACATCCAGAAGATACGGATGGCTCGGTTCTACTTTTTTCCGCCCTCTACTTTATGGAGCCTCCATAAAGTAGAGGGAGTAAAAAAGAAGGACGGAGCGGAGTATAACGCAAGGATGTAGATAGCACGGATCACGACGGTAACGGAAGGTCGGACGTCGGAGGCACGGCGGCGGCGGAGAAGGGAAGAGATTTATTTTTCTGTGCGAGATTGGACAGGTGTACATCGTACGACGTTGCGAAACCACAGGTTTATAACCAGTGGTAGATAATACGGGAAGTACACCCTCTTGTTGAGGTCGACGTGTACCTACGTTCCTTCTTGAACGAAAGCACGTGATTTAAACTCAAAATATATTCTCCGTTCTCAACTTGATATCGATCTTGACTGTCGCCCGGCCTCCTACTCCCTTCGGACGACCTTCGTTTGCCGTTTTTGTCGTCGTTTCTCCTTCATTTCTTCTTCCCATGGTCTACTGCTGTACACATAAGAAGCGTGGGTGCCCGTTCGTTACTGGCGGAGGAGTGTTATCTCTTCAACAGCATGTCAACCATTGCCCGTTTCGTCTGAAAGCCTCGCTGGAAGACCACAATAGGCGTCTCATTCGAAGAAGCAAGCGTCTCAAGCTTTCCGTGCCCGCCCCCGCATCTTCCGAAACGGTAACTGCCCCTTGTCGCTTTCCCGAGCCTCCGGTGTCCGAGGACATCGTTGATCCCACTCCGTGCGCCCCTCCCATTCCGGACACTTTGCATTGTGTTTCTCCTTCACTGGATCCCCCGTCATTAGAGCGAGAACACGGAAGCAGTTCCCGTCCAGTGCCTTCTGAGGAGGTCCTCGGTGATTTGCATATGGATTATCTCACGGTTTGTCTGGCTTTAGTAGCTTCCAACCTTGGTCATCGTGAAGCAAAAGAGCTAACTGGGCTACTTCGGGACCCGCGATTCTCGCAAAAGCGATTCAACGAGACCATAACAAGTTCCAAGCGCTATACAGAACTGAAGAACGCCATTTTCGAACGATATGCTTCAAAAGACGGTTTCAATCGAAGAATTGTCTCGCCAGAAGGATGTAAGTTCAGCGCCACCCTCTACACGAGAGACCTCGTTCAGACACTTGTGAAACAAGTCCAGTTGGCTAACAACGAAAACAAATTCTTCCACCCTATATTTCAGACCCACTTCACGAAAATATCTCACCCCATGTCCGGCTCTCTCGCAAGAGACGCCACCTCAAAACTTAAGGAAATGGTCCTGGGCTCTTTGGATAGTAGAATAGTGTAGTACTCCCAAGAAATAGGTTACAGTGAATCTTTCGTAGGTCTTCTGCAGGTATACACCGATAAGTCTTCAACAACTCTAAAGCAAACATTGGTTACCCCCTATCCTCTTCAACTCATATTTCTCAACGTCTCCGACGAGCTACGCCGTAAGTGCATCTTTGATTACCTCACAGTAGTGGCATACTTCCCTACCACACTGATCGAGGTTTCCGCATCTGAAGCAGGAGCAATGCCATTCGTTTCTAGCAAGTCTCTACGCAAGTCCAGGATGCAAATCCTTCAAGAATCTCTCCGTCAAGTCCTGGAGCCCATTCTAAATCTCAGGCAGAAAGGTTTTCAGTTCATCGGCGAAGACAGACTAAGTCGAGTGTGCCATCCTCTGCTTGCAAGTTATTGTGCGGATATTCCTGAGGCTAAGGACATTCTGTCCATTCTTCATGGGACCAAAACGGAAAGCCCGTGTCATAGATGCAAAGCCCCTCGCTCATCTTTATGCAGTCCTATTCCCACCTCATTCAACGGACGTTCTCAAAAGCACACGAAAAGCATCCGAAAGACATACACAGCTATCTTGCAACATGCACAAAAAGACGAGGCGGAAAGACGTCCACGTCGTGCGGGGGAGAGAAGATCTCAAGCGGATACTCTGATGCGTTCAAATTCCATATCTCTCATTCCTTGGTTCCTCGAAACTTCCGTAAGCCTTGGAATGATCCCGGGATTGTCTCCATACAGTCTGTTCTCATTCGAACCATTACACAACTTGCATCTCGGCATCTCAAAGCTGATAAAAACGGCCACAATCGAGAGACTGCAGTCAGACACCCTGTGCACCACAATAGGAACATCTGCATCGCGTTCATTTCGAACGATACGCACCCAACTTCTGAACCATGCAAACGCAATTCTAGCTGCCATAGAACGCGATTCTTCTGCCAAAGGTTTACATATCGATTTCTCCACGCAGGAGAAAGGCAAACCTTTGAATGGTGTCTTCACGAAAGACGGTCTCCGTGGAATGCTGGAGGCCAAAAACTGCGAAGCACTTGACATGGTCTTCCCCTTCATAAGAGAATTCTTTGACATATGCTGTCGGGAACAGGACATTGCCCCAATTACAACCATCTTCTCTCAGTACTCGGACTTGCTTTCGACTTTATTCAGAGAAAATCGTGACCCGTATTGGATTGAAAGCTCTCTCCTGTGTCCTAGTTTGGAGGTTGAAGCCTTCAAGCGTTCCGCAGTAAAGACTCTGGCGGATATTCATCCCTCCAGACTGGGAATCTGAAGTTTCAATTTCTCGATCATCTCGTGGACGATATTCGCCGTCTGGGAAGTATCAAGTACTACGACGCAGACATATACGAACATGCACACCTGCTATTAAAGAGACACTACAAAAAGACGTCCAGAAGAATAGCAACGGCTGTGGAGGAGACTATTCGCTCCAATGAGCACGGACATGTTAGAAAGCAATGGAATGGTAATACTCCTTACCAGCGTAATCCAGGTTTACCAGGAACTTCCACACAGCTCCCTTGATTTGCAATGAGAGGGCGTTCTTTCACTTTACGAGCTCTTCAACATTGTGTTTCAAGTATGCCCAGTTCAAAAACATGGACTGCTGTTAGAGAGATGTTCTCTAGTACGGACACAAGGTCGATTCTTGACCAAATTGGTGAACAGGCCCTTCCTCCTTTCCTCATTCTCGTGAAACAAACACTGGATGAGCACTGTATTAGATACTTCCCAGAAAAGACAAGGGTAACTCTGGTGAATTTGGCCCTCGTGAAAGGCGGTTTCGTTCCGACTCTTGAACACTTCGATTCATCTTCTAAGGCACTTAAGCTTGGACGACCCAAATACCCCATCATCCAACGAGTCTTCGCTTCTCCAGCATTTGGTCCCAGTAGAAAGCCAAATTTTTCCACTGTATTGGTAAGCGGAGAAGATTCAGAGACTTGGTTTGCCCAGGTGGTCGCTCTGATTCGAATATCTCTCCTTGATTCTGCACTCACCGCACCAGAGGTGGCATTCGTCCGGTATTTCGAGGTTTTACCCCCCGCAACAAACATCGACCACATATTGAAATGCATATCTTTACGGTGGGCTAAAACCGATGAAAATAACCACACTCTTCCGTTCCCTCGTCATTCCAAAGCGGAGACTATCGTAGAGTTAAGTCATTGGTACGGGATGGTTCCGGCTTCTGCACTACAGGGAACTGTCCATTTTATTCGATCAAACTATCCTGCTCCACCTTTTTGTCCTCCGCTTCAATGGTTTCAACACCGATTCTACATCAATCGATTCTATCATGATTCAGATGAAGGACCAACTGAACACGTTGATTTTGTACAGCCTTAAACATTAAGGGCTCCATCCTCTACATGTTCACCTTGTGATGCCTTTTCTCGTGATTCTGTGCTACTTCCGAAATCGTTCATGTCCATTTCCTTGAACTCCGTATCCCCTTCCTCGCATTCACCAACGAAACAATCGCTAGTAGACCCCAATCTTCGGCTCATACTGTCAATAAAAAATTGTTCTTTCACAGTGAGGTAAAGTCTTCCGTTCGACGGAATTCGATATCGAAATGCAGCCTCTCTCATGTCATTACCAAGAACCTTAGTCCAAGCTTCCGTTATCGTTCCATAATTATGAAACTGGCTGGAATTGGTCCTCAAGACATGTTGCCTAACATCCCCCAGAACATTCTTTAAACACAGAGGTAGCAGTTGGGCAAATTTCTTTGTAAACAGTTTATGTCTCTGGCCACCCCTTGACACGTCCGTACTTAGAAGGCTCACAACCGTCAACACCCAAGCGTCCAAACGTGCGAGCAACAGTATTGTGCCATCTAAAAAGATGCCCGTATCATCGTCTTCCACATCATACCCAATAAACTCCTTCAGTACTTGTACCCGACACGGTTTCGGAAGAACAAGTATTCATCTTCCGTCGGCATATCCTCCACATTGTCCGCATTGGAGTACTTTAGACGAACAAATGGGGCTTTTCTCCACCATGAAGTGTTGGGTACACCATTTTCGTCGAGACGCAGTATGTTCTCCTGTGCTTCCTTCAACTGCATTGTGAGTTCGTCAGCATTCTCTTCTACCAGCTTTGTTCTTCTCCAAATGAGATCCTACGCCAGGAGCAGAAATAGTTTATCCCTCGTATTTCTCTTCCGAACGCCCACGAAGTCACTCATGGTCTGCCGCATTCTCTGCCTAAGGCACATATCCGCACAAAGTTCCAGTATACACCTGTCGGTAAGAGATGCTTTTCTAATACCTTCCCAGCTCAACTCCTTCAACTCGCTTTCAACCATTTTCTTCAGCAAAGCATCTGGCCCCCCTCTACCGACGGTGTGAACATGCCAAAACTGCCCAAGAGCTCCACGGGGTTTTTAGGAACCATGTATGAACCACCTTCCTTCGGCTCAATAAGCCCTTCCCCACTCTCAGTTGCGTCTTCCACCTTCTCGGCACGGTTACCTCAATTTCGGGTGAGCGACTCACCCTCGAGCCATAGCTCACTTGTTTCTCTCCTTGCCCACGTCAGCATGTTGTGATACACTGCTCGAGCAACCCCTGGAAACTCGTCAAACACCTCAATTTTATGCTTCTTTCGACCTGTCTGCCCAGGTTCACCAGCACGTGTACTCCTACCTCCCTCCTGTTTCAGTGCCCCCCTTAGCCCTTCAATGACTAGATCCTTCTCCTAAAGCCTCTTTTTCAAAGCCGTACTCTGCTCTTGGGCGACCTTCACTAGAATACCCCGAACTATCAAGTCCTTTTGTAGCGTCTTAACCTTTTCTTTCAAGCAATTCAGTTCATTTAAAAGATCACGTCTGTTCATGGAAGTTGAATTCACACCAGTGTGGGTATCTTCCGGTATTTTCCTAGCCTCTTCGGCGACAGGCCCTGGTAATGCCGCAGGATTCGGTGTTATTTCGTTATCGGAACTATTCTCATTTGCCATGCCCTTAGACACGAGAGGTTGCAGGCGTTCTGTGTCCACTCTTGGCACGGCTCCGAGCTCCAACTCCCGTGTCTGTCCTCCTCCATGGCATCGTATATCAGACGAATTGGGCCTCGCACGAGCTGCAACGGCCCCCGTTCTGGAAAGAGAGAAAGGTCGAGGAGTAACTCGCCTATCAGTCGTCTCTCGATTTCTTATTGTCTTTCTCTCTTGTCCGGACCCATTGCGAGGCATAATGCGATTCATAGCGACCCCAGTTCTAGAAGACAGGGAGGGACGTGATGATGTTAATATATTAGGGTTCACACGACTTCTCGTCATTGTCCCTTGTGGTCCAGATCCACTGGGTGGCGTAACCCGCGCCCCGGTAGCTCCGGTCTTCGATATCGGCCGGGGACGTGAAGGTTTTGGTGTCATACGAACCTCTTCAGTTCCAGTTGTCATGGCCTCCTGTCCTGACCGGCTGGGCCAAGTTACCTCATCTTCTTGGGGAGCAGAGACAGATGCACGATTTGCATTATCGGCAGTTGACGGCACAACATCGTTCGCTGATCCACGAATTCTTGACGCAATCCCGGAAGACACTCCGCTGCAAGATGGGCGAGACAGTACTGTAGAAGAACGTCCACTGACTCTCCCCTTCGTCGAGGACGACTTCCGTTTAGGAAGTGCGGGGCTTGTACCCTGATTCGTATCATCCGATGCTCTTCTCTTCTTCTGTCCAATCTTGTTCCGCTGCGTACTATTTCGCTTTCTCGGCGTTATACCCATGTTGTGGAGATAAATGGGGTAATGAAACGAAATTGTTGGGGGGAGAGGGGGTGTGGGGGGGGGGGGGGGGAAGCATGGTTCAGATATTCCGGGAGACTCCGCAGATATTGCTTTTTAGGACTTTCAGGTGCCCAATGGGTCGCAAATATCGCCGTTACAAATAGATTAAGAGCTCCAGTGTACATGTACAACGCGTATTGCAGGCAGCTGCAACATTCACAAGCATATTTACTTTCTATTCGGTACTGCACTCATGTATTGCTCCAATGTCAGAGCCCAATGCCAGGCGTACTGCTCTCCGTAGTTGAAATACAACTCTTCGCCCCTCTCAATATCTCTTACTGCTCTACAACGAAGTAGAGCATAGTTAGAAAGATCGGGCTTAAACTGTATCACGGACTTTGCTTCCAACATCTGCACAATGGCACTTCGAGTCCTGTTCGACGGAAGCTGCGATAAATCGGGATCCCCAGCATGATATCCGGCGTCGTTAATGTAGTCCGAGATACAAAAAGGCGCCGGGACAATGTAGACTTCGCTCACCTCTCTGTCCTGAGCCTGTCCTGGTCTGTTCCTCAGGTGCAGAAACTCCGAACCAGTCACAGTGACCATCATAGAAAACAACTTGTACCGCACAGGAGTTGCTCCGAGACAGCCACTTCCATACGTTAAGTGTCTTTCCTTCCGGTTCGTCAGATCCGTGTATACCAAAGTTCCATAAAAATGACAGATAGTTTCCCCAGCCAATATCTTTTGTTCATGAACACCCCCATACCAACACGGGGATGTCGAATCTTAGAAGATACTACATGTAAGCGATAGCGATTGGCTTCAACAGTCAACAGCATATGCATATCCATTAGATTCAGAGCTCCTCGGTACTTCTCGTCCCAAAGATCTACAGTATGCTGTCCACACTTGTCGACAAACTCCCAGTCCTTCTAGTATCTTCCTAGGAATTGAGTAATATGTGCAGGCATCACTTGGTACTGGGGGTATCCAAATGGAGTCTCCCATTCAAGCCGACCTCGGTCCCGATGTGGAACCCGTTCATAAGTCGTTGAAGCAGCATCCACCACCTCCTGTTCAACCAGGATGTCATTCTTCCCCCCGCGAAGAACTTCGGCCATAAGAGTTGTTATATTGTGCTTCGCATGGCTGAAGCATGGCTTATTCTTCGCGCACGCCAAGAACTTCCTATGCTTTGTCAGCGATAGGCACGCCATACCCGTAGAAAGAGTTCCCGGGAACATGTCCATGACAAGATCACCCGGTCTTGTGAACCGACATATCAACTCTTTCATCAACTCCCTGGACTTCTGCTCCAGTCTGATGTACTGCGCATTTGGTACTGAACTACCTGGCTCATTTACCTTCCCTGTCAACCCCTCCCCCGCTCTCGCTTTCGGCACCCGATCAATTACATTCCTATTAGCCGGGAAAGTAGAAGGAATGAAATTGTTATCCTCAAATGGAGTAAGACTGGCTTCCTCGGATGGTCGCAATCCACGCTTCACCCCATGAACGGCGTACTCCGTTACGGGCTGTATCCCAAACTTCCGTGGATTCCCGCCAACATTACTTCGATCCCGGATGAACACCAGTGGATTCCCATCCACTTTAAACGAAGGCATGAGTTCTGGTTTACCTTCGCTTCCAGCGTCATCTTTTCTACTCGCCGTTTCCGAGAGTATCCTGTGCCAAACATGAAACTGTCCCATGGCACAGAATATAATGAAGTGCCCACCAGACCGAAGCGCGGAACTTATTAAGTATGCCGTACTGATCATGTCATCCTCACTGAAGACATCGTGAGCACTATTCCGTTTGTTCCTCTTCCTCCGAGTGTTAAAGGGAGGGTCTGTTAGGACAAGCTGTGCCTCACCCCATAAAATCTCACTCTGATTCACAAATGTTTCGTGTGTGTGCCTCAGGTCCTTCATGTCACAGTTGTACGCTACAAAGTGTGACTTTCTCATCCCCTTCCACACCTTATCCATATTCATTCGAAGGAGACTGGATATCTCCTTCATGGGCGGCTCAATACCTGTCTTTTGGATGTTGTACCCGGCAACCCGAGATTCATGCTCCGCACGATTCACCGGCTTCTCGAAGTCGTCGCTATCGGAGCTCACGAGGTGCATATACTCTCGACGAGGTAGGGGTGGTTCAGACTTGGTCGAAGAAGGTTCGGCATTACCGGAAGTTTTAGGGTTTTTCGTCAGTTCAATATCGAATTTCGCGTGAATGCCCACATTGAATCCTGCCGCTTGACGCATATCCTGTATCGGTTTCCATAGCAACTCCGAAAAGTTCTGAAGTCATGCAGGCAACTCACCGGAGTCAGTATCCATCCGTATCTCCGAAAACTCTATCCGGTTTCTCATCTGATCAACCCGTAAGCTATGGAGGCTATCGTGGGTGCATATGGTTTCGAGGTCTGTCAAAAATTCCTTAGCCAGTATTCGGAGGTTTGTATAGCATTCATCACTCAAGGTCTCCACCGATCCACTAGTACTGCTCTGGGGCACATCCTGTGTGTTGAATCGAGTACTCTGGCTTGGCGGGGCATAACCAGACTCCCGTGTCTCTAGCGCTGTATACTTCAAGGTCTGCATATTCATGCAAATGTATGGTTTCACCATGTGCTGAACGTTCGTGTATCCAAGATGAGCGGCAAAACAACTCCATTCCCATACGAACTCACTGATAGCGAATCCCAGTCGATCACAGTTGTCTTTGGAGAACGACGTAAAAGTGGATATGTACACAGATGGTGCATGGTTCACTTTTCGTTCCTTTTTCGGTTGTTTCTTCTTCATCATTCTGATGTTGTCGTTCTCTCCCATTATGTGGCAGAGGTATGGTAAGTATATAATGACCTCAAATGGGTTCGCAGCTGTTGGTGGTATGAACACTGTCATCTTCAGAACCTGCTTTCTCCTGGTCATGAAATAAACAACCATGCATCGCACCGGTAGGTATATACCCATATCCATAGAGAGAAGAAAAAAATCGCGCAGTCTCTGGTCCTCATCCCCGTCCTTCTTGTCAAGAAGCTTCGTTACAAGATATCGTTGTTCCACAGGTTTGTTATTCACAACACTCTTTCGCAGCTGTTGCAGTGTCAAGTTCTGCAGGTTCTTGGAGTTAGTGGCCTCCTCAAACATCTTCCTTGCCTCCGGAATATCCTTATAGTTCTCGGCGCAGAACTCTATTAGCCATCTAAACCCCACGTCCCGTGGCCGATCAGGGCCTCAATCGCTGTTTGCCAAAGCATCGCGAAGAACCAAGAAAAGTTTGACATATGCATGGAACGCCGGAGGCGGAGCACTCATGTCGATAGGATGTATCTCCTCTCCATCGTCGGTCGAATCCATCGCCTCAGTGCAAAGAACGGAGACGAGCCTTTAAATGGCGACTTACGCTGGGCACCCCCGCTTTCGGCAGCTCCTCCCAGCGCACTGCTAGTCTCGTCCGTGTCCGTGTCCGCTCCCTTCTGAGGTCGGTGTCCGTGCCGCTTTGAGCGGGTGCGACAGCGTCGCGTGTCGGCCAGGTCGCGATTCGGAGCTATTACAAAGGTCGCGTCTTGTGCTAATAGTCGCGGACCAAGTGGGTATGAAGCGATAGTTTTCTCTAGTTTGATATATTTGCACGGCGTGTGCAGCGAAATCACTGCCGGGAGTGCTGGGAGGGATGTTTTGTGAGTCTCCAGAGGGTGCCAGAATGTGGCGAGAACGTGCCCGCGGGCAGAGGGGGGGGGGGAGTTCGGTCGTGTTAGGGTAGGTACCCTAACACGACCGGACACCCCCGCCCGCGGGCACGTTTTGGGTGATTTTTTGAAAAATGTGCGATTTTATGCCCGCGTGCGGGGGGGGTCCGGTCGTGTTAGGGTACCTACCCTAACACGACCGACCCCCCCCCCTTGCCCGCAGGCACGTTTTGGCCACATTCTTGCGCGTTCCCGGGACCTCCCAAAACATACCCCCCGGCACTTCCTTTACCCACTGCGTCACCTCAGTGCACCATCCCGTCTTCTCGACCCTCCAGAAACTCCCTAATTTCCACGCGCACCACACCTACTCTAGAGAAGAGGATGGTGTCGAGAGTCAATGATGTGGGGGATTCTATGCATTCTGCGCCGTGTTCCACGACGGGGGCTGATATACTGGATGCACCACCGACGGCACGGCGGCCGCCCCTGGAGCATCAATGCTTAAGAGCGCCATCGATAGCAGTCTTTGGTAGTCTAGTGGTAAGGTATGAAACAACTTATAACTTTCAGTTAACTAATCTTTACGCCACTCATCGACTGCACATGACGCAATTCCATCCCGGAGCCGTAAGTTCGTTACGAGCATGCAGTCCATCGGAGGGCCGCCGCTGTGCTCGCCAGCGACCGCGCGCAACAACATTCTCGCTCCGAACCCACGACACCGACCGCTGCTGACACCAGGGTGTGAAGGGCGTTGTGAACGCGCTTCACACCCTTCCGTACGTGATCTCCCTCTCGTCGTACCACCTTTAGGCCACAAACACAAAGCGTCACAGTTCCTAGCCTCTATCGCAGCCTCCTGTGCTCCCGGAGATTCTGTAGTGGAACACCTCCCTCGCGCGCTCGCCGGTCAAATGCCATGTTGCACATTAGGGCAGCCTGGTGCATATACTGCTGCAGCATGTAGAACAGATGGGAACCACTCAATAGTACAGATTCGGTCACTAATTCAGTGAAGTGTAGCACCTCGGATGGGAAGATGGTGATCGCAGAGAGAGTAGGTGTGGTGCGCGTGGGAGTTAGGGAGCGTTTGATGGATGGAGAAGACGCGTTGGTGCATTGAGGTGACGCGGTGGGTGCCGGAATAGCCGGAAGGAGTGTTTTGGGAGGTCTCTGGAGGGTGACAGAATGTGCCCAAAACGTGCCCGCGAGCGAAGGGGGGGTGGGTCGTGTTGGGGTAAATACCCCAACACGACCGGACCCCCTCGCCCGCGGGCATAAAATCACACATTTTTCAAAAAATCGCCCAAACGTGCCAGCGGGCGGGGGGGTCCGGTCGTGTTAGGGTACCTACCCTAACACGACCAACCCCCTCCCCCCCCGCCCGCGGGCACGTTCTGGTCACATTCTAGCGCCTTCCCGGGACCTCCCATAACACGCCCCCCCACCAGTGTTTTCGCTACACCCGACCGCCGGTACGTTGGCGCCGCTGTCCACGTGTATTAGCGGGAGTAGGCTGTACATGAATGTGAATGAGTGTACTCTTGAGTACTATGGAAAGCATTTGAAGAGCACGATTAGAGAGCGCGACCGTTGCTCGCGTGAGTCATCATTGCGCGAGCTTCAGGACTCTAAAGCGTACAATCAGCGTGCGAGCGGCCACAGACAGGACACGGACGAGACTGGCAGTGCGCTGGGAGAAGCTGCCGAAAGCGGGGGTGCCCAGCATAAGTCGCCATTTAAAGGCTCGCCTCTGTTGTTGTATCGTCCAGAGCGAGCGTATTGTTGATATACACCTTTCACTGCAATAGCTGTTCAACATGAAGCCAACTCGTGTTCGAAAGCTTATGCAAAGCGTGACTCCTCGCACTCGGCGGAGCACTCGATCATTGCAAGGTGGAATGCGGGTTCCTCTGCAGATGGATATTGAGAATGAAGGAAAGGTGATAGTCGGGGAAGCTTTGTTGCATGGAATTGGAAGTGTTCTACGCCGCGAGTTGAACGGGAAGCAATTGGGTTCAGGTCTTGTGGTGGTTCATAATATTCTCATCAGTCGAAGCGGTCAGAAGTTCTATCCTTACCGGGCGGAGAGCCTGGATCTTTCACAAGACATCCAGGATCTCCGGACGGCCGCTTCTTGGGATGAGAAAATGATGGAACCGGTGGCAGCCAGCATTCCGGCGTCCAAGCGACGAACGATGAGCGCTATGAGTGAGGTGATGACGCCCACAAGCCGCACGGAGCCAATTCGAAGTTCATTAACACCGAGAGGTAGCGCATCAGTAGCACCTCCGCGGGCCGGTCCGTCGTCTGTTACGAAGCGGACTAAGGAGACGAGATCATCCCCAGATACGAAGCGGACAGGCCAAACAAAGTCTACCTCCGCTACGAAGCCCACTGCGTCGAGAAGGGCATCTCGTGCGATAAATCAGTCCGTCGACACAAGGGGACCTTCTGCGTCGAAACAGACGGTTCAGCACGGGACGGTTGTGCAAGAAGAAGAAGATGAGATCATAAAAGGTCCCCTTCCAGACGCAGATGCGCAATCCACACAAGGAGCTGGTCCATCTCTACCCCAAACTCCACCACAAACTGCGGAGCAGCAGGACGATGACGTTGTGCTTCTGTCCGCAAGAATAGCACGTTCAAGTGTTTCTGGCGAGCCGTCTGGAACACAAGGGACACCTACTCGGAGCAAGGCGTACAGACGAGTTCGTCAGAAGGTTCCAAAGGTGAACCTCAATCACTACCGGATGGTGTTGTTACTGTTGACATCACTCTTGTGAACACTTTTCCCAATTTACTCCATGGAGTAAGTAAACGCCACGTTGAAGCTCTTGTGAAGAGTATGAAGGAGCGGGGGATATTGCAGTCGATGGGTTCTCCAGTGGTGGCCTTACAAGATGCTACTACGGGAGAGAGGGATACTGACAAGGGACGCCTAACGAAGAAGTGCTTCATTGTAGATGGTTTGCATCGTCTGAATGGTATACAATATTTGGCTGCGACTGGTGCACCGAAGTGTTAGCGATTAGCCAAGTTTTGGCGTTGCAATCTGCTGATACGAAGAGATGGAAGGCCCATTGGGATGAAGGAATTGTTATGTGTTGCTTCGTACCTCAATGAGTCGACGAGTACCATGCGAAGGATGATGTTTGCAGACAAGATACACTCTACAGTTAGTGTGGTCGCCATTCTAATTGAAGATGTTGAGGGGCTGACGACGGCAGACGTGGATCCTGCAGAAGTGACAGAGGTGTTGAAAGAGAGCTAACTGATTGGGACTGTGCAAGAGCGTCAGTATCTGAGATATGCCAATGTCGCCCTGCAACTCATGTCTCGTGAGGGAATGCTTGCCCATTTCCAGGATATATGTGAGAGTGTGAGTGACATAGGTCTCACACATCTGTCCCATACTCCGCTATATGTTTTGGATGCCGAGGATTTTTCCTTCATTCTTGATTCTGTTCAAATGTTTCTATTGAAGGGCAAGTCGACGAAGACAAAGCAATGGAAAAGCTTTGAGGAGGCTCGAGGTTTCTTTTATGATAGAGCAGTGTCTCTGTTCCGCCTTTCTCGAGCAGTGAGAAATGAACTGAACGAGGAAGAGTCCATGGAAGTGTTCCTGAAACGCGAAGTCACTCTTTATGCTCCATCGAATGAAGATGACGTTAAAGACCCAGACAACAACGCAGCTGCGTATCAGTTCCTTTGGGACAAGTTGTGAACTTCAACACATTGCCGCGTGTTCGGAGCAGGACGAACTCAATTAGAACTGCCACGACTTCCGTTCAGAATCGATTGCGGACGATGCTCAAGGTAAATCCGCCCCCCGCACCAGTGAAGCAGTCCGTGACGAAGAGGAGGACTCCCGCTGCTGCTGCTGCAAAATCTGCCAGTGAAGAAGGGGAGCCGCGAAGAAGTGCACGAGAACGGGCGCAGGAGAGTTATGGGGAAATTGAGCACGGCCGAAATCGAGGTGCCATAGAAGTTCTGGATAGCTCTGAAGAAGAACAACGGGCTCCGCCGAGGACGAAACAGTGAAAGACTTTCACACAACAGATGAGATCTACTCTGAACAGCATGACACCGGATGCCCTGATGTCTCAACTAAATGAACATGTGCTGAGAGGAAGGTCGATGAAGGTTCAGTTCGTGTCATTGAAAGAGGAAGGGAATGCAGAGAATGCAGGCAGTTCTGCATTTGTGGATGACGAAGAGCTTCTTGCTGTGACAGTTCCAAGGTTTGTCTCCGTCGAGAAAGATGCTGCGACAGACGAACAGCAAGAGACAGGTGGGGGGTCATTTAATGACGAGTTACCTACAGCTCTTCCGGAATCTGAGGAGCACGGACTTGTTCGAGGAGACCCATATGATGGCCCACCAGACCCATCATGGTGCGAGTATGTCAGGCTGAGACCGCAGGAATGGAAAGGGAAGAACGTAATTGAGCGCAAGGACCCCTGGCTCAGAGTCATTCACTTGCCGAAGGCACATAGGTCGGAGCTGCTAAGTACATCAGATCTCAGAGATGTACACCATCTTGTGTTTTGGCACGCTGCAAGGGCCGAACATCGCCTACGGGCGGAGACATTTGGTATGCAGTATCCTCGTAGTCGGCCGACAGGTATGGATGATGAAGAGGTGCTGTGGGTTGCTGCGAAGGAGCATGACGAATTTGGGCAAATTTTCTTCGCCCGAATGCAAGCTGAGCTAAGGCAGAATGGATATTGCGTGCTTGACGGCTTTGCGACGGATAATGGTGTTCCTAAATGGGAGGAGTTAGAAGAAGTTCGGGAGTTCGGAGATGTGTCGGGGAAGTTGGTGCACTTCTTCGAGAATGAGTATGGAGCGATGCCGGATATACGGAAAGGGGAGGAACAGAAGTCGTTTTTTCAAATCATCAACGATGATGAAGGACGGAAAGACGGGAGCGATGGACCATTTGAGGGGAGAGTGATGTCGACACGTTGGGGTACGGTGGAGAAGCCGGAGGATATTGAGGAGCTCAGGTGGGTTGTAAGGTCGCGTGCTTTACTTGATGTTCGAATGGGTACAATTGCTGCGGTTTTAGGAC
This sequence comes from Gracilaria domingensis, assembly GCA_022539475.1. NCBI lineage: Eukaryota > Rhodophyta > Florideophyceae > Gracilariales > Gracilariaceae > Gracilaria > Gracilaria domingensis. The sequence continues at coordinate 139,069 of VCMS01000155.1, read as the reverse complement.
TATGGGACAATGAAACGGAAGCTGTGAAGATGTACACTCCGAAAATTGGTGGTCGATTTCTGGGGACCCCGAGAAAGTGCAAGCGCCAGACGCTGCACACCGACTTCAGTGGTCTGGTTACGAAGGAAACAATGAATTCTGGTAACCCCGGATTCTTTGTAAGGGCCTCTGGGAAAGAGGGCTTTCCTCTCTGGGTGAGCGCTGGAAGCCATCAACTGGTGGGGATGAACAACCAACAGTTGCGAGTGATGTCGGAGGTGTATCCAGCGAAGAAGATAATCATCCCACCGTACTCTGTATTCGTGGGCCGTGGTGATGTGACACATGCTGGAGCAAGTGGGAAGGACAAGGTGGATAGGCCTGAGTCTATGCATTTGCTGGTTAGATACGACATGTACATGGTACCAGAGGGCTACGCACTACCTGATGCTGTTCATCGGGTACGGGATTTCCGACCCACGTTTGTCAATGGTGATGAGGAAAAGGAGGCGGAGGATGAACTGTTGTCCGATAAGGAGGATGGGCCGGTTGAAATGGAAGAAGACCAAGTGGTCCTGGAGATTGGTGTGGAAGCGGAGGACGGTAGAACCGAAGTGCTCGAGAGCATTAGGGATGACGATTTGCCAATAATGAGGTTGCGAGCGCTTCGAAGTGGATGAGAATGAGATGATTAGTAAATTATGAGTGTCTTTCGAGTATTAAGAGTAGTATACTATTGTAAGGCTATACATATGAATATAGAAAAGGTGCGGCAGGCTAGTAATTGAACAAATGTCATACGTCTTGGGTCCAGTTGCGTCTAATTGCAACATGCAACATGCTCGGTATCGTTAACATCATTGGTGGCACCATTCAATTCGCAATTGAACATGAAGCGTCCTACCACTTCTGAAACTGCACTTAAGGTTGCTTTGAAGAGAAGTATGAAACTGAGAAGTCTATGCAGTTCCTGTCTATAGGGTACTTGTGGCAGTATTGTGACTGTATCACGAAAAATGGCAGAGGAACAGAGAGACTTGACGGAAATTTCACCCAATACTTTGTCTAAGTTCATATATGCCAATAGTTACGGTACATTAAGTTCCGTTGATGGAACGTTGAGAAGAGAAGGAGAGTCAATTCCAGAAGAAGTTGTGAAGTGTATGAAGTTCATTGACGAACGTGTTGGTTTCGGACTTGTCACAGGGGGTGATGTGGGCGACGTGGAGGGGAAAATGGAAGGACTCGGAGACTATAAGTTTGGTGTCTGGGCGAATCATGGGGCTTTCCTCCGTTTCTCTGACGAGAGGGAATTAAGGGTGCATTCAATGATCACACCCTTGACCACACTGTTGACGGACTACTGTTCCTGGCAAGGGATTTGAATAGGAAGCATGGTATTGTGAATGATGATGAGAAGGGGTTCGTGGAGACCAGAAGTGATAGTGGCCTTCCCAATTTCGTGTACAACAAACTGTGGCAGTGGAGAGAAGAAGTGGATTCTGCTATTGGGGACCTGTTGCAGAAAATGGATGGGTTTGTTATCTATCCCGGCGATAAAAGTTGCGAAATTGTGGACAAGCGATACACAAAAGGAAGCGGAGGAGCAAATCTTGTGGATAATGAACCGAGATTTATTGATACGGATGACGTCGTGACGTTCGGAAGTGCTTTGAGCGACGTGCCTTTGCCTGAGGTAGGCGTGTACGGCGTTCACGTCAAAGAAGATTGTATCCCGGGTGGAGTACACAACCTGTTCAAAAGCGTGGAGGATGTACATTCGAAAATTATGCTGGTGGCTCTGTTGTAGGGCTACGAGGAAAAAAGCACGATAAAAACCACCATGAATTATAAAAGGGTTTTGAGATATATACTACCCTTTTATGGCTGAGATCTCATATCCTAGCTACGTATTACAGGTATCGTAGCACTTGAAACAAATTCCAAGAGCAGTTTTAAACCATTGACACTTGCATTTTGTGTACCCGTACAGTTCTGCCACCCTTCTGATGGTCTCATGCACGTCCTCCACCCCATCAACAAGATATGTTACCGCTGCTGGAGGGTCGTCTCCATTCACATGAACTGCCAGGGTTGTCATTTCATATAGAGGACCATCATTGGAAGCATTCCCGAAAGTAACGATTAAATGTGTGTCGAACTGGGGGTCGTTTTCAACCAAGGCTAGCGCCCCACTATTTTTCGTGAAACGAATGTCCCCTATGTCACAGTTTTCATCTTGAGGGTACGCAACCAGGTTCGGAAAGAATGTCAACACTTTTGAAATACCGGAGTTAACTTCTGTTTTCCAATTCGACAGTCCATTGTAAGTGAAGTTAAGGAGTCCACTGTCTTTTCTAGTGCTCACAAGTGCTTGTTGAATCTCTTCGTGAAGTCCGTGCGATTCATTTAAGGAGAATGCAAGTCTCTCAAGTTCGGCTGCACATCTTTCGTAGCATTTCCCGTTAAGGTCTTGATCAATTTCGGTACCATTGGATAATCTCACCCGTGCGCCTTGGTTTCCAGAGATGCCAGAAGTGTAGCCACCCAGGTGCTCCATGAAACTCTCGGCATCCTCTATATCTCGCCCAGTAGCAATTCCGAAACCAACGCGTGCATTGATGTACTTCATACATTTGACTGTTTCGGCAAGAATGTTGTCCCCAGCTCTTTTCAGAGTACCGTCAATATCACTCATCACGGCGTAGCCATTTTCGAATATTTCGTTAGCCAGCTGCTGAGGAGTTACTTCTTGGGCTCTAACTTCTGAGTTATACATGTTTTGAAAGCTTTCGAAAGGGTTCGTTTTGCAAATGGGTGTGAGTATACGAATGAGAAGGATGTGATTGATGTTCACAAGGTGTTTCGTAGTATAAAAAGAGTCTACGAACGACCATATACGGGTATTGTAGTACTGTTTTAAAACGTTACCAGGACGAGAAGCTTTTGCATCGATTTGCAGAAAAGAAAGGATGATTTAGTCATAAATTATATGTACGGGTTCAAGTGGGTAAAGAAAACTATGAATATCTTCAACATGAGCTTTGAAATCAAGAAGAGTAAAACAACCTCCATTAGGGGTTGAAACCCATAAAAGGTTTATCTTACTTTATACGGGTGCCCCAAGTATTGCAAAGGCTTAGTTCTTCAGAAATATCACAATTTTGTACTTGTTTCCTTACTAGTATCGTGCACTTTAATGATGTGGAATGACCCTTTTCCATCTAGCAAAAACTTAGCCAGGTATTAGTGATAAGGGATGTAGGATTTAAAGTGGCATATTTGAACCACAAAAGGACGAACAATATAAGTAATGTAATAGGAACAGGTCATTTCGATAAAGTAACTTTTATGTTTAACTATCTCTAAAAGGTTTACAACACGGAAAAGTCATGTGTTCTAACCTCAAAGCTGGGGGAATGGGGAGGGGCATAACTTTTCCTTAACAACTTTGACGTAGTTTGTATGAAAAGGACCGGGGTCACCGCCTACGATTTTTCTTTCTCGGCGGGAAAAGTCGTAGAAGTACGCCTTTCTAAACTGAAAGTCGGAAAAAGAAGTAGCAAAGCCAACGAGAGTTTTCCGATATGCAAGAAGTCGCCCAACGGTCTCTTCTAGGTTGAAAGCAGTATTTGTCTTAAGCGAAACTATCTTCAACAGCTCTTTCATTTTTGTGAGCACAATCGTACTGCACTCCATAGCGACTACGTCCATAGAAAAGAAACCTTTTGAGGCCCCGACGATGTTGAACGCAGATAGCCACACGAGCTTCTCATCATAGCTTACAAGAAATGTGTCTCCGTCGACAACCCCGCAAGTGAGACCCATAGATCTAAACCTGTCTGCAACGTTGGAGGCCCACTTTCCTGTTGCGACAGTGAGACCATCCGGACTTTGAGGAGTGAAACCATCCTGCGGAGCTGCGTTTCTTGAGAGAACACCAATGTATAGGACAACTTTTGAACATTTGTCCACACCGAGCTTCGAAAGCAATGGTATGATGTCTTCATTCTGGAAGAAAACGAGATTCTCTCTGAGCGAATAAAGGCAAGCCTGAATTACGGTCTCCAGGGTGTTCGTTCTTCCACAAACTAGTATCGGTACATCAGAAAGATGAGAGATAGCAGCCATGCTGCAGAATTCTTGTGCAGAAATGACCATATCTTGTTCGTTCGCCAGCATGGTACCTATCCGCCCCCTTCCAACAATAACGGCCCGAGACCTTCGGGTGGGAGATGAGACTTGAGGGACGTCAGAATATCTGGGACTCGGGGGCGGAGTCAGAGACATGTCGGACTGGGAGTTCATTGCAAGTGTTCGATTGTTTTTGTGTGACGATAAAAATGGAAGATGGGGCGGAGAACTGCTGGGGTAAAGAGTGATACTTAAGTAAAAACGGTTAGGAAGCGCAGAACGGGAACATGGTTCACTTTGTGAAAGTGAGCGAAATGTATGATATGTGATTGTACTGAATGAACGATAAAGATTGTATGAGACGACATGCCACAAAGTGTGATGATGTTTTATGAAAAGGAGGTGGAAGAGTAGAAAGTGTACAATGAATGAAACAGAATTCGAACCTGAGTTGTAAAGTACGAGTTACGAGGAGCTTGAATACAGGATGAAAGGAGCCATTTTGGCTTCATAAATGACGTGAACGGGTTCTATAGCTTCACTCGGATTGCCATACTCTTCTTCCTTATTGAGGTACAAAAGGGGAGTATGTCCGGGAGGGACGTGTTGGGCGTTACTGAAGTTATCAATGTTCAGTATGTATTCTGGTTTAATTATAACGCCATCAATTTCGGCTTCAGACTTTGATCGCCTTTCAGATGAAGCGAGTTCAATGGAAGAGGCTGGAGCGGAGTGGCTGCATGTAGATGTAATGGATGGTCATTTTGTGGCGAACCTTACTGTTGGACCGCCTATTGTGAAAGCGTTGCAGAGGCATACGAAATTGTTTTTGGACTGTCATCTGATGGTATCAGATACTGGGCGATGGATTAAAGACCTTGCAGAAGCAGGCGCAGACGGAGTCACATTTCATATCGAGAGTGTGGCTAAGGGACTAGAAAAGTGCGAGGTACCAACTGAGGAGGAGAACGTGATGTTGAAGGAATTATGTAACCGAATTAAAAGGATGGGAATGCAGGTTGGAGTTGCGTTGCGCCCGAATACGTCTATAAAGGTCGTAGAAGTACTTATGAAGGAAGGAGTTGTGGATATGTTATTGTTGATCACGGTGGAGCCAGGGTTTGGAGGACAGGCATTTATGGAGGTTGGTCTTGATAAGGTGAGACATGCAAGGGAGTTGTACCCAAGAATAGGGATACAGGTGGATGGGAGTATTGGGCTGAGTACTGTGAAAGAAGTAATGAAGGCCAGTGCAAACATTTTAGTTGCAGGGTCTGCCATTTTTGGCTCGAGGAACCCAGCTCATGTCATAGCTGGTTTTCGAAAGGTTGGGTAGAGATAGTGGCATAAAATTATTTTTTATTACATTGTTACCTTTACGTGTTATCACGACTATATTCTACGTCTCCATTGGAGATGTATTTCTCTTGTGTCACAACCGAGAAAGGATGTGAGAGAACATCAATATATCTCCAGTGGATGCTGAGAGGGAGGGTGAACTACTCTACGTGCTATCATTGTTACCCATCCGGTGTCGATTGGTGACATATTCATTTTCTGTCACAACCCACACAGGATGTGACAGAAGAAGAAAATACACCCAGTCGAGACGAAGGGTGAGCTACTTTAAGTACAATCACTACTCCCCAGCTTGCCTCTACGGGCGAGATCTTCCTGTTTTGCCATAACCACCGAGTGAGGTTATGGCGGAAGAGAAAAATATCGCCGGTCGAGGCGAGGTGCGTGGGGACTATGTGAGCGCGAAAGAGGGGACAGAGGGGGTGGCGCTTAAATAGTGGAAGGTGCGGAGGTGTACAGTAGATGTTTTGGCGGGAAATGTGATGAGGGAAACACGGACAATCTTAGTGTTGGATATAGCCCGTGTGGTTGGACAGTGGGGGTGGACAGCACAGTTTAGCTCGATTGCACTGTATCGCAGCGGAAACTTCGATCCAACTACTACTTCTTCTTCTGAAGATGTCGAACGGATACGTGAAGGATGAGGAGCTGTTGGCGCTGTTGGAGGGGAAGGAGGTAGCGCAGACGCCGTCACCAAAGCGGGAAGAGGACGTGATTACGGCGGCTGGTCGCATGTCGCAGAAGAAGGAAGTGGCTGATGAAGGAAAGAAGTGTGAGGCGAGGAGAGGGGATGGTGATGAGGTGGAGAAGGGGGTAGAATTGGAGGTGGAGGGGGTCGCAATGGAGAGAAGGGGTGCGGTGCATCTGAGTCAGTTAGAGGTTGGAGACCAGATAGAGAGTGGGGGCTGAAAGGGTGACAGGGAGATGCGGTTTGTGCAGTAGATGAAGGCGACGGTGGGGATGTTGGGGTTGGTGATGAAGGAGCAACTGGATGATGGGATTGAGGAGATTGTAACGGAAATGGGCGGTGTGGTGCTGAGTGGGGGTGGTAGTCGTGTTTCGGTTGAGGCGATTTCGAGCCTGCGGAATTCGTTGTCGGTATTGGGAGTGGAGATGACGAATCATGTGTATGGGATAGTGGAGTGTGCGAGAAGGAAGGTTGGAGAGTTGCGAGAGGAGAATATGGTTCGGAACGAGAGGTTGGACATGCTGGAGAAGGAGGTGAAGGAGCTGGGCAAGAGGAAAAGATTGGTGGAAAAGAAGACGGTGAAAGGAGGTGTGGAGGGAAAGACGGAGAAGGGAAGTGCGGAAAGGGTGGCGGTGCAGGAAGGGGTCCCCTGCGACACCGAAGACAAAGGGTCGTGGGGTTGGGGATGGGAAGAGCCGTCTGAAGAAGAGACGTAAGGAGATGAAGAAGGTGGTGGAGGAGGTGCCGCGGGAGGGAGTCGGAGCTCCAGTAGTGACTGGGTTTAGGAGTGCGGCGGAGGTAGTGCGGACTGCGAAGGGGATTATGAGGGGACAGGAGTATAGAAGGATGGGAGGGATTTGAAGCCGTTTTGGGGCGAGGCGGGTATACGAGAAGGGGGAGAGTTGTGCACCTGACTTCTACAAAATGACGTTTGCGGAGACGGAGAGAGAGGATGCGAACGCGTGATGGGCGAGAAATGGGTAAATAGCGGGGGTGGTGTGGACTGGGAAGAAGTGATGGGATGATTGAGGTGGGATGAGTTGCGATTGGCATTGCAACATGGGAGAAAAAGGAAACGCAAACTAGCACAAGCGCAGTTTTGAGAGAGGGTCGCGGAAAAGAGTGGATGGGGTGGTGCGGCAAAGTAGAACCTCTACAAAACCTAGGAGACCCAATAATTAAACTGCGCGAGATGGAATTTAATGTCCTCAAATTTCTTAATTTTTTGAGTGCCACCCTCTGCCATCCCTTCACCCGACCCAAATAGCCCCAAAACTAGCTTAGTTTTCAAAGCGAACAGACTATATTCCACTTTGCAGAACACAGACGATATCCTCTGTCTTGTATCCGATGTGTGTGGGGCTCGCTCCGCTGTCGAGTATGAGCGTACCACTTGTGTCGGTGTATGTTTCACTCTGAACGTCAACAGGTGGCGGTGGTGGTGGCTGTAGCACTTGCGGCTGATGGGGAGGTGGCAATGATGGAACTGCATAGGTCATGGGGGGGGTAAATATTGGCTGCGTATGCGTAATTAGCCTGGGGCTTGATGGATCGGAATTTAGGGTGACGTTGGTCACGACATTGTGTATCGGTGTGATTCCAAGAAATTTCAAGACTTCTGTGAAAGCAGCAAAGCCGATAATGAGGAACTACTTGTTGCGGGGGTTGATAATTGCGTCAGTATGGTCGTCTGGGGTAGTATGGTCTACCTCTGTAGGCTACTGGCGGCGGATAGTGTCGTGTCTGGGAGGAAGGTCCTGGTTGACTATAGTCCCGGGTAAATCTTTGAGACGCAGTAGGTAGTTGAAGAAGGATTTGGAGTTCCTTGAATTCCCGAACGAAAGCTTTGACCGTTTTGGGTTGGTGCACTATTATAGGGAATAGTATGGGTGCTAGAGACGTAATCTTCTTGAGACCTGCTATAATGAAGTCGAGCTTCGTTTCTTTCTCAGTGATATTAGGGTAAAGAGATTAGATCATCTTTCTGCGGACTTTGTTGTAAAGCTCTATGTAGTCGTCGATGGTCATGTTTTCCGTAAATTCAATCCTTTCTGCTTCGACTACAAGGTTTTCGTGGTCTTCTTTGCTTGATTGGTTGATGTGTTCTATGATGCGGTTGACTAGTTCGTGTGGTGTGGCGCGCTGGCGTGGCACGAGAAAAAGGCTTATTATGTCTTTGGGAGCACTGTTGAGTATGCCTTCTAGAACTCTATTCTTTCTAAGATGATGTTGTTTGAGTGCTGCTGGGTCGATTGAAGCCGGAGAATTGCCTCCCACGTGCGGAAGTGCACCGATGTAGTTTGCGTATGTTTTCACAGAGAGATACAAGCGTGTAAAGTTGGATATGTCAATCTCGGTTATCTTTATAACGCTGCTCTCAGTGTCAGTTGTGAATTTTTGGGTGGTATCGAGAGGAGTACGTGTGTCGTTGGATGTGATGATGTCGTTGCGGTAGAGTCCTGATGTGATTTGGTTCAGTGCTTGTTTGTATTGGCGGTTCAGGCGCCTTTGGTAGCGAGGTGTTTGAGGCTCCGTTGTGATTTATTGTTTCTTTGTGGAGGAGTGCTGATTTGTGAGAGAGGCGGGGGAGAATGAGAGGACTGTTGGCGTGAAGAGTGTTGGCGTGAGTGCTTTCGTTCAAGCGTCTGCGAGCGTGTGGCTTATAACCTGTGGAAGAAGGCAATGTCCTGTCTTTACTTCGTTCTCGTCGTCGGCTGGGTTATGTATCTTTTCGCTATTGTGATGTTGTTTGACGAATTCAACAACTACGGTCCCAACAAACGCACCACGAGTCGCACAATTATATCAGTCATACGACGCTGTTTACAAAAGAGCCTAATTTGCTCAGAAATCGTAGTTGAGTGCACTGGCGCGGCAGCTTTTGTACATCACTTCAGGCAAAACGCGTTAGCGGAAATCTAAAAGGGTTTTTTTAGTAGACTTGCAGAAAAGATGACTGCTGTAGTAAGGTAATATGAACAACGTCATTAAAAAAGAAATAAGTTTTTGTTTCACTGACATTTCCATGAGTGTGATTTTTTGAAACAGTTAAAACTTTCCAAAGTGCCGTTACAATTTATTGAAAGGCATCGATTTCATTTACCGCCGCATGATCGTTCGATGAAAATGGGTTTTGCTAGGGCGCTCAAATGATATGCATCGCAAAATCATTGTTCTCTTCACCATAATGCACCTCTCCACCAATCCAGTTGGTATCTTTCCCTACTTAATATTTCACTTTCTTTGCGGTGATTGGAAAACAATCTAACTGTGTTTTGCACTACTTTAGTGATCTACATATTTATACATGGGAACAAACGACAACAGTGTAGCTCGTGAATCGCAGTCTTCCACTTCTCGCAAAGCAGATCATAAACTAAGTTGGTGCCCTTCCGAGTGTTTCACATTGCAACGTAATGCTGACAATTCCTCTTCGACAGACATTCTTCTTACCACCGGCAATGGGTATTGTTGGCAGACAAAATCAAACCAAATGAATGCCACCAAGCTTGGTCAACATCTCCTACATTGCCTGACTAGCCCACCCGATACAGTGGTCTGACTTTTGAAATCATCGACTTCTATGGCCCGCTCATTTCAAAAGCGTGGAACACCATCCCAATGCTTCTGAATACCGCTTACGTATATGAAGAAACGTCGTGGTCCTTCTCCTCCTTCGCTTCCTGGGCCCTCCACTGGCTTGTTGCGGATAGTACCATTCATGGAAATTCAATGAGTCAGGCGCAGAACGCGTTTGCCGCAAAAGTCTCCCGCTTCCACGAGTCGCTCACGAAGCTGGTTGTGAATGATGTGCTGCCGTTCAAGAAATTGACACGGAAGGAGAGTGAAGATGAGCTCTTTCAGATGATAATGCTGCTTCATCCTCACATCCCAGGGGAACATTTCGGTGGTGTATGTACGCTTCATGTCTGATATGGGGGTTCAGGTGCCTACTCTGTACCATATTTGGCACAATGTCGTATATAAGTGGTATCTGCGTCGCATTTGTGCCGTATGAATGCCTGGTGCATGACGGATGATGGCAGATGTAACGGAAAAAAAAACGTAATTTTTTGAGATTGGCACTGTTCCTTTTGTCTGCGAAAACCATCCATAAACCAACCATGCGCACGCCATAGATACGACAACCATACGGCCTACATCAGTTTTGCGCCCATAGCAGCCACATAGTAGACACTTGAACCCTTTTGTGAGGCACAGATAGTCCATATACCACCAAAATTATTACCAGGGCATGGAAGGTCACGTACCTACTATATCAGTTATGCCAGGTAAAAACATCAGCCCATACTAAGAGAAACAAACGAACTATGCCATGTCTGCAATCGCACCGTCATTAAAGCAAGAAAATGGCACTTTAATCTTCGACGGCTTGACGAACGCTAGCTCTGAGCGTGTCACTAATGTACTTCTAACTATAACGGGTATAGAGAGGTCGAGGACCACGTACTTTCTAGGGAACTCCGCTTTTTACGGCAGAGAGGAAGGAGCACATCATGAGTTGCTTTCGTCGTCGTCTGGATGATAAAGGTAGGAAGATACCACTGCTAACATCTCTGCATTATGTCGCGTACTTCTTGGACATATGAAGTATTAATGATGAGTACAGTGAATATAGCGCGGCAATTCTGAAATATACCCGAGCATACGTCGAATCTAATGTGCTTCCAGCGACGCAGAAGCTAACGAGCTCCGGAAGTGTAGATAGGGCCGTTCACCGTCTCTATGAGGAGCTTAATTATGTTCGCCTATCTTGGAGAGCGCAAGCAGACAACCCTGCTCAGAGAGACGTACTTATGGCTTTCAAGAATATCCCCGTGGTTTATTGGAGGAAGTACGGAAATAGCCCTTGGCTACGGGATTTCGCGCTTCGTATATTATCAGTTAGGTCATCCTCCTCCAGCGTAGAGAGAAGTTTCAGCCTCCATGGGAGGATACGAACTCCAACTCGAGACACGCTTCACCCAGTGAATGTGGAGAAGATGATCTTTAGTGCATCGAATAGAGCCCTCACGTCGCGGAAACGAAACTTCATTGAAGTAAGATGTAGAACGAATGCTGGTAATCCTACCGAACAACGTTTGTCTGGAGCAGTTCTTCAGAGCGGTACTGGAACTGCCTCACAAGGTCTGAGGTCTACGGTGGCCGAAGGGCCTGCAACAGAAGCACAGGCACCGGGGATGACAGCCGGAAACACTGGAAAGTTTGGGTCGTACTTCGAGGTGAGCAAGGCAATTGAAACCTACGACGAAGGCGTAGTTGAGGAAGCAGCCAACACAGAATATGACTTCGCATATCTAAATGAAAACAAAGATGAAAGAGGGGAGCTTCCGGACATCGGACTTATGCGTCATCTATTCGAAAAGAACATTTCCGCCAAGGGATTGCGGTACCTTTGATAGATCGTAATACACATCGCCAGAAGTTATATGCAACACTCTTTGCGCATCGCGCACGTCAAGGAAGACCACAGATCTATCAACCCCGTTGTATAGGACATTGACAAATACAGTTTGGCCATGAATCACAATTGAGCGGAGGGGTATATGCCCACGAAAGTAATAGCACAACAGGTCAGTATCAACTTTTCTTGACGCCATGGGCATAATAGAGCGACTTGCCGCTGATGTATCTTTGGTGAATCTTACGGATGTAGTTGTATCTCAGCATCGATTCTTTTCGGATTACGGCGGTATTGGTGAAGTGCATGTTGTAGAGCGTTTGTGAAAGGTCGTCAATGTTCGTTTTGGTCAAACAGGCACTGGTGAGAATATGAGACATGTTAGTACTCGAGCACGATTGTACAAATAGTGTGGTTGAGGTGCCTTGTCTCATAGAGATCAAGCAATCTTCAGAAGAAAGGTAGCCGCTGTGGTAGGATATCTTGATAGAAGAAAAGCTCAGCGCCCAGAGATGGGTACTACAAACTCTTTACAACAAAAAACATGGAGGAGGTGCGCTGGACGGCGACATTGCTAAAGTAGCGTGGTGGAATAAACGAAGAGCGCAACGACGTGGGCGGCGATTGCGGGGTGTCAGGTAAGAAAGAAAGCCGGGCAAGATTTTGTATTTGCTATCGAGTAGTCTGAAAGCACGCCATTGCGTTTGACGATGATCTCGATGAAAGGCCGCGTTCTTCAAACAACACGTGGGAGAAGCATGGGAATCATGAACATATATCACGGACAGTTTGTTGTAGAGGCAAGTAGAAGGCAGTTCTATATCATCGATTAAGCACATTCCGAGTAATGACAGATGAACACACTATACAAATAAAGGCGCCCTGCGTGAATGAGCGAAGGCGCATGAATGAAGGGCTCGACGGAGCGGGAAAGGACAGAAACCCGAGCGCATGGCCACAGTTTTTAGTGAACAAAACATGTTATGGACGGCGCGGCGCGTCCAGGCACAAGAAAGCCGCAAAAGCCTTTTCCCTTCAAATTAAGCACTCGGAGGAAAGCAATTTGTACACAGAAGAGTATTATAGACTCAAAATGGCGTCAGAAATGGATAGAGGAGATGTTGGTCTTCATATTACAGGCCTCGAGGAAAGAGACATGTATCATCTGTCTGTACTATCGCGACCGAAATTAAATTTGTAGTAAACGCTAGGTTGGATCGCAAGGTTTTCATCTCAACCCGAAACACTCTTCAGTTTGCTAAGGCTGATGGGTTCAAGGCTGGTCGTTTTGATATTAATGTTGATTTGAGTCAAAACTTCTAAAGCTTTTCTCTCTTTCCTTCGTCGCGCATTAATATTACGATTCACCACTTATTTTATAAAAGTCTAAAGTTCAGGATCATTTTTACGCCGATGCAGACAGCGGTGTTCCCTGATTTGAGTGGAGGCGATTCATCAAGTTCACCCTTGGAAGCCACACTTGTAGAAGAGTACTTTCGTTAGTACTTCTTTGTGGTTTGGAGGTAAACGACGTTCTTCACAGAGCCCTTGCACACCAATCAGACGCCACCGCTGTTCTGGCGGCTACGGAAGGAATCAACTTCGTAAAGGTCATTGATGGCGGAAAACAACTACTATAGACCGGCGAAAGCATCAGAAAGCAAGCATAATGGTGTCAATTCAATGATACTATGATAGTCTCATGGAATAGATACAAGCACCGATCAAAGCCTATTCCTGGCAGTACTTTTGCCAAAACACATCTTGAACCACCGAGACTGTCGATGAGTCTGTCCCGACGCCCGATATCCCTGGCAGAACTTTTCGTCATACAATCTTCATACACTTCTCGCTTACTAGGGCTTTTCTCTTATATTCTCAAGGCATTTTCATTCGATTGAGTTTTTTAGGAAATTTGCATTCAACAGATTTTCATTACATGTTGATGTAATGACTACCAAATAACGCACGACTTGGTGTATTGAAATTTGAACTAACATCAGCTGAATATACATTGAAATTCGAATTCAATTCGGTTGCACCAGTTTTCGCTGGGCATTACTGAGTAAATTGATTGTTTGCGTTCGATATTTCACGAGACAAAATCGCATTCCTTTCCTCTTTTCCACTGTAGCTTGCGGATAAGTAAATGTATAGAAGTATGGAGTTAGAGAGGTGAGGAATGAGCGCTGTTATGATATTTGACGTACTTGATGTGATAGACATGCCACGCGGAGCTCATCAGTAGCTGATGGCAATCAGCTGCTTGCCCGCCTACTGTCACCGCGAGCGGCACCTCAGGGCCGCCGCCGCAGGTCCAAAGTATAGAATCTAGCGAAAACCGTCTAGCATATGAGATATCTGGCATCGGAAGCTTGTCGTAACTAGGTGGGTCTCACTCTGGGCACTACACATTTCACGCCATTGGAGATTTTGGATCCGATCACTTTCCTGGGGTTGTACGCCGACTGTATTCCCGGAAGACAACAGAGCTGTTTCTTGCACGTTTAGATTTGTAGTATTCTCTAGGCAATAGCGTCTGTTCTTGAACTTTGATCATTGTGACTTTCTCTAGAGAACTAGTATACTGCCTTTTTCATACGTTCAAAAAGAATGCTGCGTTCCTGTTGACTAAAGAGAAAGTTGCATAGACAACTGCCTTCAGAGGTCACCGCGTACGCTACGAACTGGCTTACATCCCTTCGGCGATTATTCAGGCACTACTGATCTACACAGCTGTCGCCTTCGGGCTTATTTCCGTCTTTGGACCACTATTTTACTCGTCTTCACTTGCAGATTGCTGCTTACCTGTGTCAGGTGGTTTTTACGTCTCTGTACAGAGTTACTACAGCATGGGCTTAATACACAACCCCCGTCTCCCGTCGCCGGGTCTGTTGCCGCTTGTCGTACGCCCCGCAGAGGGTTCCTCCGTTGTTTTTCCCTTCTTTTTCCCCTTCTACCTAGGGCTTATAACGCTCTATGGGACCTTTCCTCTCGACTATTCCGTCACTTTTCGCCGGACTCCTGGGTCAGGCCCGTTCACCTCTCAACCTCCGTAGGTATATCCAGTACCACGGGCGGTCTTCCACCCGCATTATCCGTGTTCGGAGGGCTCACCCTTGAGTTCACCTCGTCTAGATGGCAAGGACTCGAACGCCTTGAGAGACGATGCCATCGCTGGGGTTTTGCTCTACCCCGCAGTCCAGACCGCGGTGTGAACACGTCGCATCATGCTACCAGGATGTTCGACTACTAGAGGTGATTCTACACAAGTCTGCATACCACATTCGCTCTGGCAAACATCCCTGCTTACGACGGGCACGTTCTCAAATACGAATTTAAAAAACCTTTTTATCACCACCATCGGCTACGCTTTCGAGAGCTTCTTGAGCAAGTTTAATCGCCACCGTTTATTTCCGTTTCGCGAGTTCTTGCGAAAATGACAAGGCAACCGTCGGCAAAATACCCCCCGTGGTCTTAAAAGCAGTGCAATGTCTTCTACCGCATCTTCCATGGCGTCTATGCAGTGTAGCTATAGCTCAGGTGAGAAAAATACTATGGCGACGAGCTTTCTCCGTTTTGTTCAACATACTTCTCGAGCTGAAAGACTCACTTGCAACTTTGCGAGGCGGCATTGGTCCCTTTCGTAAGGTTTAGTAAACGCCTCTCTTCCAGTACGCTTTCGCAAACCGTACCAGTTTGGTTTGTGCATGGGAAATTCTCACTGAAGTGACAAAGAGCATGCACACAAATTATACGCCACAGGAGCTGGTTAATATGTGTACCAATCTTAGGTTCACGAGTCGGGTTTACAAGTATATCCCTTTCATTGACGTGAATGAGTGGAGTCAGAATCACCAGATGAGGGAGCTCATCGAATGGAGTTTGGATAAGGATGGGAATGGCGGGAAATTTTTTATGGAACGTGTGTTCTCGAAGGACTTATTCGAAGAGCACGGTCCCGGATCCAAGCAGACGAAGAAAACTACCTTCCCGATTGAGCCTGCTACTTTTCGACAGTTGCTCTATTTCTCACTCGTGAAGCGTATCACTATGGAGAGGCGCCTCCCGGATGCTAAGTAGTCGAAGACTGCAACTGGTTCTCGGAGACAGGTGCCTTTTTGGATGGTTTTGTCATGTCAAACCAAACGCATATAAGGCTGGTGGGTTATGCGGTCCAAATGGGACGTCTAAGATGGGAGTTTTTTGCTTCTGATCTTTGATTCCGTGACGCAGAAAAAATGCTGCTACTCTATCTTGACATGGAGAAATCGACGCTTTCTTTTGTCACAATTAAGTCCCGTTCTTACGAATACAGTCCGGCATCGGCTTTTAGAACAGTGGGGACCGAAGTGGTGCTAACCACAGATGTGAGCGCTTCTACGCCTTGGGTTCATACCATTTCGAATGATATCGATACCAAATTAAAGGATTTCTCAAAAGCGTTCGTTTCCGATTTGAACGAAGTTCTCTTAAACGGATTTCTGTTCCAAAATGGCCGCTTATACGAAGTGGAAACTGCTAGAAGGCTTTCGAAAGAAACCTCGAACACTTTTTTCCTTCGGTTTTGATGCGTTATCCGATGAGTATTTGGCTACTTTTCGTACAGCTATTGTCCAGCTGAACCTGAGAATTTTGCAGCAGGCATCGAGGGCCACTCTGTCAGGATGTCAGGATGTCAGGAAGGAAGCAACACCGTAACGGTAAGGATTGAGGATACGATTACTGCACAGAGAACTGCTTCCTCCAGTTTTACGTCTAGCGCTGTGGGAAAAACATCCGGTAAAACATCCGGCGCAGACCCCGGTCCAGTGGATGTAATTTTCATAGACGATAGGGAAGCTGATGAAGATGGTCCACATCATGCTTCTACTGTTTGTGATGGTATTCTTCCACCTCACGACTTTGGCGATGTGAACACGACAAAGGATCTTGGTATAGTAGAAAAACCTGCAGCAACAGTTCTCGATGCATTGCGTTGGTTATGAAAAGTTATTGGAGGCTCATGGTGTAGAGCAAAACCCTGCGATGAACGTTATAGGAAATCTCCACTAGGATGTCCGATTCCTACTCTCTATGAGGGATAGACTCAGCAGAAGAGCCCTCTGTCCGTACTCGAGTCGAGTGATAAGCCGAGTGTAAGACCGGAGACGGTGCCTGGATATACCTACAGAGGTGTGAACAGAGAAGGAATGAGTAGCCAAAAGTGGTGAGGAAACCCAGAGAAACGGGAAAAGAAAGCGGAAAGGACCCGAGATCCCTTCAGGGAATCCAACCCGGAGCGGAGCAAGGCCCGTGCCAACCGGCGGGAACAGGGCCGAAAGCGGAGCGACACACCACAGTGGTGCTGAAATGAACCCAATACTGCGCCGGAAACGATACCTCAACCAAAGAAAACAAACAGAAAGAATATGCCTCACAGGGACACGCCGTATACAAAACGGAACAAATAACAAACAGAAACAACAAACAAAAACAACAATAACAACAGAAATATACCTGGTAAGGGTTACTAAGTGATCCTGAGGGGATAGTGATGCAAGAACCACACGTGGTTACCGGCCCGAAGCGGTTGTAAACCTACGAAGGTTGCACGACCTAGAACCAAGCCTTGGGTTGAAGAAGGCGGCCTCAGTTAGCTATTTACTTCGAGGCTCCAAGGTGCGATCACCCGAGCATATGTACTACTACTACAGTAACGAAAACTGCGAAGCACACCTCCCGAGGTCGGTGCACGTGCACCAACCACTGCCGGGGTGCCATATACGTCCCAGCGAGGATGGTACAAATATCTGCATGCCAGATCCAACACGTGGACTACTACTACAACTACGAATAGGTCCCAATACACATTCCAGCTGAGAAGGTTCAAGAGAACAGTCAAGAATTCTCCCAAGTACTTTGGCCAAAGTTCACATCACAGAGCATCTTTCTACAAGTATTCCATCTTTCTAGAGCACTACAATTAGTGCCCAAGTACGGAGATGCGTTGCTCCACATACCCCACTTTCTAGCCTCTAAGCCTAGGGTGCATACGCCCGAAAGCGGGAACAACCCAACTTCCACCTCGTACGAAGAGTATCAAACTTCATCATCACCCGCCGTTCGGTTCCTCACAATCATCATGTTCCGCAAAGCGGCATTCCGCTCTTCAGTACTCCTCCGCACTGCGGTGCTCCTCTTCTCTTTTTCTCTACGAGACTTCTCCTCCTGAGGACACGGGTTCATTACCCGAACAACCAAACTTAGAGCTTCTGTTATCAGACATCATTCCGAACTCGGATTCCAACCAATCTTCCCGAACAGGGACGATACACCACCACAGCCGGGGTTGTCCGAACATCAGTTCCATTCCAGAGCTCCTAGAGCAATTCACGGAACCGTTCAGGGTCCTAACCTGCGAAGGTTCGTATCCCTCACTGGGCGCCTGTTTAAGTTCACTCCACGTCGGGGAGAACCGAATGCGGGATAATCAACAAAGCAGTGACCGGTTCAATCCGTCAAGTCACTGCCCGCTTGGGAGTTCCGACGATTGCAGCAGAGTCCAGTTTTGCGCAGGGACACTGTCCTATTGTTTTTCATACGTGGGGGCAACACTCTACATGGTTAGCTCAAACACAATCCAGTTACTGCGGTTAGCCTCGCATATCTTCCTGAAAAGGCAATGAACAACAGACACAACTTTATACGGTAGTCAAACGTATCCCGACAATGGGATGCTTCGTCAACCACTACCCACGATGTCATCTCGATATTGCTCTGACAGCGGACACATATGACGTCAACACATGTATTACGTCATGACGGAGAGTTACAACCTCCCGTCACTGACATCATATCATTCAACAATGAACAAGACACAATTTCACAACATCTCGATTCTGGTGAACCATTTCCAATCCCAAACGGGCGACACAACGATGAGTGGTAGCTTTCGATACTCAACTGCTGAGTTCTCTTTCCGAGAAATATCAGTTAGGGCGGCGAAGCAGTTTCCAGCATTCCCAACACAGGGCGAAAGAATAACCCGCCCACATTGTGGTGTTCCACATTATAAGGTCTGGGATAGCGCGCAAGATCGATGCACACCGACCACTGTAAAATTATTCCACAAACACCGACATGTGACTGCCAGAGCGCAGGACGCGTTCGCAACCGAAAATCTTCCGAAACAGAGCCACAGCTACCGACCAAGCTGGTAGAGAACCCCGCATACTCGATTACAGAAGACTGCGGTGCATGCCACTTCATCTTTCATTACCCTCAAGGGTTCTCCAATCACCTTCCTACGACAGGATTTCTTCACGTATCCACCGGGATTCTTCTTTTCCAAACCCCACAACAGGGTGACATCCACAGTTTCCATAACGTCGTCTCCCGAGATGGGGCTTCCCAATATCGAAAACTCGGTTTCCATATAGCACAAAAATCTCTAGTGTGAACAACGAGAACTTCCAACAATCTGAATTAATTCCCATCAGGACCACTTCACTTCCAAACAACATCTTCTCTCTCCAAGGTTTCCTCCGACATGAACTCTCGCAAGAGATGCATCCGTTTCAACGGCCTTGACAATCTTCCTCAAACGGAACAAATGGCTTTGAGTCATTTCAGAACTCACCAACAACGGTTACGCACCGAAGCTTCCGGTTCGACAACAATGTGCACCGTGAGCCGGGTTTCCCATCAACAGCAGTGCGTATCGATTCCACTTCACAGACCCACTAGGGTCTATTGAACGTTTTCCTGCAACAGGACATATACTATATCAATACGGATGCACTTTTCTCAAACCTTACAATAGGTAACATAGTACCAACATTGGTAAGCAAGAACTTCATCTCTTCCCTTCATGGGATCCTTCGTAACCAATTCTCGGTGATAGTGCAACGCGCGAGACGTTCCTGCACCTCCCCACGTACTCCAACAACTAGGGTCACTACCGTTCCGGGCTTTTTCAAATCTTCACGAACTTCTGTCGGAAACAGATACACTTCATACACGTCAAATCTCATATGAGAGCTTTCCGGATGGTCGGAGTTAACATCGTACACAACAATTCCACTCGTAGCTGTTACCCATGATGTAACTCGTTTCGACACTCCCCGATACAGTGCACAGACCGTACTCTCCGGCTAACTACTACTTCTCACCATTTACCGGTATATACAACAAGAAACCGACATGCGGGACGTTAAACTCCATGCGCAATCCGCCCGCACGGCGCTTCAATGAACATTATCCATCGGGTTCACCTTTCTCTGAAAGCGGACTCGAAACATTAGTCCTTTGCGTAAAGACTCTCACAGAGTACCATAAATATAGATCCCGCCACGTTCGGAGCACAAAAGTATCACTTTATCTCAAATGAGCATTAAACCGACAAACAGTAATGCCTCACATTCTATTCAAAAGCTTCTTCATCAATAACTACCGTGTGTACGGGTAACATGCAGTTACTGCACTCCCTGCACCGTTGCGACGTTTTGCTTCACGTCGTGTTGTCCCAAAATACCTGCGCCAGGTGCCAGAATTCCTAAAATATCCACTTAGTGGCTCATCCGGTCCATTCGGCATGACAGCAATGCAGTCTGATCTCATTGGCTCTGCCTTTCCACACGTGGCGGTGTTCACCACATCCCCATTGTGCAGATACATACCAAGTGTTCATGTGCACTATCGTCCGATTCCGGATGGTCCACGCGCGGTGGCAAGCCAAAAAGTCAAATAAATTAGTTTGACGCTCTCAGTAGGGCGGCAATCAGGGTGGGGCATATTACGCAGCATGAACCGGCAACGCTTTGCACTTCAAATAAATTGCATTTTTTGACCGGCCGCCGGTGCACGCGCGCGCTCAGCCATGCGGCATTCCAACGGAACATCTCTCGATTATAGGGCACTTAGTTAGACATCAGCGCTGTACTGCAGCGAACCTTCTGAGGTGTTCATCATCTCTTCTCTCCCGCAAATGAGACAAGCTGCCTACGGCACATCGGCCCACCAACGACGGTTCTTTCTTCAACAAACCGGTATTCAGGTGACTCAGGCTCACATTCCACTGCGTGGCGCGTTGTCGTGAACATCTCAACCCGACTTTACGGTACTGTAACGTGCATTATCGACAGCAGCAGAGTATTAACATCACGAACCGAGTTCGGTGAAACCAATGCAACAGAGTATCATCAGCGTAGCCACAGCATTTCCCGGTAACGGTTTTTCTTCCACACAGACCTTCATGAGAGAACTTGTACTGATTCTTCATTTTATGGCGACGAATGCATTAGCGTTAATAGAATCCTTGCGGTAGGAGCGAGAATTTCCTAGTGCGGCGGCGAGAACTCTTAACCATCTCAGAGGGGATCGAAACAGCATTCCGTAGACGGATAGTCGCGACCTCGACCTTGCTGAGGGTGTCTTTTATGACTTTCTCAACTTCTCTCCCGTGCATAGGGCTTACAAAAACCGAGCGTACGGTGCAAACGCGACACCATCCGACGTAGAGGAGCTATTCAAACCGAACTTCGGTACTTCCACAGGAACTGCGGAACGAGTCTGAACATCATCTTTATCCACCCAGTAGGGTTCTAGATCAACATCAAACCTTCCCAAGCGCGGTCCCACATCATACAAACCTTTCAACGCGTGCTGTTAATCACCAATAACATAAATCAAATGGTTCAACACCGTGTTCGGGGTAGTTCACGAGCGCGTTGTGCGAGCGAAACCACCCGACATACGGTCCTACATCATACAAACCTTTCAACGCATGCGGTTAATCACCAATAACATAAATCAAATGGTTCAACACCGTGTTCGGGGTAGTTCACGAGCGCGTTGTGCGAGCGAAACCACCCGACATACGTCATGAATATCCCAAACGGGACACCGTAAAACTCGGTGATAACATCCCCAATCAGGGTTCAAACTTCAGAAAGACCAGTTCTTGCAACCGATCCAGTTCTCTTAGATTATCCCATAGGGCATTTTTTAAAATCGATACCACCGTTTTCGGTCAGTAGAATATCAGCTCGTGGGTACGAGAGCTTCCAGAAACCGGACCAGACGGGGACGCCGAACAAATGAAAAACGTACCACAGCCACTCTCCCCTTACTAGACGGAGCCACTACTGGTGGTATGAACTCAACAAGAGTGAACAGTATATTCCGTTCACGGATTCCAAACCCATACGGCTTAACATACCATACATTCCGAAACCAATACCACTACCATTTCCAATTGGTGATAAACCTCACAGAAGTATTCCAAACATTACAAATCAACTCCACAGAATGAACCAAATCCATGAATAGACATTGAACACTAGAATAACCGTATCCATCCGTACATTCTTTCCAAAGGAGATCAATATCAAAGATGAAACTTCAAGTAAACATAATATTCTCGGGGTAGTCCAAGAACAGATAAACACAGTACAAGTCAAGTGTAGTAGAAACCAAATACCAGATCGATGTGAACAACTCAGAAAGAGTTCGAGAACCATTCCCACATTGCCAAACATGACAAAAGCATATCGAGCAAGACTATACCATACTTCATGGTCCAGAGATTTCTCAGATGAGACGAAACAATCTCCCATGATAGAAAAAAACCGCACCTGCGGGGAAGCGTACCCCGGAAAGTTGGTGAAAGTTTCCACCATTTAAACCAAAAAAAAACATATTCACACAACCCCAGTAGGGTGTCAAACAAAAACAAAACACAAACATGCGAGCATCGCAACTCCTCCCTCAATTAGGAACAGACCTTTCACGGGGAAAGAACCGTCATACGGTGATTGAGCAGTGATTTGCTCTGAAATTACGATACAAACAAACAACCAAAACAACCCTTACAATAGGAATCAGTCATACACCTATATGGGTTCTTACTTGAATTCTTTCCTCTCGCGGATCACCAATTGAGCTACAGGCTTCCCCAATGCGGGTATCAGCAGAATTACCCAGGATCGGTGTCAGAAAAGCGCTTTTACTTCCCGGGTGGGCATCAACATCTACAGTTGTACCTTCAGCAAGAGGTTTGAACTCGACCAACCTTGCAGGGGCATCTCTTCCGAACTGTGGCTCCACAACAGTGGCAATCATCCTTCTACTTCTCAAAACGTTTTCCTCGATGTGAGCACCTTCTACTGGAGTAAGAACCGACTCAACCGGGTTTCGAAACCAGACGTACAAGACGTTCTCCCGTATTTCCGGTGTCCAAGATCTCTCCACCACTATCGGATAGTCAGGAACAGGATAAACGAACTCAGACTCGGGGTATACACCGTTTTTCATCAGATACATGCTGTACACATCCAGCGCATTTGGGGTAACATACCTGTAATCGAGACAGAAATGGAAAGAATTGTCCTTCAAAGAAACGACCACAACTGGTGAGACAGAACCACAAACAGGAGTAAAATCGAAAATCGAGCGTATAAACGGGACGAAACTCAACTGAGTTCTCCCTTTCAGGTTATTCACAACAGAAGACCACTCATTGGTAAAAACCTCAAGCAGTGATCCAGGCTTCTCAACTTCCAAACTTCCAAACCGACGGCGGGCATCCAAATTCAAATCCTGTTTAGGAACCAATATTTGCGTACGCGCATCAACAAAATCAGACTTCAGCGTGTCCGCATCCCAAAGAAAGTTCAACGTTTCAGCTTTCATCGTACTGGATAAGTCGACAACATCAGAAACATCCAGGCCAGTGGCGAACAAACCTTAAGGTTGCCAAGTGATCTGACCTACCACCTGCTGGTGCTGTAAGGTTTGCGCGGAACGCGAGAAATTCGCAACAAGAACTTGAAAATGTTTTCCTTCTTCGCAAAGAGCCATGCTTCGGGCAACAGCGAGACCATTTTTCTCCAAGAGAGAGGGCAAGCGATGAACCATCAAGAGTCCACGTTTCTCTGTCGAGACAGTAACCCAAGCTTGGGAAATCGGAGGAATCCGTACGAACTCACGGACACGTAACTTCGTTGAACCAGGAACTGGTGAGACATATTGCTGCGCAGGAGGCAACGGAGCCGCGTTTCGTGCGGAGCGCTTCTTCGCCCGTTCCCACGGTTTTCCAGCAAATGGAACTGACGAACCGTCGACCATCTCTACCAACGAAAGTCTGGGTTGGATTGACTCCACATGAAAGTCACAAAAGTCACAACCGAGAACAATCGGGACAGCAAGCTCCTTGTAAACAACAAATTCAATCGACACAACGGTTTTTCCTAAGCGAACCATAATTGGTATTATATCCATCATAACAACTGGGTGATCATTCGCCTCAGCGATTTCCATCAGGGATCCGTAACGGATACAAGCGCGACTCTCTTGCGGTAGGAACGATTCCCGAGTACAGTTGGGCGCAGCTCCAGTGTCCAGTAGAGCGACATGACGAACCATAATATGATGGGAAAATCCGATATCGGCGTGAACTTTGTAACTTCTCTTAGAGAGAAGCATCAAACGTTCCGGACCTTTCGGATCAATCTTCCTTATCCAAGGCCGAACCACTTGACCCATATCAGCGTGCGAATCCGCACAGAATAAAGATATCTTCCTCCAAAGGATCTTCATCGGGGAGCGAGGCGGTGAAGCCTCAGGTGTGAATAACCCCTGTTCAAAGGTCACCTCTCCCGATTGGAAAGCTTCCCCAATCAGTTTTCCGGAGAAGGTACAACTGAATGAGTCCGGTGAAACCCATCCTGGGAAGCTGAAAAATCCCCGGTCTTGGGAATGAATCGCTCTACCACATCTTGGTCCTGAACCGTGACGGTGTTTGCATCATATCCATCGTCGTCTCGGGTAATATCGGCGATTTCATAAGGCACACTCAAAAAACGAGTTCTGCCCTGAGATGGGAGAGATTCAAAATTCCCAATAGTGGTGAACCTCTCCCGAATAGGGAGCGTGCAAAGCGATGCCGTATGCCCAAATCCGTAACAATTGGAGCATATCACCGTGGTCGGTTCTTTATCATAACGAACATGCACAGCGTGTTGCGGCGTAGCGTACCTCACCTCAGGTGTGCTGTACTCACAAGAGTCCATTGCAGAAGGATTGTTCCGAACCCCTACATG
The DNA here is from genome assembly GCA_022539475.1 of Gracilaria domingensis. NCBI lineage: Eukaryota > Rhodophyta > Florideophyceae > Gracilariales > Gracilariaceae > Gracilaria > Gracilaria domingensis. The sequence continues at coordinate 114,405 of VCMS01000155.1, read as the reverse complement.
GGTATTTTCACCGTAAAACGTGGGATCAGTCACCATTTCTAACGCCGACCTCTCCGGAACTTCCGGCCTCGGAACGAACCGAAAGAACTGGGGAGAACCACAGTGAGTTTTCAAATCCATAGAAGATGTCAATGAATCTGACATAGATGTCTCCCTGTCGGACATGCTCACAGGAGACTTTATCGACTTCCGGTGACCAGCAACAAAACCAGACGACTTGGTAAGCTTTTCCTTCAATCTCTTTCGAGAACCATAAGCGCGCGAACCAGAACGCTTGCCAACTTTCCGGAAACGGAGCTCTGTATCCGATGAATCGGAGGATGAACTTCAATCCAAAGAAGATGATTCAGTATCGGATGTTGAAGTCTCATAGCGAGCAGATCTCTTTGGAGAAGAACTACGGTATGAACCGAACTTTCGGTTTCTCTTCCGAGAACTCGAACCGAAAACAACTGACGATTCCGGGAAGCCACTCCGGCCACTAGTGGACTTCTCCAAAGAATCCAAACGCTTACCGATACGGTTTTACTTAAAATTAAGATCCTCAAAGGAGACTTCTGAGAAAAGAAACCATTGAAGAAAAGAGAAAATATTGAGTCGCAACTCGCGAATATCTGCCGACACATCTCGGAGGTTGAGATCAGAAATATCTCGTCTGTGATTCGACAGCATCTCCACCTGGACGGCCTGACCACGAACCAAAACCTCTGTTAGCCGAATCCATTCTGGAGAACCAACTAGTGTCAGTATTTCGACAGTCGGATGCTTCATGAACCACGTGCGTGGCAGCTACACACCATCCGGCTTCTGAAACTGACAAGACGGACCATAATTTCCGAGAGTGTGATGAAACTTCGTCAACACAAATCCCTTGGGGAATAGTTTGCAAATCCATACTTGGAGAGTCGTCAAAATCTCCCGAATGGGTCGAATCGTTATCGGTGTCGTCTGATGACAACGTAAACATCGTGAGGATAAACAGAAGATTCGGTGCGAGCGAAAACGGTTCACCACAACTTCCGAAAAGCGGAAAACAACAAGAGAATGACTTCAATCAACCGATATTCGGTGTCAATCGAAATCAATCTCCCGAAAAGGGGAATCCCAATCTCAAAGATTTCAAAATCAAAAGAGCACTTCGCAATTGATGCAATCCTTTCTAGATCGGGAGACCAAAATGTTGAGCAAAACCCTGCGATGAACGTTATGGGAAATCTCCACTAGGATGTTCTAGTCTTACTCCCTAAGAGGGATAGACTCAGCAGAAGAGCCCTCTGTCCGTACTCGAGTCCAGTGATAAGCCGGGTGTAAGACCGGAGACGGTGCCCGGGTATACCTACAGAGGTGTAAACAGAGAAGGAATGAGTAGCCAAAAGTGGTGAGGAAACCCAGAGAAACGGGAAAAGAAAGCGGAAAGGACCCGAGATCCCTTCAGGGAATCCAACCCGGAGCGGAGCAAGGCCCGTGCCAACCGGCGGGAACAGGGCCGAAAGCGGAGCGACACACCACAGTGGTGCTGAAATGAACCCAATACTGCGCCGGAAACGATACCTCAACCAAAGAAAACAAACAGAAAGAATATGCCTCACAGGGACACGCCGTATACAAAACGGAACAAATAACAAACAGAAACACAAACAAAAACAACAATAACAACAGAAATATACCTGGTAAGGGTTACTAAGTGATCCTGAGGGGATAGTGATGCAAGAACCACACGTGGTTACCGGCCCGAAGCGGTTGTAAACCTACGAAGGTTGCACGACCTAGAACCAAGCCTTGGGTTGAAGAAGGCGGCCTCAGTTAGCTATTTACTTCGAGGCTCCAAGGTGCGATCACCCGAGCATATGTACTACTACTACAGTAACGAAAACTGCGAAGCACACCTCCCGAGGTCGGTGCACGTGCACCAACCACTGCCGGGGTGCCATATACGTCCCAGCGAGGATGGTACAAATATCTGCATGCCAGATCCAACACGTGGACTACTACTACAACTACGAATAGGTCCCAATACACATTCCAGCTGAGAAGGTTCAAGAGAACAGTCAAGAATTCTCCCAAGTACTTTGGCCAAAGTTCACATCACAGAGCATCTTTCTACAAGGATTCCATCTTTCTAGAGCACTACAATTAGTGCCCAAGTACCGGGATGCGTTGCTACACACATGATACACTGTTGCCTTCCGATTTTTCCCTGGAGTAAAATTTCCAACTCGTACTCACGGATCAACCTTACGGTATCCGTGACCGTGAGCATGATGAGCTTCTGTACGAAGATATAGTTAATACTGCAGAAATGGTGGCCTCACTGCTTCGCCTTGGCGGTCATTTTATATTGTTCTGTACTATTGAACAGTTTGCCGATTTGGAGGAGATTCTACGTGAGCAAAATTCAGAGAATGCGGTGTGGAGCCAAATTGCATCGCCCAGCAGCTCTACTGGGACTACGTGACGCACTTCTGTGTACGATGAAGGCTTCCTTCGGCGCTGATTTTGCATTTCGACAACAGTTTCCTTAAGATTTGCTCATCATTGTCGGAGATAGACTCGTACTTTGTCCGGAAACTAGATTGTGCCGGTCGGGCTTGCTTCACTCCGGGGCAAAACTTCAGCGCTTCTCTTGGTTTCTTGGCGTATGGGTGTGCCACAGATAGCCTTAATGAATATGTACGCATGGAGGAATCTACAGCTTCACATTGCTTAAGTGACCACTAAAGCGTTGCAATACAGATGTGACTGCAATATATGTAAGATACTGAGCCGTGACGGGTGCAGTGGTGGCACTGTAAGCAAACCGGCTGGTCGGAGGTTGTTGTTGTAGTAGACATAGTAGTAGTAGTCCACGTGTAAGCCGGGGGGAACTAGTGCCCCATAGTCGGTGAGTCGTACACGTGTGTGGGGGCACCAGACTAGATATTTATTTTCGCCAGGTCGGCGCTAGCCCCCAATACCGTAAACCAAGGTGCTTCCTACTAGGTTCATCGTTTTGTTTCCCGTGGCACGGATTCTAAGTCGTAGTAGGAACTCAGCTTGTCTAAGAACTGTACAGACTGTTCAGCAGCGATATCACTACCGTTGCACCGCCTCTCTGCTTAGGCGTGTGGTACCAGCGTGGACTGCACGTGTCTCCGTACTCGGTTTCGGCACAGAGTGCCGTGAGCTTCTCAGCATCTTCAACGACCGGCTTTTCCGACTCGGCAGCTCGCACGGTCTTACATCCCGTGTGCCGCCCATCCCCACCACCGTTCCTGGACATATTCATTGAGTATACGCCCGCGCGTACTATTTCACAACTAGTCTCCCGATCTAGAACGGTTTCTCGTGGAAGATCAGACCCATATTCGCCGTATCGGAAGTAAAGAGTAGCCTAAAAGCTGCACAACCCCTTACGTTTTCAAAGTCGAAATCCTCTCGGCTTGACGAGCTCGCTTGTCCGAAGTCCGTTTCGGCTCGCGACAGTACTCGACGAGCTGAAGCGAACCCACCTGCGCTCTGTTTGCCACCTCCGCGGTCGAAGAGTAGCCGCAGTGAGCCGCGCGGACTCATGCCACAAGTGGATAACCCGGAACGCTTGCTCCGCCGCACCGGGGAAGCACCTTCGGACACGGAAGTCGGAAGCGGAGACTCTGGACCAGCACCTCGTGTGCAGACTCGTGGCCCCGAATCGGCAATCTCCACCATGCTAGACGCATCAACCGTCTCTGGCTTTGCCTCCCCTCTTCCCCACTTGAAGAGGTGGTTGATGGAGGAACTCCCTAATAGTGTGCCTGTTCACGTTCATAGTGTCCTTGAACAACGAGTCCGGTCCGGTATTGAAACAAGCTTCCTGAAATCGTGGAAACTGTGTCGACCCGTCTTCGGAATGCTTCGGTTATAACCAACGCGGTGGTTGAAACTGTGGAAAGTGAAGTCGCGAACCAACTCCGCAGGCATCTCTTACTGCCTGCCGAAACATACCCTCAACCTCAACCCGCAAGGGAAGTGGTGCAACAACTCGGTCACCCCTACAGAGAAACTCTCGCCCAACCCTTAAGCGATGAAGTATTTAATGCGGGCGGCCTCCCCCGTGATGGGCAGATCGCGGTGGGCACGTCGAACGTCGCTCGAAATCCGAGAACAGAAGGGCTCCTCAATGATGCAAATACCGTTCGAGGCACGTCGAACCCCTTACCGACTCGGGTGAACCCGAACTTGGGCGGTCTCCCACGTAACAGAGAACTTATGGTGGGCACGTCGAACGTCAATCTAGTTCTGGTACCGGATTCGGATCGCCTCCTTCGCAGTAGGGAGACTGCGCGGGGCACGTCGAACGTCATCCGGAACCCGGAGAAAAAGAAGCGTAACAAGAGAAAAAACCGTAGCAGGAATCGTCGAGGGTCTCGCTATTCTCGTTATAGAAGCTCCGACTCCGATTCCGAATCGGAGAACTCTCGCTCTGATATGAGTTAATCCAGTGATACGGAAGACGAATCCGATGTCTCCCGTATCCGGCGAATCAAACCGAACAAACGCGAGTTCGCCAAGGTTTTGAACTTCAAGACCTACCGCTTGATGAATCGTTCCGGAACTTACAATGCCAAAGTGGCACGGACAGTCGCCAAGTTCGCTAAACGGATTGCAATGCAGATTCCCGAAAAGTTCACTGGGAACGATCCGATCACGGTTCTTAAGTTTCTGAGTGTGTTTCAATCCGCATCTAACCAGAACGGCATTCATGAAGGAGCCGCCATCTGGCTCTTTCAGTTCTTCACATCCGGCTCGGCTTTAGAGCTCGTCAAGAACCGTATTTCTGGCGAGTCAGGAGCGGTAGATTCGGATGAAGACGATGAGCTTCTACGATCCTATCCGGAGGTCATGAACCATCTCCTGGAGAAGTACGCTACCGATGAAGCTATCGCGGAAGCGTACCACGATATCACCACTTACCGGCAGAGTTCCGGAATTACGGAAACCGAATTCGCTGACCGCTTGTGGAAGAAGAATCTCCGCTGCGGTAACATATTCACTGATTCGCGTTTGAAGGCTTTATTCGTGGAAGTTCTACTACTTGCGATCCCCGCCTCGGTCCGCAACTATTCCGCGATGCACTCGAAAATCGGATACAGGCAGTTGGAGCTGTTTGCCGAAGGCTTAGGAGCTACTCATCGCGGTGGAAAGAAAGTTTACTCTACGGTCGAGAAGGCCGGTGACGCACGCAAGACACGTACTCGAGCTCTCCTTACCGAAAAGGATACTAGTACGGAGTCTGGGTTACTCGAAGGCCAGGCTGGAGAGGCCCTTGCAGTGTTGCCCTCGCCTAGCGTCTCCTTCCCATCGATACAGACGACTAGTACCGCCTCACCTTCTCATATGAATCAGAGTACGGTACCTTCAACGCCATACTCGGCATACCAGACACCACGAGAATCCTTTGAACCGAACCGGAACCCAGCATGTCGTCTATGCTTGTCAACTACTCGCCCTTGTTGCGAGTGGATGCCTGCCGAGATCCGGAACAAGTTGCTCCAGCAACGTGAGCAGAACTACTCCCACCAGGTTGATGAAGGTTATTTCCGCCGTCGAATGCCATTTACTGGAGGCCAGGGAAGTCGGCCCAGTAATATCGGTAGCCAGGGAAGTCGCGCCGACAATAGCGCTCGGATCCCCAAAAGTCTTCAACCAGCCAATAAAGGTTCCCGTCGTTCGGCCTTTATACTGGAAGAAAACCCAACCCATCATCCTGACGAGGAGGAAAAGGCTCAACAGGACGCGTAGAGGCGACGCGCCCTGTCACTGATGACAGCTTCAATGAAGGTCCAACCTTTGAACGGAATGCCGTTGCGGAAGAAGGAATCCATCATGAAGTGTTGAACTGTGAGATCGACACTTCTGAGCTAGTCTACTTATTTCGAAGTCAGAACTATGAAGTCCTGACAGCCTTCTATCACAAGCCGCGCCTAACTCGGATTGCAACAGGTGTTGTGGACACCAGAGCATCTCCGAACGTGGTACAAACTCGTGCATTACCACCCGAATGGGAGTCGATACTGTTACCCATAGCAGCCCCCCGTGTGTCGGATGCCTCCAACCGATCGATGAATATCCTCGGCGTAATACCGTGGGATATCGGACTCGGTAACTTAAAGGTCCGTATTCGGTTCCTGGTATCTTCCAATCTGGCTGTGGATTGTATATTGGGCACGTCCTTTATAGACCGTTACGTGAAGGCGATCTACCCCGCGGAGCGGAAAAATTCGTTCTACAACTCACCACCCGTGGCTATTCTCGATGCCTATAAAGGTTCTCGCTACGGGACGTCCATCCCTGCCAGCATTCCGAGACATACGGTATCGCAGAAGCTCCGCGTGGCCCGCGCCATCACACTCCCTTCTATGTCCGAAACGGCAGTCTTGGTTCAAACCGGTACATGCGGAATGGCTTACTTGCAAAACAAGATTGATACCTTTCGCCGGAACCTAAAACTGCTGGCTAATGGTATAATGGAAGTCCTTCCGAACCGGCAGTTCTACGTATTGGTCGCCAACAGGAGTGAACGACCCACACATTTATCGAAAAACATTGCAGTCGGCGAAGCTCAACCAGCCCCAGCCGCTCTCTTGTCCGCCACGCACTTGAACCCACAGCAAGTCGACGAGGACGTCGAAAACCTTAAAAAGGGGGGTGCAAAACACGAGAGTGGGTCACCCGAAACGGACTGGATATCAACAGTACAAATCGGTGGAGAGTACGAGCCGCAACGAAGTAAGATCATTCAGCTCATTTCCGAATACGCTGAGATGTGGGACGGACACTTAGGAACAATCTCAGCCGCAAAAAATCTAATTGAACTGGATCCTGATGCATACCGAGTGCACCGAGCCCCCTACCGATCCGGTCAGAAAGCCCGAAAATGGGAGAAGGAGCAGGTCACAAAGATGTTGAGGGAAGGAGTAATTAAACCGTCGTGGGCAGAGTGGGCTAATCCTGTGGTCATCGCCCTGAAAAAGATGGCTCCTGGCGCTTCTGCATCGATTACAAAAAACTTAATGCCGTTACAGTTCGGGACTCTTACCCGATACGACGGATGGATGAATGCATTGATTCCCTGGGACACGCAAAAGTGTTCTCTTTGTTTGACGCCAACTCTGGGTATTGGAAAGTAGAAATAGACAAGCCCGATAGGGACAAAACTACCTCCACCTCCCATGTGTGTCTCTACCGCTTTATTCGGATGCCATTTGGCTTGAAAAACGCCCCTGCGACGTTTCAAAGAGCTATAGATGTCATCTTGAATAAGATTCGTTGGCAATTTGCTATCGTGTACCTCGACGATGTCATAATCTACTCGAGCTCTGTAAAGGACCATTATCGACACTTGGCTAAGGTACTCAATCTACTCCAAGAAGCCGGAATAACATTGAAGCTGAAGAAGTGCTTCTTCTTCCAGTCAGCAGTTGATTACCTGGGACATGTGATCCGACCCGGGAAGCTCCAGGTGGCGTCGAAAACTTGTGACGCTGTGACAAAAGCTAGACAGCCACGGACAAAGACTGAGCTTCGGGCGTTTCTAGACCTCTGCAATGTCTACAGACGCTTCGTACCGAATTTAGCAAGGATCGCCCACCCTCTGAACCGGAAGCTTGAGAAGAACCGACCTGTCGACCTCGAACTGTTTTCGGAAGAGGATATGGACGCTTTCGAAGAGCTGAAGAAGAGGCTCACCACCCCTCCAATCCTGTCTCTACCGAAACCGGGAAAGCCCTATATCTTGGAGACGGATGCTTGCGACCGTCAGATCGGATGTACTTTGCTTCAGCAGCAAGAAGATGAGAAAGATTACCGCCCCATCGGATATTGGAGCCGTTCGCTGACCGCCCCAGAAAGGAACTACAGTACCTCTCAACGGGAATGTCTTGCCATAGTATGGAACATGCTGCTTCTGAGGCCATACCTGGAAGGGCAGAGGTTTATTGTTCGAACAGATCACAACGCTTTGCGTCGGCTCCTGAATATAACCGATGCTACGGGAATTCTCGCAAGATGGCGCCTACGTCTTGCCGAGTTTGACTTCGAGGTGCAATACCGACCCAGTATTAAGCATTTCCCTGCCGATGCAGTTTCGCGGATGCCAACTGACGGAGAAGACGAAACGCCTTTGGAGGATGAGATTCCGTGCCTACTTGTGAATGAGATAGATAAAGATACGGAATACGCCGTCGCGGATATACTTGTGAACGGAGAAGTCATAGAGGAGGCCTTGATCAACTTGTCTACGATCACCGACGACGGTGAGCCGCTACATGTATTCACAACCATCCCGGAACAACCGGACGTCACCCCGATAACGGTTGAGGAGTTCCTTGCCGCTCAGACGAAAGATCCCTCCTCCAATGCAAAAGCCGAATCCGTCGGAGACCGTAAGTCACAGTTTGATTACAACCCTTCCGGGATACTGTGCAGAATTTCGCCAATTGACGGAGCCGTACAGAGAGTCGTACCGGAGTCCCTACGGGAAAGAGTTCTCGAATTGGCTCATTTCTAACGTTTGGCTGGACACCCAGCCTCGATCAGGATGTACTACAACCTGCGTCGGGATTTTTACTGGCCCCTCATGTCACAGCATGTGTTTGAGACCGTTTCTCGGTGTGAACCTTGCCGGGCAGTTCGCGGAACCCACTTCAAGAACCAGAAGTACTTGACGTTGTTCCCGTCAGCGGGCCCTTTCGAGTTCGTGGCTATGGAAATACTAGGTCCTTTTGCCGAAAACCGGACGCGGAAAGAAGTACATACTGGTGATAACGGATCGCTTCACAAAACTTACTAGAGAAATACCGCTGTCAAACACAAAGGCGACTGATATCGCTATCGCCTTTCTTGAGAACTGGGTGTACCCTTACGGGATTCCTACCTATCTTCTCACCGAAAACGGCCCACAGTTCGTTGCGAAGTATTTTGAATCCCTTGCCGCCGATCCCGGTATCACGCACGCCCTGACCACTGCGTATCACCCGTAGAGGAACGGACACGCCGAAAGGTTTAATAAGGTTTTAGCAACCCGCTTGCGGCATTATGTATCTAAAGACCAGAAGAACTGTGACAAGCTGGTACAACCGGTGGCGTACGGATACAACTTGCAAGTTCACCGTTCAACCGGATTCACACCCTGCCAACTCTCCCTCACGCGGCACCCTCCCGGGGTTGTGCTCGACGAACCCACGTCAGCCCTCCGCAAAGGCCATCTATTCACCCGACAACGGCTGAGACCCGTCGCGTAACACGCGCCCGCATATCGTAACTAATAAAGCTCACCTACACCAAAATTAGGCAAAGCGCAGGAGCGCTACAAAGGATCCTTTGATTCCTGGATACGGTACACTCCAAACTTTGAGGAAGGGGATATGGTTTACTTGGACGCTCCGCCTCGGAAGAAGAACTCTACCGAATACGAGGATATCGTGAAGAAATTGTTGCCGGCTTCGGAAGACCCGTATAAGGTCGTTCGTGTTACCGACACAACGGTCACACTGGATATTGACGGGTAACACGATATTGTTAGTATTAACCGTGTGACCGTGGCGCCCGCTCCCATTTTCGAGGAGAGCGCAGGCCCACGCTCCGTCACGGAACCTAATCTCGTATCGGCCACCCCTCCTGTCTCCGAGGAGCGGGACAACTCAGCTGATACCTCCAATGATGGTAAAGCCGATATGGAACCGAACTTTCACCCAGGAGCGCCAAAATCGGAGTCCAGCCCTGCACCGCGGCTGGAAGGATCCACTCCCGTTGAAGACAGTACCTCCGAAACGCCGGTGGTCGCACACGAGATTCCGCCTACATCTTACCCGACCACGGCTTCTATTCCCCCGGAGACGGAGAAAGAATGGGTTGTTGAGAAGGTCACCGGTCACAGTACAGCCGAGGACGGTTTGGAACTTGTACGCGTGAAGTGGTTTGGTTTCAAGAAGCCCACATGGGAACCGAGACGGAACATTCCACACAACTTTGTGGAGAGGTACTTCCGGCGCACCGCTCGCGAGGGCGCATCGCAACCTAAGAAGGGGGGTAGCAGACGCCGAACATCTCGGAACCCAGAAACTCCGAAACGGTAGTGCATCCCCACCCAACAGGATACCAACCGTGCTCTTTGTCTGATTCGATTGATACCCAGCGAGCCACTTTTCGCGTCAGCTCTTGGTGACATTACGCGCAGCATCAGACACAACTGGTTTACAACAAATTGAGCCGAATTCGGAAGAACATTGAAGAAGAAGTCACCTGGAAGGCTTCCCAACACTTTCCGCAACGCGCGGCACGCACGGGAGCGCCCAGCAACGACGCGCCACGCCTCGGAGAGCGGCAACACCATGCATGCATGCTCTCTGGGCCCGTATACGGCAGGTTGCGCCTTGAAGCGCCAATGGCTACTTGCAAGGATAATCAAAATATTTGCGGCGGAAATTACCCCTCCGCAAACGGTCAAAAACGGCGATTACTTGTTTGCCCGATATTTCGGAAACGAAGCCGTTTCAGAGGCTGAAAACACGCAATTTGCGCTTCTGGCACGCTCAAAATACTTAAGATTTTTTGAGTGCCAGCGCGCAGGCCCTACTCACATTACTGATTATCGAATCGGTTACCCAGCGTGCGCTTGTCCATGGCGGCGCAGGAGCTCTCGAAAAATCAAAGAGTTTATTTGAGCAGCATTACTGGGTACAGAGTGGGTTACCGCTATCGACTGACACGATCTAGTGCTCCGTGTTTGGTATTTTTGTTGCCATCTCCGATGTTCTGTTTCCTGGCTGCATTGAGGTCACTTCGCGAATCTCTTCGTCGCGCATTACCGTCTCCGCACCCGCCTCCGCGGGATCTATAATGGTTGCGAAATCTTCTGCAACCGTCTCCCGGAAACGGTCAAGACGTTTGGCGGTTTCAACCCATTTTCTGCCACGCTGCAGGGCTTGCACTAAGCTGTCCGAAATCGGTTCTCCGAGCTGCTGGCAGCATTCGTTAAGGCTCTGATACGCCTTATACACTCGCCCAGAGAGATAAGTGCCGTCGTCGGAGAAGTCCTGCGCCGCATCTGTCATGGATGACTCGTGAAGATGTTGGAGAACAGTTCTCGGCTCCGGCTAGATGTTCATCGAGCAAACCTGGCGCATCTCTGTGTACTGGGACCTGATTGGCGTGGGAACTTCCTCCATGGGAACTGCCTCG
>VCMS01000155.1:48152-98486 GCA_022539475.1 Gracilaria domingensis | reverse complement strand
TGTCCGAGGCGTCACCGCCTCGCTCCCCGGTGAAAATCCTTTCGAGGAGAGACGCCGCTGACGCGGATTCGGAACACCTTGGTGTTTTGCGTCGACCGTGGATACGGGTGAAGAATAACCGGGTCCCGGATAGAATCATGGTGATGGCCAAGCGTAACTATAAGGTATACGCTGACCTTGGCCTTGACCCCCAGTTTATGGTGCGTTACCTGACCGTATTAGACACAGGTGCAGGTCCGAACTTCATCGTTGATTCGCTCCTAACACCGCCATTGCGGGCTCGTATGCGCGGCGGCACCTTACCGGACGTCGCAGATGCGAACAACAACCCGTTATCAACGGTGGGAACAATCGGCTTAGTCGTGCGTTTGGGAACATATGTGGTGAAGGTCGACTTCATCGTGTGTCGGTCATTAGCTGCCCCAATCATCTTGGGTTGTGACTATTGCGACAGGTTTGTCGATTCGATAAGACCCCGCCTCAGGCGTGTGGAACTTGAGGACGGTTCGTCGGTCCCTATTGTTCGTCGTCCGCTAAAGCGTGCGTCGAAGAAACATGTTCCTCTGCCTGCTGCACAGGAATCTCAACCAGCTTCACGTGAGTCCACCAAGCTTCGCGTCGCTGCGTCGATCGCAATCCCGCCGGAGTCCCAAGTAATGGTGTCAGTTAATTCCCGCCAACACGGTGTTCGGGTTATTCAACCTCTTCCCTCGTTGTACGAGAAATACCAACTCGCTGTCGCGAATGGTGTTGTGCAAGTCACACCGGATACTCCGTTTCGGATACTTGTTGCCAACCTTGGCAGTACCCCCCAGTATCTGGTGAAGAACCAAGTCATTGGGTCTGTGACGCCGCACCCGCTCGCGATGCTCCAACGAAGATGACGGCTGCCGATGTCCTCGGATTAGTTACCTCCGAAGAGGACGACACCCCATCTAAGGAGGGGGAGGAAGCGGTTGTTTTCGCGGGTACAACTACCGTTGCGACGGAGAAGTTACCGGCTGACTCGGAAGCCAACCCTGTGTCAGGGACAGAAGAGCGCAAGCCCACGAGCTACGACAAGGTTGACCCCTTGAAGGCGCTCGAGGACCTCGATCTCGGTCATGTACCGGAGTCGCACCGTGAACGTCTGAGAGACATGTTACGGGAGTTTACCACAATGTGCGATGGCTCTCTTGGAGAGATAAATGCAACGGAACACCGTATCGATTTGCTGCCGAATACGCGTCCGATAGCGCAACCCCCTTACAGGGCAGGACCGAAGGCTCGGGAAGAAGAACAGTTCCAAGTGGATAAGATGCTCCGCGCAGGCGTGATCGAAAACGCCCAGTCGCCATGGGCATCCCCAGTTGTACTGGCACTCAAAGCCGACGGAACCTGGAGGTTCTGTGTCGACTACCGCCGGCTTAATGCCGTGAAGATCAGAGATACGTACCCATCCCTCGTATGGACGAGTGCATCGATTCACTCGGCAACGCTACCGTGTTCACGGCATTGGACGCCAATTGGGGATACCGGCAAGTTCCCGTTAGGGAGCAAGACCGCGATAAGACCGCGTTCGTTTGCCACTCGGGCAGTTACCGCTTCAAGCGAATGCCTTTCGGCTTAACCAACGCCCCCGCTACCTTCCAGCGTGCAATCGACATCTTGTTGAACCGCTTCAAGTGGAGGACGTGTCTCGTCTACCTTGACGATATTATCGTGTTCTCCAGTAACCTGGACGACCATCTCGCCCATGTCAGGGACGTGATGACCACTCTGCGCAATGCAGGTATAACCCTCAAGCTGAGGAAGTGTGAATTCTTCACCGATACTGTCAAGTATCTTGGACACATCATCCGTCCAGGACGGCTGATGATCGAGGAGGCTCGCGTCAAATCACTCGCCAAGGCGAAGGCACCGCCGACTCAAACGGAATTACGCTCCTTCTTAGGGCTGGTCAACGTCTACAGACGGTTCGTGCCGAACTTTTCGGACATTGCGGCTCCCTTAAACGCACTCTTGCGGAAAGGTCAGCCACCAAAACTGGACCCATTCACGCCCGCACAAGCGGAAGCATTTAACTCCCTAAAGGAGGCTGTCACATCAGCACCGATCTTATCGGTACCACAACCCGGCCTGCCGTTCTCTGTGGACACGGGCTCAAGCGACCACCAAGTGGGATGCGCATTGTTCCAAACCACTCCTGAAGGAGAACGAAAGCCAATTGGTTATTGGTCACGTTCGCTGAACGTTCACGAACGGAACTACTCCGTTTCGGAGAAAGAGTGTCTCGCAGTTGTTTGGGCACTTTCTACTCTCCGCCCCTATCTCTTGGGTGTGCACTTTGCCGTGTACACGGATCATTCCTCGTTGAGGTGGTTGATGAATATTTGCGATCCATCAGGCCGCCTCATGCGGTGGAGACTCCGCCTTGCGGAATTCGACTTCGAGGTGGTATACAAGAAGGGGACCCTGAGTACTCAGGCGGACGCGTTGCCACGCTTACCCACTGATGGGGAGAATGTTGTTGCCGAAGACGAGGAAATACCTTGCTTCGTCGTTGACGACAATAACCCGGAACCCCCGGAATGGCAGTTTGACAACTGGCCAGAAGACTGGGACGATATGGACGCTGACATTGACGAACTGCTTGCTGCAGGCGAAAATGAGGCTGCAAAGCCCCTACCGGGGAATTTTGTCCCGGTAGCACCGGAAGAGATGATCCGAGAGCAACATGAAGACCCGTTTTGCATCAGGGTCCGTGCCCGACTTAACGGTGGTGATACCCTCCCATTCGAGGTTAACGACATCGGCTACCTCGTGAGGACAGTTGAGTCACACCCACAAGTTGTGGTACCACACTCGTTGCAAACGAGGATCCTACACCTTTCGCATTACGCAAAGCTAGGCGGCCACGCAGGTGGAAGGAAACTGTACCTCACTTTGAGGAAAGACTTCTACTGGCCCGCCGTGGCGGTGGATTGTTAGGCTACGGTGCGGTTCTGCACCGAGTGCGCGAAGAATCGCGTGAAACTCCGAAGGAATTCGAAAAAAGTGAAACTATTCCCTGCCAGGGCGCCGCTTGAATTTGTGGCAATCGATATCCTCGGACCATTGCTTACCACTCGGAGAGGTAACAAATTTCTTCTCGTTATCACCGATCGGTTCTCGAAACTGGTTCGGACAGTACCTCTCAAGAGGATTACCGCATTCACAGTCGCGAAGATATTTGCCACGCACTGGATCTTTGTGTACGGCCCTCCTGTGGAGTCATTATCCAATAACGGAAAGCAGTTCGCATCTCGGTTCTTCCAGGATGTTTGCCGCATCATGGACGTGAAAAATCTTTTCACAACCACTTACCATCCCCAGTGTAATGGGCAGGTTGAACGGTATAATCGTACGATGCTGGCATCTCTCCGTTCTTACGTTGCTGACCACCCAAAAACATGGGACTTATACACTGACGCGTTAACCTTTGCGTATAACACGCAAGTGCACAGGACTACTGGTGTTTCCCAATTCGAACTGGTCTTGTCAAGGACACCCCCGCCTGTGGCGTTAGAATCACAAGCTACCTTGGGCAATTTCCCATCTGTGGGTGATTACCGCCAAAAATGGACGGCGTCGCTAACGAAGTTAGTCTCCGCTGCCCGGAAGTCCATGGCAAAAGCCCAACCCGCTTACAAGCGTGATTTTGACGCTCGTTTGCGAAGAAGAACCCCTGAACCACTTACTGTGGGTCACCGTGTCTTCGTACGGAAGGAACACTACAATCCTGAAAGCGATAAACGTCATAAGCTCTCGCCTGTGGCGGATGGACCCTTCAAGGTAATCTCGGTTACACCGGACACTGTGGTGGTACAAGTCGCTGACGCGCAGGAGCGGATCTCCCGCGACCGCGTGGTACTGGCCCCCCCACCCTCGTCTGAGGTTACCCCGTTTCGTACGGAACCCGTGTCTACGAACTCAGCAACACCGGTACAACCGGAAACAAATGTTGTGTCAAGACCTACAGTCTTGCCCCACCCCATAAGAGGCCTTACAGACCTCCCGGTGGAGTCGGATCACCCGATTGCGTCGGAAAACAATAGCTACACTGGCACCCCCGTTTCGATCCCATCGTTGGGTTCGCTAACCCGCGATGCGGGACGCTCTGCCACTCCCCACGCCGCTTTATCTAAGGAGGGGGAGGAGGATATCCGCCGTAGCCGTTCAGAACGCCTGAGAAAGGCTTTATTTGTGGACACAATGTTACAAAGTGAAAGCGTTAAACACGTTTTGTAGCTTTGCGAGCTTGCGGGTTTTGAATCACAAGTTGGTTTCTCGACTTCAAAGCCGTGATGATCCAAAAAGCTGGTTCTTGGATCAATAATTGGCTATGAACACCTTTTGTGGCTTTGGCCGTTCGCGGAGTTGCATCGCGTTTGGTGTTGATGCGCTTTACACTGGGGTTTTAATACAAGTTTTTGAAGGACGCTTACTATTGTGTGGTTTAGACACGGTATTGTATAATTTTGCAACAACGTCAAAAACGTCTTTTTATATTGATCTGTGCGGATAATATGATCTTTTTTAGTTTAAATATAGATGCGCGGGCAATGGAAACATGTTCTTGCTTTGTCAGTTTTGGACTATCTTGAGCATTGGTTCTTGGTTTTGAAAACGTGATATTGTGTTGTACGGCGTGATCTGTGTACACTCAAGAGCTGTTACTTAGCGTTGGGAGATATTATATCTCTGAAGTAATTCCGCTCTGTGGAACGCCATGGTGTTCCGGTTTTTTGGCGCCAAAACGAAAGGAAAAATAATAAGTATTGCTGCATACCTAGTCTCAATCTTTCGTGGTTTAGCTGTTTTGAGCAGTTTCGTTTTTTGGACGAAATGGACAGGGTTAGGTTCGAAAACCTGAACCTATTCAAAAATGTGCTCTTTTTTCTGCTCCGGTGAAGATGAACACTGAAAAAAGTTTTATTTGCTTATTTGTCTCTACTGGTGAAGTTGCTTTAACGTTGCACTTTCTGCTAGATCTACTGTTTTCTGGTCGGCTTACCCGAAGCCGCGCCTCTATAGAACCCCTGCGGGACCGGCAAATATGGGTGTTGCGATTTAGTCACTCGGGTAGGAATGCGCTTATGTCTCGAAACATATGTTTCTCTTTTGAAGAAACTTTCAAATGTTTTAAACGGTTTTGAAGACGCTTGTGAAACTTTCGAAACGTTTCAAACATATCCCATTTTCATCCAACGTTTCAAACGTTTGTACGTTGGAAACAGTGAAACAATGGGAGCACTGAGAACATGGACCATGTCATGGTGTGCGCCTTAAGCGTTTGAGTGGTGTATGCGAAAGTGTGGTCAAAAAGGAATTATCAGATACAAGTACAAGGTAAACGGTAGAGGGCGTCGACAGATCAGTGCTTTGGATGAGGTTCTAAGCAGCCGAACTCGTGCTGGTAATCTACATGGCATGGTTTTGAAGCAGTAATGGTATGTTGATGTCTGTGGTGAATAATAAGTAGTGCACGAAAAGGACAACTTGGTGGTGCGGCGCCTGGAAGACGTGGATTTTGGATGTTGGAAGCGAGATGTGTGGAAGACGTGGCAAGTGTGGGATAGAGTCGGGGTGTGACGTCATTGTAGGCCACGTGGCGAGAACTATTGGGGCAAACGGCGCGTGAGGAGGACTTCTCCGCCAACCATTTGGTGTTGCATGATTGACGTCGGACACGACAGATTATTCATGTACCCCTGGGTAAACCTTTACTGGAATATTATTTGCATGAGCTCTCTGTTCTAATGGGCTTTGAGGAGATTCGGACTTCCAATGGTTCTTCATTGATGTTCAGATTTTGACTGATTCGTTTTGAGCTCTACAAGCGCACTCGTTCGTGCCGTGTAACGGGTACGGAGTAATCTAGTTAATATTCGTTCAGTTTTGCTGACTCTGAAGGGATCTGTCTCTTGTTTAACAGCTTCACGGATCAAGCTTTTCTGATCGGAAACGATTTGGGAGAACTGGTGTCTGGCGAGATCTGATGCTGTGTAGGGTTGTGGATGATGCCAACGTTTCGTCCTTCAGAAACAATGAGGCGCTACATGTTTGCTTATTGGTACGGCGCCCGTCATCGAGGAAAAGTAATCAGTTTGTTTCTTGAATAGGTACAAGTATAAAGCCGGTGTAAACAAAATGACAGGACGACGAACTAGCATTACGTATGCTTGCATGCATGGTACCGGAAGCTGCGTCTTGTTGCGCGGTATCGTTCTTGAAGCAATGCCGCCAGTGTTCGGCGACGTGGTGCGACTGATCAAGCGCTTTGAACAAGACAAGTTGGGAAGAAACCATTTCTGAGACGGTGTGGATTTATTCGACGCTCTGCAAGCTCCTCACCTGAACAAGAGTAGCCAAGCAAACGAGTGAAGAAGACAACGGAAATGAAGAAGCGCACTCGCCAAACTCAACGGCCGAAGTAGCAATTTTTAGAATCTCGGCACATTTCATGATTCACCCGCGCATCGTCGTCACCCGCCTACGTGACGACTCGTCGCATCAGATGAAGATTCTTCAAAGACGGGCGCAAAAAGAGCTTCTCGAAAGACACGTCCGTAACGCCGTTCCAAAACCCTACGCGCTGGCGTATAATCATTTAGCAATGGACGCGCAGCGTCCAATCACGACGCGCGAATGCACTCACCAAAATGCGCCAGTTAAAACACAACCACAGCATCGCCGCGAACTGAATTCAGCCTCTCCGCGCTCGCTGCGCGACGGACACGCCTCTCCTGCTCGTCGTGCCGCGATCTCGCCGTCGGCTGTCAACTACAAAAAGCACCCTCGTTCCGACGGCGACGCTGACACACCCATTCTTCCACTGCCACCCCCATCGTCCGAACTTTTTTCATCCTCTTCCCCCCACCCCGACTTGGAGTCCACGCCATGAAGCTCTCCGCGCCCGTCGCCGTCGTTGGCATGATCTTCTTCGGCACCATATGCTCGCTGCTTGCCAAACTCATCTACTCCGTCCAGGCGCCCAGCATCTACGGTGGCGTGGCTCACTACGAGAAGCCATGGCTGCAGGTGCTGGCCATGTTCACCGGGATGTCTGTTTGCATTCTCCTCGATCTGCCACGCAAGCGAGCGTCGCGGACGGCACGTGCTTCGTCCGACCGTTCGGAATATCTGCCGCTTGTGGCACCACACGTGCAGCAGATGGAGAAACCATCGCCGTCCGTATGGATCATCAGCGTGCCAACACTTTTCGATTTGTTTGCCACCGCGTGCGGGACCACTGGGTTGCTTTACACGACTGTTTCCGTGTACCAGATGCTCAGGGGTGCCATGCTTGTATGGACGGCGCTGCTGTCCATCATATGTCTCAAACGTCGATTGTCGACGATGAACTGTGCAGGCATTGCACTGTGCATAGTAGGCATTTTGTTGGTCGGACTAGCGAACATATGGTGTGAGGAGTCGCCAAGCTCCAGAGGCGACACCATTTTCGGGATCGCAGTAATCCTGCTCGGACAGGTTTTGCAAGCGGCACAGACAGTGATGGAGGAGTACTTGCTACAGGATATGCAGATGTCGTCCGTGCGAGTAGTGGCTTGGGAAGGATTGTTTGGCATGATGCACTGTCTGCTGTGGGTGTTCCCTCTGGTGTACATGCTTCCGGGCGGGGATCATGGGCATGTCGAGGATGTGATGGATGCGTTTTACATGCTGTCCCACTCGTGGGCCGTTGCTGGCATCATCATGATGGATATGACGATGATGCTGTTCTACAACGTGTTCGGAATGGAGGTGACCGACTCGCTGAGCGCGGTGCACCGCGTGGTGATTGAGACGCTCCGTACGCTGGCGGTGTGGGTGGCAGACCTGCTGATCTACTACGTGGTCTCCGGCAGGACGTTGGGCGAACCGCTGACGGAGTACTCATGGCTGCAGCTGACAGGCTTCTGCGTGCTCGTGCTCGGCACGATTCTGTACAACTACGAGCAGCTCAGAGCCGACTACGACAAGCGCGAGATGAAGGCCGCTCAGCTGCGCGTGCGCGACGAGCTGCCCGACGCGCAGGTGACGATCATCACGGAGTACGAAGCGATAGAGGCGCAGACGCGCAAGGCGCGCGTGGCCGTGCCGCTGGCCGTGGGCGACGAGCATCTGGACGAGGAGGAGGAGGAGGAGGAAGAGGAGTCGGTGGGGTCGTTCTACGGGCAGACGGTGGGCAGCGCCTCGCACGCGTCGTACCTGCTGGCGGCGGCCACGCCGCCGCGCTCGCTGCCGTCGTCGCTGGCGCGCCGCGCCGCGCGGTCGGCGCATTAGCGAGCGCGCCCAGTTTGGATCCGCGATCCGGAGTGTGATTCGTTTCTCTTGGCGGCTCGACGGCACGTCTTCAGCTGACGCCGCGAGCGCCACGCCCGCAGTTTTGTTCTTCCGCCTCCCTCGCGCCCGCGCCAATGGCCGTCATTCATTCGTTCGTAAAGCGGCTTCCCGCCTTCTGCGCCAGTCCGTCGCTCCCGCTGCACAGCGCGCCGCCCGCGCGCATCGCCTCGCGCATCGCCCCGAGATGCGGGCGGCCGCCCTTTCGGCGCAAGTCCGACCTGTCCGCCGCGTCGCCGTCCTCGTCTGCGACGCGCCTGGAGAACGCGCTGCTCATCAACGCCGTTCCGTTTCTGTGGGGCTCCTACGGCCCCGCCATCAAGCTGCTCTCCGAGCACGTCCCTAACATCCCCGTCCTCCTGCTCAACTTTTTGTGCTTCGCAATCGCGCAGCTGTCCATCTCCGCCGCGCGTCTTTTTGCCAACGACCGTGCTGCATTGCCGCTGCGCGCGGGCATCGAATTGGGCTTCTACCTGTTCGCCGGCTCGCTCATCAACCTTGCCGCGCTCTCGTACACTACCGCGCCGCGTGTTGCCTTCCTCGTGCAGCTCACCACCGTGTTTGTACCATTTCTCACATTTCTTCGCGGCACGCGCGTCGAACGTCGCGTATGGCAGGCTTGTCTGCTCGCGCTTTCAGGCGCATTTATTCTGGCTGAGGAAGGCTTCTCGCTTTCTTTCAATCTCGGCGACACGCTTGCGTTAGTCGCCGCACTGTTCTACAGCGTCCATGTGGTCCGTCTCGATGACGTTGCGGCCGACGAAGATACGTTACCGCTCGTGGACGCGAAGACGCGCACGCAGCTCGTCATGGCCGCGTTGTGTTTGCTCATCTTCGCGCCTCATTCCACTGATTTTCTCCGCCAGCTAAGTGTAACGGATGCGGCCACGGTCGCCGTTGGCGCTCTGTGGGTCGGCGCTGCGACCACCTCCGCTGCAACGTGCTTCCAGGTCGCCGGTCAGCGACGCGTAGGCGCGACGCGCGCAGCCGTGTTCTACGCTTCGCAGCCGGTGTGGGCGGCATTGCTAGCAGTGGTGCTGCGCATTGATGGCCTGAGCGCTCGCGAGGTGTCTGGGGGCGCTTTGATCGTTTTGGCGGGAGTTTTACTGGCCGTGTCGCGACGAACGACAGAGTGAACGAGGGGATATCATTTTCATCTGAGAAGGGGAGGGGAATAGAGGACCTGTCTTTATCGACAACCTAGACTTTCTCGAGTGGGCGCGCCGGTGACGGGATTTACGCCTTTTAGCGTGGGGTTCTTGCAAATGCTTCGTTGTGCGAAGTCGCCGATGTACACGTCGGTGAAGTCGACGTTCTCTAGATTGGCGTTGTCGAATGTAGAATCACTCAAAACTGCGTTCGCGAAGATGACGTCTTTCAAATCAGCGCCATCAAAAGTGACGCGATCTGCAACAGCATTAGTGAAATCGGCGCCACGGAAACGAGCGCCAGGAGCATAACTCTTGGAAAGCTGGGTTTCCACAAGACGAGCGCCACTGAAATCGGCGTTAGAGACGATGGCGCCTGACAAATCGAATGAGGAGAGATCGGCGTTGCGTAGATCGCATTCACGAAGATCGAGCAGAGAGTCACGGGCGGCGTTGGCTTGACCAATGGCGGAGGAGGTAGGCTTGCAGCGTTGGGGGTTGGAGCGGTCGATGGGCGGCAGCTTGAACGGGGCGGCGGCAGCGGCGGCTGGGATTGGGTGCGTGGATAGCAGCGAGGCGGAGATCGCAAGCGCGGCGAGCGCTTTCTGAGCGGTGTGGAGCGGCGCGGGGGAATGGGCGCAGCGGGGTGGGAGGCGGGTCGTGGGCGCGGCGCGGGTGGGAAGGCGCGTGGCGGGGGCGGCGAAGGCGCTCATGATAGTGGCGGTGGGGTGCTGCGGGGAAGGAAGAGGCTGTGTCTACCACAGGGGGAGATGAGACGAGGCTGAGCTCAAACAAGGGGTAGTGGATGGCAGGGCCGCTGGGAGCTTGATAGTGGACGACGTGTCGTAGTGCTGCGTGTGCATAGTGTCGAAGAGAGCTCAAGCATGCGCACACTATGCACTAGGCGCTTGCGCGGAAATTCCGCGGCGGAATGTGTTAGCCCGCCCACACCGTTGGTGAGAAAGTTTGTAGAGTAACTTAGGATGGATACCAAGGTAGATGTCAAATAGGCGTAGCATATACGACAGTACATTATCTCGAGAGTGAAGTTTACAAGAGTACGTACGTCATGGTCGAACGTCGTTTACTGAGTGGTACATGTACGTCTGCACGTCGCGCAGCTTCCGCACCGCTGGGCGAGAAGCGCGCGACAGTAACGACGAGTAGATGTGGCATCGCTGGTAAGATGATCGTCACGAGCGCTTAAACATGACGCACCCCAGTTTGTAAGCGTATAAAGTTTGGAATAACAGCGATGCGTCGCGTACAACGCCACGGCCGATCGGCGTCGACGACGGGCGCGGCGACGGCTCGAGCTGCGCCGCCCGTGGCGAGCGATCGCGCGCGCGAGCAGTCGGCACGGACGGCGCGATCGACGCCGGCGCCGAGGGCGCCACGGCGGAGGCGACGGCGATCGGACGTGGTCCGTCGGGGGGGAGGGGGAAGACGTGTCCAAGCGTCGGCGCCAGTTGATAGCGCGCAGAAAGCTGCAGCGCGGGCTGCAGCGTGTGAGCGCTGTAATGCGGCAAGCGCGAAAAATGGGGCCGGCTCAAAACCGGCGCGCTGTCGCGGTGGCGCGCAGCAGCAGCTGAACAACTCCTTCGAGGCACCGCCGCTGCGCCAGTGGACTGCGACACGTCAAAATTGGCGCCCCCCACCTGCGCGCCCCCGCCCGCGCCCATCTCCCGCCTTAATCCTCTGCTCTTCGTCGCTTCGTTCTTCATCGTCGCCACCATCGCCCTAATGAGCACGTCCGTCGTCGCCGCACACCCCACGTCGCTCCCGCGCACGCGGCCTGCGCCGCCTTCCGCAGCGCGGCCGCCAAGACGCTCCATGACGCTCCGCACGCGCGTGTATCGCGCCTCAGCCGTCGACCGCATCGGCTCGGAGACCCTGTCGTTGCTGGAGCGAATTCCGCCCACGGTCACGGCGTCGGCGCTTTTCAAATGCGCCAGACATTCCTTCATGGTCAAGTACCAGAGGCTTTGGCTTGAGTTGCGCTCCCGGATTGTGCTGGCTACCAGCGATGGCGGCCAGTTTGTGTCGCTTTTCTCCGTGCATGGCGCTCGTGTCAAGAGAAAGTTGAATGTTCCGCTGCTGAAGATTACGAGGAACAACAGTTCGCACGCCGTATGGCTTCGGTTTGATGATGAAACTGCGGCCGATATTTGGGAGAAGGCGTTGATTAATGCCACACAACAGCGCGTGGTCGCCATATCTGACTTTGAGTTTATCAGTCCCATTGGAAAGGGTGCCAGTGGAAAGGTCTTTCTCGTCGCCGACCGCAAGACGGGGCACAAACTGGCGCTCAAGGTGCTCGATAAGAACAAGGTCTTTGAGTCCAACACTACCTTGAGACACGCCTTGGATGAGCGGCTTGCCTTGCAGATGGTCGACGGACATCCCTTCTTCTCGCGATTGCGCTACGCCTTTCAGACCCGCTCTTACTTTTACCTCGCCATCGACTTCTATGACGGCGGTGATCTTTATCAGTATCTCAAGACCCATTCCGGCCGTCTGAGAGAGCCTCAAGTCAAAGCCGTCTCTGCACAAGTGCTGCTCGCGCTGGAACATTTGCATGCACTCGGCTTTGTCTACCGTGACCTCAAGCCGGAAAATGTGCTACTCGATTCTAATGGCCATGTTCGTCTGGCCGATTTCGGCTTATGCAAGTTCATCCCGGACCGAACGCTGACCAACTCTATCTGCGGCACGCATACGTACGCCGCACCTGAGATGCTTTCCGTGAGAAACTACGGCAAGTCGGTCGATCTATGGGCGTTTGGCGTGTTTGTGTACCACATGCTGAGGGGACGTACGCCGTATGAAGCGAGAGAATTAGATCAAGTGATAGCTAACATGAACAATCGAAGAATTCGCTTCTCGTCGTCCACGTCAGGCGAGCTAGTGAACATGGTGAAACGACTGCTCGACTGGAACCCGGACACGCGACTGGGCTGTGGGCCAAGCGGCTGCGCAGAAGTAAGAGAGCATCCGTTCTTTCACGGCATGGATTGGAGAAAGGTTTACATGAGACAGACCACACTGGATGGTTTGTTTGAACAGCGCGCACGACGGAATGAGGTGCAGGAGGGCGCTACAGTGGAAGTGACTGTTGGAGCGACGGAAGAATCGCCACCGGCTGTCGGGTCGTGCGCCGCTGCGCACGCGGCGAATGAGGCGGGTGAGACGCCGGGGACGATGGTGGTTACGGACGAATACGTGCAAATGGACGCGCTGGACGAGGGGCAGACGCGAGCAGCCGTGCTGAACGCCGAGCCGGCGGCACTGACTGGCGGCGGCGGAGGCGGAGGTGGAGGCGATGGTGGTGGGGCGGATGACGGCGGGCGGGCGAGGTCGAAGAGCGGGGAGAAGCTGGAGAGCTTGAGGGAGCGGATGAAAAAGGCGGCGGCGGAACAGGACGACCTGAGGAATTTTGACATGAGCGAGTGGGGGAAGATCAGCGTGGATCAGGACTACGACGACGTGACGTATGGCGACCATGCGCTGTGGCCCGTGTCCAAGGCCAGGCGGAAGATCGTGGAGGAGGAACGCCTCATCGTCGGCTACGCGTACTGCAGCAGCGGCGCGCCGTTCTCCGTGCCCGGCGAGCTGTGACTTTTCGGGCTGCTGTTGGGCGTAGCGTAGAGTGTAGCGTGTAGGCTGGCGGCGGTAAAACAGTGGCGCTGCCGCTTTGAATTTTTGAATGACGCGCCGTGGCGCACTAGCGTGGCCACACGTGGCGGCGGGTGCGCGCGTTCAAAAGTTCGAACGCGAGTGGCTTGCGCTGGCGGGTGCCATCTACAACAGCCGCCGCTGTTGGCCAACCTCGCCAGACTCTCGTCCCGCAACGCAGCTCGCTCACTAAGGCGGTGCCCCTCGCTTTTGTCGCCTGACTTGTCTCGCCTCTCCCTCAGCCCGTCTTCTCTTCGTCTCGCTCGTTCGTTGTTCTCGCGCTGTAGCTTGTAGCTTGTCATGGAGGTTGCAGGAGATTCTATCGGCATGATGGCCGGTGCGTACTTCGTTGGCCGACACCAGTTGTTGAGGTGGATTAACGAACTGACCGGCTTGAATTATAGCAAGATTGAGCAGACCGCGTCGGGTGTGTTTGCATGTCATGTGTTTGATGCGCTGTTTCCTGGCATGGTTCGACTGGAAAAGGTCAAGTTCAACGCCAAGCATGCGCATGAGTACATTCACAACTACAAGATACTGCAAAACGCCTTCAATCGCGCCAAGCTTCGCAAACGCATCGATGTGGAAAAACTTGTCAAGGCAAAGTATCAGGACAATCTTGAGTTTATGCAATGGATCAAGGCCTTTTATGATGCCCACGCCTCGGAAGAGGCTCTGAACTACGATGGACGTTTGCGTCGGGAGGAGATTACGGGTAGGAGTGGTACTTCTCCCGTCGCTCGTTCTGCTCGACCTGCCTTGGCCGCCAACCGTCCTCGTACCCATGAAAATGGCGCGTCGAGAGGCCTTAACGGCTCCAGAGCCGTCGCTTCTGCTATGGTCAAGCGTTCTGAATTCAATGCCTTGAAGGAAGAGAATGACAAGCTCCGCGCCGAAGTGGATAACTGTGAAACCGATCGCGAGTTTTACTTCAACAAGTTGCGGGACGTCGAGATTATCATCCAAAGCGTCGACGACAAAGCCAAGAAAGGGGAGGACGAAAAGCTTGATTTTCTCTCTGTGTTCGAGGAAATCAAGGCTGTTTTATACGCTGACGAGGCTGAAGCTCCTGTGGCCGACGATGAATTGCGGGATGATCCGCGCGATTCACTTGCCGATGAAGCGGAGCATCTTTCTTTGGATGATCGCTTTGACGAATCTATCGAAGAACAACATCTCTGAGCCGACAGTTTTGACCCTGCTTCTCGCTTCATGTGAATGGCTCGCGTTTAATTTAACGTAAATCGCCTTCTTGCAATTCCGTTACGCCTGCTTAAAAGCTGTCTACTGTATATCTTGTTACTCAGTTACCAATGTGTTGCTGTAGCATAATACATTTTGTGTAGTAAAAACTGCTGTGGTCGGTTATTCCGCCACGATAGGGGCACTCGAGGATGACCAACTTGCAAGCACACTTACATCAACACTGTTCACAACCCAATATATCGCCACCATCGATGATGGCACTTGCATACTAGCGCTTCGTCTCTATCATTACGTCAAGGATGAAGGCCCGATCCACTTCATCGGGAGCTGTATCCACGCCCACGTTTTTATGTTGCGGAGGAGGGAAGGGATCTCTAAGGTTTACTGCAGGGACAATGAGCAAGGCCCGCTGAGAGGCCCGTCTACTTATGAGGTGAGCTCGTCATGAAATAGGAAGGAAGCTAAGTACTCGTAACATGGTGAATTGCATCAGCCAAGTAATCAACATTATCGGACGTAACACCAGCCATAGAAATTCGACCATTGGCGGTTAGGTATACCGAGAACTCATCCCTCAGTCTGTCCACCTGCTCCTTCGAAAGCCCCGAAAAACAGAACATGCCATGTTGATTCACAATGTGATCCCAATCATGTTCATTTCCCAATTCAATCAAATGCTGTCGCAATCTGCTTCTCATAGATATAATTCGTTCCGCCATGCCCTTCATTTCGCTCCTCCATATGCTCTGCAAATCGTCGCAGTTGAGAATTTCTTCAACAAGTCTGACGCCAGCGATTGGCGGATTCGAATACATGGGTCTGGCAATAATCTTGAGCTGTGAATTGATGGCTTTCGTTTCTTGTTCACTATCAGTCATTACAGACAAGCAGCCAACCCTCTGACCATATAGGCCAAAGTTCTTGGAAAAAGACTGAGCAAGAACAATTTTATGACCGTCTTCCGCAAAGAGCCGGACACTGGCTGCATCAACATCCATGTCACCGCTCGTAAATCCCTGATAAGCCATGTCAAACAGAGGAAGGTGAGATTTGTGCATGATGACATTGCTCAATGCAGCCCACTGTTCCATGCTGGGATCGACACCAGTAGGATTGTGTGCACAGGCATGCAGCAGAACGACGCTTCCATGAGGTGCGTTCTCCAAGCTATCGAGGCAGGCATCTATGTCCAGGCTCTTTGTCTGCGGATCATAGTAGGAGTACGATGCAACATGACATCCAGCGTCGGTGAATATGGCACGATGATTGGCCCACGATGGGTCTGGCAGCAGCACCAAGGGCTTCTCACTCCGCTGTTCAAAGTCCAAATACCTGGAAATCAACTCGCCCGCCATTCGGCAAGCGCCGGTGCCAGAAAGCGTCTGCAAGCCGGCAAACCTTCCATTCATTCTCTCAACGACGCCTTGGCCATAGGCGAGCCAAATGGCGCGCTGCAAGAAGGTGTGACTCCCTGCGACCGGAAGGTATTCCATGTCAAGAGAGCGGTCCAAAATGCGTTGCTCGGCTTGTCGAACGGCGTCCAAAACGACGGGTAAACCGGCATCATCACGGTACGCACCGACGCCGAGGTTGATCTTGTTGGGGTTTGGATCGGCGTTGTATGCAAGCGTGACGCCGAGAATGGCGTCCTCGGGGCCCTTTGGAGTGGCGGCAAAGCGCGAGGGCGGCGCCGGCTTGACGGCTTGCGACGCAAGCGTGGTGAGACGTCTCAGCGATGCAAGGCGCGCCATGGTCAAGCGACGAACGAATGAATGCACGAACGAACGAACGAAGAAGCGGAATGGGGCGACGGATGGACAGGCGCTTTATGGCGCGGGGAAAGCGGGGAAGGGCGCGCCGCGCCAATCAGCGCACGCGTCGCGTCAGTTGAGATACGCGCGAGCGAGATTCACGTCGACGCGAGTGGAAGTCGGCCGCCGTGCTGACAGCGCCACGTCCCAGACACGTGTGGCCGTGCCACGCGTGCGGCGTGGCGCGGCTGACGGCCAATCGGGCAACAGTGCCCAAACCAAGCGCCGGCGCCTCAAAAGGGCGCGCCACTCCTCGCGCGGCACACGTGGGCGCGCCGCGCCACGGCCACGCTGCAAAGCGGCACGCTACGCGATGCGTTTATCACGCGAACGTTACGCGCAAGCGTGCTGGCGGCTCGCCCTCGCTCCACCACCCCCAACTCCCCGCCGCCTTTGTTTTCTCCCTCGCGCAGCGTGTCTGCCCAGCGCGTCGCCCAAGTCCCGCTCCGTCGCGCATTCGGCCCCTTCTTCGAGATGCAGCCGGCTTCGGCTTCTTTTCTTCGCGCTTTGCCTTCCGCAGAGAAGGAGGAGCTTCTCAAGCTCACCACCTTGACAGAACTTCCAAAGTCGCGATATGCCACCAAGCTCGCCGTCACCGCCTACCCCAACGCCCGTCGCGGCAGGAAGGCCGTCTTCTCCCACATCGAGGTGTACAAAATGGTCGAGAACGTCGCCGGTAGAATGAGAGAGGCCGGCGTAAGACCGGGCACTATTTGCGCCTTTGCGCTACCCACGTCCTGTGAGTCCATCATCTACTTCTTCGCCCTGTGGTGGATCGCCGCCGTCGCCGCCCCTATCGACCCCTCTTTGGAGCCCGACCAATTCGAGGCCGCCGTGAAGGCGTCCGGCGCCAAGGTGCTTGTTAGTCCGCTTACAGATGACGACGAGCCGCTTTTTGTCAAGTGTAACGCCGTGTGTGACAAGCTCGATGTTAAGGAGTGGCATATCCATCGCACCACTAACGAGGGCGTCGTGTTGGAGACGCATGGACGATTCATGGGAACTGGTGCCGCGTGGGCTGGAGGTGCTGGCGATTTTAAACTTGATCCGGATGAGATTGCCGTTCACGTGCAGTCCGATGTTGCCGTTGTACCACTTTCACACAAGGCGTTGTGTGAGGCTGCCAAGTCGTTTGTCACCACCTATGATCTTGCTGTTAATATGTCTACCATGCTTGCGCCGCCTTTGCACGATATTCATGGTATTCTTATTCTCATTGCTGCTTTTTATTCAGGCGGTCATATTGTGCTCCCTGGCTTCGGAGGCTTTGATTCCAGCAAGTTCTGGGATTTCGCCAAGAAACATAACATTACTTGGGTTTCTGCGTCAGCCGATCAGATTCTCGATCTCTATGAAGAGAATGAAAAGTCTTCGGACTCGTCAGGAAAGCAGCTTCTTACCTTTGTTCGTTCGAGCGGCACCACTTGCATTGCCGCCGAGTTGTTAGAGAAGGTGGAGAAGAGTCTCAAGACAAAGGTTTACGAATCGTATGGAACTGCCGAAGTATGCGGCTTTGCGAGTACTAATCGACATGATGCCGTCTACGCTGGTACCGTTGGGAAGGCAGTTGATGGCGTTGATATTGCCGTCTTTGACAACGACACCCGCCAAATGTGTCCGTCTGGTGTCACAGGGGAGATCGCCGTGTCTGGAAATCATGTCTGTTCGTCGTACTATGATTCCGATGTTGCGACCAACAGTGCTATATTCGAAACTCCCGCGTCAGACCCAGATGATCCGCCTGTCATGTGGTTTGCCACGGGGGATCGTGGCTCGCTGGATGATGATTGTGTACTTACTGTGTTTGGAGATTCTCGTGCATTGAGAAAGGAGGAGATTGCCTTGCAGGAAGAAAAGAAGGCCAAAGAATTGGCGGCCGCTGCGCTTGTCAAGGAAGAGGCTGAAAGAGCTGCTGCAGAAGAAGCGGCCAAGAAAGAAGAGGAGGAAAAGCGAATGGAAGAGGAGAAGCGCCTAGAGGAAGAGCGACGACTTGAGGAGGAACGAATTGCTGAGGAGGAACGAATTGCTGAGGAGGCTAGAATACTGGAGGAGGATAGAAAGAAGAAGAAAGAAGAAGAAGAAGAAGAAGAGGCGGAGCGTCTGAGAGTTTTGGCTCTAGCTGCAGAGAACGAAAAGAAGGCTGAGGAGGAACGGCTGCAAAAGGAGGAGGATGAACGTCGCATGCAAGAAGAGGAAGAACGGACGATGCAGCGTGCGGCGGATGAGGAAGTTGCGCGCGCTCAAAAGGCTGCCGAGAAGATGGAGCAAGCAGAACGATCGGCAGCTCTGGCGCGTGCTGGTGTAGAGAATCCTGAGGAATTGGACGATGAAACTGCGAACGCTATTCTGGCACGATTGGAAGCCATTGAAGAAAACCATCGTCGACTGCAGAGGGACGTTGAAATGAGAAATGCAGCAGAGTTGGAAGAAATGAAGAGACGTGTAGCTGATGCTGAAGCTGAAGCGGAACGCATTGCAGCGAATGGAATGAATGACAGTGGAAAGATGATCGACTTGCGCATGGAAGAGTTAGAAGCGGCTGTAATGGCGGCCGCAGCTAGTGCTGAGTCGTCTGCCAACAATACCAGAGAGGCTGTCAAAGCTGCGAGAGAGGTCGCGGATGCTACTTATGGCACAAATCATAGCCAACCGGTTGAGGTGAAGGCGAGTACCGGTGATCAAGGTGCGTTAACGAAGACCGTGCGAGTGCCTCTTGATGACGTTGAAGCTGCGATGAGAAACCATCCGGCTGTTGAGCTGGCAAAGGCGTTTGGTCGAAAGGACAAGCGATTTGGTGCTGAGGTGTTCTGCGCGATTGTGCCGAAGCGAGGGGCTAGGGTGAGTGAACCTTGGCTCAAACTTCATGCACAATCGATACTTCCGGCCCCTATGGTCCCCAAGAAGTTTTACTACCTGACGCATCTACCAACGGGCATTTCTAGGATGGAGTTGGCAGAATCGCCACTTCTTCAAGACTTATCGCAGTTCCCGGGCTATTCAGAAGTGAAGCATGTGAAGGGCCCGCAATGGAAGCCCAAGGCGAAGCGCCGGGTTAACGCGTGAGGTTTTTGATGCATGATTTGTTTGTGTTTCTGTCTTGTAGAGGCTGGGTGTTCGGTTATGAATTTTGTTTGGGTAATGGGCTTGTCTTGTGTGCTTTTCGGTGTGGGAGGAACTGAAGGTTTGATCTATTTTTTTCTTTGAGTTATCGTATTGACTTCCTCGTGTTTGTGCGTTTTTCGATGTTGAAGGTGTCTTGTTTTGTTGAGAATGGATAATGATATAAACTATCTTATGGAACACTGTTTTCTTGCCAGCATCTTAGTTTGTAAAAGTAGCCATATGTGTACAATAAACAGTAGTTGAAAACGAATCGTGCTGAAAGGGCGTTCGCCTCTCTCAGGAAATGGCCGTTCAGATTTCAGAGTGCAAAGTGGCTGCTCTTTATGTCAACCGGAAGACAGCGATTGTTGCGTGGCGATAACGAACATACAGCCAATGAATTCGAACAGATCTTGAGCTATGATGATTGTGGAACCTTGTGATTGTAAGTCAGGAAACCCGCAAGCGGGCAAGAAATACAGAACAGTAGACAAAGAAAAAAAAAAAAGAGTTTACTGGGAAAACCCCATGCACCCTGCGTGAGCAAATTTGAGCACCCAGGGCCTGCGTGATTTTTCGAGAAATGCGAGAATCACGCAGCGCCTGAGTGATGCTCACTCTGCAGCAGCGTGAACTTCACGCTGCGAGCAGAGTGCGCTCACTCACGCCCTTGAACGCTCACGCAGACTTGTCGACACATAACAACATACCAGGGGTACAGGTCGTTTTACGCCTCTAGCTCTCACAAGTAAAAATATCTTTGCTATTCATTGGTACATCTCATGCGTTGTTCAGCTTTCTGCTTCAATTCATCCCTTTCTGCGTCCGTAATCTTTCCTCTTTCTCGAACCCTCAGCGTATGCCACTTAGTCCAACACGTTGAACACAGAGGTTGACGACAAAGATAATATTACCGTCGAACTTTTGCACCACCTTTCTTCATAAATACCTTTCTACTAACTCTCAAGAAAAAGTTATACGAACGAAGTAAACAATATCCAGGCTTACCTTTTATCACTTTGTGCAATTTATCTTTTGATATTTTTCTTTGCGCATTTACGGCTCCGTTGTACTTCTTAACCACATGTTTGACATACATCTGCTGCAAAATGCCATTATCAGATGCTCTAGATGAGGCAAGTAGTCCCGAATCCTGGCAATCAACAACCCGACGATATTTGATGACAAACTCTTTTGCAAGCTGTTCTGCTAACGATGAAAATGTCATGCATCTTAATCGACGGTAACGAAATGATCTGGCAGACGAGACAACCTTAGAGGTCTAATTCTTTTCCGGGAGACTAATGTAGTCATAAAGTGAGCGTAACACGGTTGTAAGTTTACAACCAGTGACTAGACTTTCCTGAAGACGTATTATAGGTTGCTCGGGGCTTGCTTATTTCTCATTATAGCCCCTCGCGGTACGAGTAATTAATGTAACGCGCTCATAATAAAGAAGAAGAGTCATGCATCTCGAGACATCATGACGGCATTTTCTATAGCTAAAAGTTCCACTATTTGTTGCACTAATTTCGGGTAGTATTTTTCCTTGTCTGGCTTTGACAATCCGATAAACAACCGCAACATTATTGACCTGAGCACATATAAGGCGACCGATGACGCTCACAATTAGGTTCTCAGAAGAATTTGTATAACATAAGGGGAGCATATTTCGGCTAAACTCATCAACCCCTTTCTTCAGCTGATTCCAGAATACCAAACATGTTGGCCGTATCATCCTTGCAGGAGGTAGAGCACCTTTCTCCTGGCATAATGTTCTATACGCCATGCTTAGATTGTAGAATGATCCGGAGAAAAACAAATCAGTGGCATAAAAAGTTGTCAAAAGTTCATCATAAGCAGATGGGATGTGAAAAGCTTTCTTTCCGATCCATGGGAAACCAATTTCACGTATACTCGATAGTGAAAATGTGTATTGGGCAATAAACATTGGGCTGAACTCTAGAATGACAGTCCTAATTATCTTACCCACTCCCGAGTTACTTCCTCTGGCGACGATGAAGAGCACAGTCAATTTATCAAGCACAGCTGCATGATGGACACATTGCAATCGGTACTCTGTGCTTGGCACCGATTTTTGAGAGAAATTTAAATTTAACATAACAAATATCGGAGCTTCAGAGTACTCTACAAATTTTGTAGAGTACTCTGAAGCTCCGATATTTGTTATGTTCACTATTGGACTATAAGCTTCCAGTAAAGATTCAGCTTCTTTGATGGTCCTTAGCGAGGTCATCGTTTTGATCTCTAATGCCGCTACAGTAATGTCGCCATGAATGCTGTATAGTGCGACAAGTCCATCCGGACTGCCAGCAAGAAGAGCACTTTTTTTCGCTCCAATCAAACCAACAGTCCAGAGGCATCGAACTGTGTATTTGGTCTCGTGTTCTTTCCGCAGGTGCATGCCGGTTTGGAAGGCACTCGCAGCAGTCACGCGATTGTTTCGAAAGAACTGTGGCAGACTGCTCAGAACGCTTCGTTCATTTACAGAACCCTCCTTCATTCCAGCTGTTGCCGTTAGTGGTTTCATGAACCACGCATCTAGCGAAGCTTTGTACAGACGCTTACGAAGCGCCTTGTTCAAATCGGCCATATTTGGTGACGATTGAGATGATGGTATTATGCTTATATCGTTGCTTACATCATTCTTTAGTTGCATTATCTTGTCTTTCATATGTTGCTTTGTGGCGTTGCTTGCAGGTGTGTGCCCGACAGCGGTCAATATAGAGACCAAAGCATCTTTTCGAAGGCTTTGAAGCGAAGAATTGGTTGCATTCATTATTTTGTCAAGGGCCGCAGTCGCTTCGATCTCGGTGGGGGAGTTAGCTTGCTTTATCCCTAATGTTCCTAACACTGGTGTCAATTTTCCCCGAATCAATATCCTTGTTTCATCCGTACTGGTTGGAAGACATGCTGCTCCTTGATACATGCACTTTCTACTGAGAAGGTTTGCACTCGATTCCAAATGTTTTTCAAAGTCAGACGCAAATGCTCAAAAGAATGAATGTGTAGTGCGAGACAAAAATTGAAAAGCTCTCGCTAGCAACTAGCCCGGGTCTTCGGACTGCAAGATCGTATACTGGTGGACTTGGCCTGTAGCCAAAAATAACTTCACTGACGACAAATCATCACTCTCTTCCGTCTCCTGCATACGCCCAATCTCTGTGAGGGAGGAATCAGACTCATCATCCTGCTTCACTCGGTATACCTCGCGATGCTTCTGCAAGCAGCTCGGATCTAATGCTCGTGATAGAAACTCAGTCTTCGGAATAAGTGTAAACGAGTTAGCTCCAAAGATACTTATATTATTATGATAAACCGAAGCTATCCTTCCCGAATAGCTCTTACGATATACGATTGCTTGTACCTTCCTTCCTCCTTTCTCTGTTGGGGCTCGAACTGCACTGTAAACCGCTCTACATCCTTTCTCCTTGACGACCATACCCTTGTGTCTCACACTGATGCGTCCTTCACCAAACACAAAAGGGTAGTCGAGGCTTCGTTTATGGGTTCCTATTCCAGTACCGCCAATTCGGTCGTTGATAAAGTCAATGGTTTCCTTGCCATTATATCCTCGATCTGCAGCAAAGATAGCTTCGGTCATGGCGTTAAGAGATCCCCTCGTTGCAGAGCCCTGGACTAGCTGAACTAACCGCTCCCATACATGTATGATCTTTTCCTTTGGTCTCGAGTAGTGTCAGGCAAAAAATGCTGAAGTCAGCGCTGAGCAAAGAGCGTTGTTAACAGGTCCCAAGGATTTCTGCGGATTATTTACGTGGGACAGTGTAGTAAGTTCCGTCACAGCCTTTGATCGCAAGCGCTGATGGTCGTCGTCCAAGCTAAAAATTGTTTGTCCTGGTATGTAAAGATACTTTCGGTTTATTGCAGAGAGATCTTGTTCAAGCTCTGTGATTAGTTCATTGCCTGGCACTGGTTTGTTTGACCATCCTAAACCATAGTCTTGAACTCTTTCACGTCTCCCTGTTGTACCGCTCAGTGCCGACCAGACTTCGTTATAACGGTCACCAGATATTCCTGTTTGGAAATAGAACTTCCACTGCTTTAAAGATGCCATGATAGAAACACTGGTCCCATACGAAGCCGCTAGAACATGCGTGATGATCACACCCTTAAGTTCAATTGCCGTCACAAATGGCCTCTTTCGTTTACGTAGTACCCTGTTAACGTACCCTCTGAGCTTCTCGAGAAGAAACGGTGGCACGAAGACATCAAAAATGGCCATTCTGGTTACATTTGCATAATCCATCAAAGACGTATCCTCTGTCCATCGCAGTTCGATGAGTACGTGCTCTAGAACTTTGTTCGATTCAAGAATGAATCGCTTTCCAAGCGACGAATCAACATCGTCGATTTTAATCGTCACGTCGTTAAACTCGTCCTCGTATGTCCATGCTTTCAGACCATCAAAACGTTGAGCTGCACAGCGATCTGTTTGTTGCTCTGTACTGTCCGAATTAGTGGTAGATATATTTTCGGCATCAACTGTGTCATCGTCCATCAAATCAAGAGGATCAAGAAACAAACTTGACCAGTAGTCTTCTGTGGCCGTCACCTGTGCTTCCAAAGCATTTGGAATTCTTTCTACTGTAGATGACGCTCGAAAAGCTTCTCGTGCTTGCAGCAGATCCGTGATCTCTGTATCGGTAATATCAACCTCACACTGAACCAACGATGAATTGGTGTCTTGTGTGCGTTGCATCTGATTACTACAGTCTTCGACATTAAAAGATGAATCAGAATCACTGATAGCTACATCAATTCCCTCGTTAGTAGGGCTCACATTCTCTGTTATTGGCAATGTTTGATTTTTTCCCAGGCCTACAGTTTCATGTTGATGACCTTCAAAACTTAATGTCTTTTTTATGTGTTGCACTGCCTCGAAGTCCAAAGATTGCGGTTTATCCTTGTCTGGTGAAGACATTGGAGCCTCGTCCTGCCGTTATTTGGCTAAGACAGGTTCATTGGAGACATCATTTCATTATCTTCATCGCCGTTGAACAAGCTCGGATCGACTTGGCTTGTGCGCGTGTTTCGAATCGGCGAAGGAGTGAACACGCACCACCTTGGTGCAGAACAAGATCTAGTGGGTTGAGCCATGTAGATTGGGAGTTAAGAACGCTTTATGAGTCTCGCGAAGGTCAAGCCTGCGAGTCGTTGTCTCCAGCCATACCCCTCTGCGTGAGCGTTTAAGGGCGTGAGTGATCGCACTCTGCTGGCAGCGTGAAGTTCACGCTGCTGTGGAGCCACGTTGGGCGCAAAACGAAACTTTCCTCCGCCTAATTCTTCCCATTGAAAGATTCTCCTGAGACTTTCTCATCAAACTTTTCAAAGTTTGAAAGACTTTAGACACGTGTAACCGACTACGTCTCTCTCTTTGTGAATATGAATAGACCATATGACGAAAGACGGCTCAGGACCGTATGTGGGGCCTTGCCGACTTTCAGAATCGCTGACCATGACGCTTTCAGCATCAGCAGCCGTTCTTACTCAAAACATGAACTGTTGTCAGCTTGCACTCTCGAGCACATGTACGTGTACTGTCCAAAAATGGTTCGCGGTTTACACGTACTCGCCCCCCTCTTTCATCAGTAAGCTCCTTTTGAATTTGGAATACGCCATAACCACGGCGCTGTATCCCTAAAACAAACTTACCAATATATTCTCCTCCTTGCGTTCCCCCAGATTTTGCCACTGGCTTGACACACATACGCGCCCGTCCAAACCAAATGCAGGAGAACGAGATCCATTTAGGCTGCTTTTGCTTTGCAACCACAAACGCCTACCTCACAAGCCAAGCCTGGCAATCGTTTGAGTTTTGATCGCTCATATGCGCAAACGCCAACTTCTCCACTCTGTCTGGGTTAATGGAGTTGTAGCTTCCGCAGCACAAGCGCTCGCTTTTCTTCCAACAATCGATCAACCTAAGCTGGCTTGTGCAACATTGTAGCGGCGCTTTCGGAGTCGACTTGCACAGACCCTTTCCTTGAGTACTAAAAGTTGGCTGCCCTGAATCTGACAATTTTTCACCTTTGCGGAAGCTCAAATCTTTCTCTTCGTTTGGATTTGTGTCCATCGAGGCAGATGTCAGAGAACATTTCTCCGGCACATACGGCGACAAACCGCAGCAGCTCTGGACCGGCTTCAAGCGGTCAACAGCGAACGAAACCCAAAAAATGGTGGGTAGAAGAACTGTTCGAACTGCAGCTTTGCGACGATGTGAGCGATGAGAATACTCATCCGAGGTATTTTATGACATGTAAGTCGTGTTCCTGGCAGAGTAGAAGTAAGACAACGAATGCGTCACGACTTGGCGAGCATGCAGTGAAGTGCAAAGGCACTTCTTCTGACGTACGTCATCGTCTTCTGAAAGACAATCGTCTCAAGACATACTACCGGGAAAATATCGGCAGTGGTGGTTCCGACTTATTTGGACGCCCGGTAACTCCCATTATATCAAAGAAGCGGAGACAAAACGTGGCGTCGAGGAGATCTAATGGGGGAGGTGTCAAGCGAAAAGCTCCGGTCTGCGTTAAGAAAACATTTATGGCTTCTTCAAACTCAAAAAGCGAGTTTTCAGGAAGCGACATGAGTCTTAGCTCGCGCGATCGTCGGTCAAAGTTTAACGACCTTGTCACACGCTTCTTCGTGAAGCATATGCTACCCTTTTCGTTGCTGAGTCGAAAGGAAGGTTTCAATGAGTTCTATCAGATAGTGAGACTCGCGGATTATGAACTCAGCAAACATATGCCCGATCCGAAACGAATGGGTTCCAAGAATATTAGCGTTTACTACGAAGAGATGCATAATCGAGTGAAGCAATCCATCGCTGCTTCACTGAAAGACTCGTATGGAACCTTGATTTTCGACGGATGGACTGATGGAAACAACGAAGGGGTGGTTAATGTTCTGCTTTCCCTTACCGGAATGGAAAGCGTTCGAAAGACGTTCTTTCTTAAATCGACTTATACTGGATCGATCAGCTGCGATGCAGCCTTTTATTCAAAGGTTGTTGAAGATTCTCTATTAGAATTCGGAGAAATGCGACGAGTCTGCGCGGTTGTTAGCGACAACACCAGTTCTTGTGTTAGAGCTAAGCAGAATTTGCTTCAGAAGCATACATTCATGTTTTCGTGCCAGGACCAAACTCACCTCGCTAGCCTATTGATGCAGGATATTGGAAAGCTGGCGTGGGTGAGTGAGCTCCTTACGATGGTATCAATTGTGATTGCGGACCTTAGGAACCATCCTAAACTATACCACAGATTTAAGGAGCTGAAAACCCGCTTTAATTTGAGAGCTCCTCGGAACTCGACGTCACCCGAATTAGACCAGTATGGACGCGTTCGACTGCCTCCATCCGCAGTTCTTCCGGCTAAAATGGCGCAGACGCGATTCGCTTCTTCAGAAAGCATGATTGCATCCTTTTTAAGGTGCAAAGTAGTTCTTAACGAACTGATTGACTGCCAAGACTTCCACTCTAGTTTGTACAGCGGTAGGAACCGAGAGAAACGGGAGCTGTTCAAGGCAACTGTTCGAAACGAAGCACTCTACGAAAAACTTTTGGATGTGTATCATATCTTCCGGCTCGTTCGCCAGTACTTAAGGATATTTGATGACGAGTCTTCACTTCTATCTGAAGTTTACCCCGCCACGAGGCAACTATTGGAAAAGCTTAAGCAGCTACCGACTACACCTTTCTACACATCGCAGAGAAGGGATGATATAATTAAGGTTTTCGAGCGACGAATGAATGGGGAGGGACAGAAGGTAGCATTGGTGACGCCGCTACATTACGTTGCCTACATGTTAGATATCAGGAGCCTTGCGGAAAACTTAAGCGCATTTCGTCCTCATCTTGTTCAGCACGTGCTTTCTTATGTGAAGTCAGAGTGTTTTCCCGCAACTGAGAAGGTACCCAGCGAAGGAGGCGAGCATGGAGCTGTTGATCGATTATGCAAAGAATTTGTGTCAGTTCGAATGGCCTGGCGTTCACAAGCAAACGACCCTATTTCGAGGCATTCTTTGATGATGTACAGCGAAACCCCAGTATACTACTGGATAGAGTACTCTAAGTCCTCCCCTCTTCGTGAATTTGCCTTGCGGATATTGTGCTCTAGCCCGTCGTCATCAAGCGTGGAGCGCAGTTTCAGCATGCAGAGCAGACTGCGAACACCCACTCGGAATCGATTGCAGCAGAGCAAAGTTTCCAAATTAATATTCTGCGCTTATAACGAGTCCTTGTTTGATGTTCGAAGACGGACTGAGGAGAAGTTGAAAGAGAATGATTATAGAGAGCTACGGTTTGGCAATCCAAGAGAAGCGATGGGCTCAAATGTCATGGAGTCCACTGTGAACGGACAGATGTACTCTCGATTTCTCGACGACGAAAGCATATCATGCGAGATTATCGACGAGGGAGACTGTGAACTGGAATTGGATGACCTTGAGAACTGGCCGAACGAGCTTGTCCCTACATCTGAAGCTGTTGATTTGCTTTGACTTGGGCCTCAGTGAAAGAAATCAGCCCCTCAGTACCAACATGGGTGAACTACGCACTGCGCTGTCTTCTACAGGATAGGAATCGTCCAGCTCCATGCCTTTGGGGTGGAAGATTTCAAGAGTGTGGAACTGCACCTATAGGAAAACCGGTGTAACTACATCAGCTGATAAGCTTTCTACGATAGTTTGTTGTAAAAGATTCATGCGTCTTGCGTTTCTTGGGAACTGTTTATAATCTGAAAAAACAGATAAACACTGTTCTTCATAACTCTCTTCTCTCATTTATAGAAACGGTGGAGCTAATTCCGGTCCTACGCGTGCGTTTGCCCAAGGTCCGAAAGTGGTAGGAGTATATCGTTGTCCTTCTCTCCAGGGAACTCTTCCTAGCAATTTCTGACGTTTATGAGATCTTTGAGGTACCGCAACAGTTTGTACAACCAAGCTTCACTGAAATTCTTTCTTGCAATCCTCCAATTCGGTCCTGACCCGACGTTTCAGGTCTCCTCCTTTCCTGACCCATCTTCAGGGTGAATCACCAGCTCGCATGTGTAGTATTTGCGAACCCATTCACGTGATCTGAGCGAAATGTTATGGAGCTGGTAAGACGGAAAGCGCATCCTACACTTCGCGCATTGTAGACCGGAGCTCTTGACGTCACCAGACGACTTGAACTGTGCACCAAGGAATTCCGTCTCCACACCGCACGAAGCGCATGCAATCATTAAAGGGTCGACGTCGCTGAACTTCTCGGCCGCAGAATGTGGTCCAAGAGCAGATTAATCATTGTAACCATCCAGCCGATCATCCCTCTTCTCAAATCGTCTCCCATCCAATCCTAAGGATACAGCTACGCGACTCGCCTCGATGCCGTCAATCTGATCACACAATCTGAGAATCGGCGGGAAAATCTGGCTTTCCAAGTAATACTTCACATCAATGATAAGCTTCCCTTCCGAGGCTTTCACTTCATCCGGGTGGTACGCTCTGGAGGCTACACCGTGTGAGCAACAGTCGTCGCGAAACCTAGGATGGATCTACTAGAAGATGATCAGTAGTTTTGGTCAACCGAGAGAACTTCGACTTAACAGCGTATCTATCACACGGCGACTGTCGTTGAATAGCGGAGGAAACGTAAGATAGGGCAATCGACTTCATTTGTACCCAATGAAGAAGTAGTCGCGCTTGGTGTTGACTCCTTGTGATCTTGGACTTACGGCCACTGATTGCGTTCCTTACGCTGAGGAGTCCCTCGTTGCTCACACGACCTGCCCATTCTAATGCCGTTGTTGCAGCACTGGCGTCGTCTCCATGAAAGACATGCCATGAGTAAACCAGTTCGTAATCGCTAGCTACATCAAAGTCGTCCATATGATCCATGTCTTGATCGAGTAGCATGCTTGGATCAATAGCTGCTCTCATTGTCATCTCAGTTATTGGGAAAGTTTCGGTAGCTCTTGCTCTTCTTTCCAAGGCATGACCGCACATTACTTTCAGCGGGCCAGGAAGCTCTTGTTCAACCAGCCACTGCAGCTTTCCATCATCTGCTGTAGCATTCACCAACAACGAAACTGCATCCCGCAGTGATTCACTCTCAAGTACTTTGACAGAAATCGTTTCTCCGCCCATGAATGGATCACTTAATATTGCCGTTAAAGCAGCTTCAAGTTCTCCTGCATCTATAAACCTACTGAAAGCGGCTGCTCGCATACTTTCATGTTTCTCTCTGTTTGGGGCTTCGGGCATACCCTCAAGTGCACAAGAAGCAGCATGTTTTGGAGCGCCAAAGCTCTCGAAAAGTCGCACACACTTCTCCATGAGCTAAAAGGCCAGCCTTCGGAGGACGATATTGATCCAGTCGGAGAAACTGCTCCCTCTCGACTTGAGAAACCTTCTTGGTTAAATGCACCAACTCTAGAACCATTCAGATGTGCGGATTGAAGAACTGCCGACGTTGCCAAGTCAATCAAGTATTGCGCGTCTACTTTGACATCGTCTGAGAATGGGTTCTGTGACTCATACAGTTCGTCACACCACTTCTTTGCTTGAACCATGCAACCATACGCTTTGTCTAACATATCATCATTAAGTTCAGCGTCTTCACCTTTGCCATCGGACATTGCATCATCGTCTATTTCAGAAGCACTTTCAAGCGATTTAAGGCGATATTGAAATAACCATGAAAGTCCATTGGCATAAACTGAAGACATTCTATAAACGCTGGCGCATTCACTTGCAACAAGTCCCAAAGTGGATACCTCACCTGATTCGAGAAGATTGCGAAGAAGAACTCCACCGGGGGAAACTACAGCAATCGCTTGTTCAATTACCGTCGAGTAATCACAGTTCTCACCTGACGGAACTTGTACGTCTCTTCCATGACTTATTATGAGGTCCATTAAAGGAAGACCAGAACCACTCTCAGATAACCTAACTGACAGCTTCATTATAGACCTGAATCTTTCTTGGAATTCTGGCTTTAGCCAGCTTTGAATCGGGCTCCCAATTCCTGACATAGACCATGAGACCCGAGTAGTTGGGCAATTTCCCCACGGGATACCTGAAACGCTTTAGGAAAAGCTGAGCATCTATCTGCAACAAGCTTTCGTTCAGCTTCAGTCTGCGATCGAAAGACAGACACGACATACTGTCGAGCAATTACCACTCCAACACCGTTCACGACAAACATGTCCCTTACCTTCATATTCTCTACTTTCTGAACCTGCTCAGCACGATGCCTAATACGTTTCCAAGGAATATCTTCTTCACCTAATTTCCATTCCTTCAACGCTGTGTCAACGTCCTGTCTTGTTGCAGTTTGTGGTGTTTCAAGTCGGAGAGCCTTGGCAATTGCGAATGGCGTGAAACGATGTGCCAACATCAGCGATTCTTTGCCATCAAGTATAACAGAATCATAACTTTGCCATAAGCCAAACTCTTTGTCAAAATCGTCGAAAAGTGTCCACAGCTTCCCTGGAGGAAGACCAATGCCAGAATCTATCTCGCTAGCAACATTGACAACGTCTGCGATTAGCCGGGATTCTGAAGCTACAAGAACGCTCTCACCAATAGCTACAGCTGCAACGATACGGTCAATAGGACCGTCCCTCTTCGCAATTTGAACGCTAGAAAGCGAATACGAGCAGATATATTGAAGACACGCAGCGAGTCGGCGCTTGGTTCTTCATCTAACATCAGAATGGCAATGGCACACTCCTTAGATCCTGTGATGATAAACTGTTCTACAGATGTGCTTGACAGCTTCATAGGAACCTTTAGATCCGCTCTGCAAATATATCTGTCTTCATTCCAAACAAAGAGACATATCTTACCAGATGCGCATAAGCACATAAAAGACTTGGACTCAGACTGAATTCTGGCGATTGCAAGTACGGAGTCTTCCTTCTCGATTCCGCGAACTGCAGCCCAGTCACGCCTCTTTGACATCGAATATCAGTTATTGTCATATGGCAAAGCAGAATAAACACCAGAATCCTCTGGATTTCTGCTTGGACTACGAAATAGTCGATTCATGAGACCCATGGAGAGAGAAGAAGTCAGTGAGCGCTGTGATGAAGCGCCTTCTGCCGATGAATTGGATATAATGCTTGTATCGTCCGCTGGGGAAGATGTATCTCGGTCAACCACAGAGGATGACAGCCATTGCAACCGCATCCTTGGAGATGAATCAGGTGTTTGATGGACTTGAGCCCAGAAACCATTGCTTAGGCCTAAAATCACATCGTCCCCAACTTTGGTGATGCATGTAACGCTAACGTCTGGTAGCAGAAGTCTTCCCTGCTCATCAAATGTTGGCCCAGCCGATGATGTTACGTCGACAGTGAGGTGTACACAACTGCATCCATTCTGCTCTGAGACGCAAGAAAGAAAGACTTCGACAGACCCATGTTCTAAATCGTCGTTTTCAACTACCAGTGGGCGCGACAAGAACGGTGATGAAAAGACAGTCGAAGTCCT
The DNA here is from genome assembly GCA_022539475.1 of Gracilaria domingensis. NCBI lineage: Eukaryota > Rhodophyta > Florideophyceae > Gracilariales > Gracilariaceae > Gracilaria > Gracilaria domingensis. Next base: position 66,664 of record VCMS01000155.1, on the reverse strand, counting down.
GATTTTGTAAGCACATTGTCAAAGACTAGTTGGTCGGAATTGATGATACGCCATAACGTGTTTCCAGCAAGCCCTGCCCACGCATGCTCATGAGTTCTTGGTTGCCGAATCTCTTGCACTGGTACTGAGACTTCGAAAAGCGGTAAAGCTTCTAGATGTTGAGACGAGGCATAATCGAATAATCTTGTGTCCCGCATGTTACTTCCAGTAGTATTTCTCCGCAGCTGTTTCAAAATACGTTTGGGAGAACAAGTTATTGTTGACTTGTGCGTTTGTCAAAGTGGGCGCGGGCTGGCAGTGCTTTTCTCCTTCAGATGGATTGGAGGTTTGGCGGATGCAGGCATGGGAAGCGGTTCATCGTGTTGGTCCAGAACAGCCTGCTGCGGCTCGAACGGAATGACATTGGGTATTATGGGCACATGCCGTTCAGCATCAAATTGATAAACTTTCCGAACGCTGTTCTCAAATCGAAGATCCACGGCGGTTACTTGGCGCGACTAATGCAACGCTGCCTCGCGGTGACATGTTCGAACAAGCCTGTCTTTCCGGTGTGCTGCTGTCTAAAGTTTTTCCGTTTCTCCCGTAAAGTGGGTCGTGAAAGTCTTAGCTAAATTGGGGGAAAGAGGTAGACACTGACGGTTTAGCAATCCAAAGCACGTCTAATTTAGTTGAAACAGAAACAAAGATACGGAAGTTCCTCGGTTGGTCAAGTTAAGCGGCCAGATTCAAGTTCTCACTATACGTTCGGTACGAATCCAAGAAATTCGAACACAAGAACGGAAACCGGGTCCTGGACAAAAGCAATAGTGAGACAGAAGAGGAAGGATGTAGAGCTCATGCTGGTCCGAATTTCACACCGGATATCTAGCACAGGGTACAAGAAGAGTAAGCATACGTAGACGTATTTTCAAGTTCCGAAAAGTAAAGCAGATAGCGAGAAACATACCGGATCCAAGAAAGAACCATCTCTGTTATAGAAGCGCCCCCAACTGATTGGGTACAAAATAGACATATTCCACAGCCCAAACATGTAGAGCTTACGTAGTTCGGTTGGTACAGCCCCATTATATATCTCAACAACCTTTCGAGATATACGCGACAGCATTACGTAACAGAGACATTTTGAGAGCTCCATATAGCAGTACCTCTTAATTTTGTTCCGCTTGCAAAACAGTTCCATGAGATCGTTACAAACAAACGTGTTGCCAGAGATAGTTGAAACGAAATCTAGCTTGACGAATTCCTCGATTGCAGACTGCAACAAGTCTGCGAAAACGTTATACGTAATTTCCCTGTAGAATAACGTGAAGCAACCAATGAAAGCCGTAAACGCAACCCTTTCGTTCAGATGAAGAATGAGGTTTAGAACCATCTTTCCATCGGATACGTGGATGCAATGCACATAAATTGTGACTAGATTCGAAGTACGGTTGCTCAATTCGCGACGAATACGCTTCAAATTGAGGTTGAATGTGCGGTTGTAGTACTCCTGCACAATACTAAGAATTTTCAATGTTGTTAAGTTTTGTTCAAGAAACCATGGGTGGCGTTCATTAATCCTTCTCAAAATAGAAGCATACGCTTTATGCTGAATGTCAAAAGGCAGAACGTTAACCCAGAAAAACCTTGCAAGACAGTTACAGAGGTCTTTATAAAAACTCTCGGAAAAGCGTTCGGTGGTCACCTTTAGCAAATCCACGAGAGAATCAGAGTACGGATTTTCTATTAGCAGCTCAGTAAATCTTGCTTGTAGGAAAAAGATTGTTAGATAGTGTAAAATGGTGATTGTAAAAGATCTAACTTACTCCATGATATTCAAAAACTGTATAATCCGTCTAGATAAGAACAGATCCTGTACGAGATGGGAAGGACAATGGGGTAGAGAGCAAAAAGAAACTCCAAGGATAGTGGAAAGGCGCGGGAGAGCGAAAAGCGGCGCAGAAATGCGGATTGCGGGGACACAGAATGTGCGCAGAGGTAGAGCGGCGAGACGAAGTTTGAAAGAGCCGCAAAAGTGGCTAGGTGGAAAGACGCAAGAGTAAGGATTCAAGATACGTTGCGCCGACGCGGGAGGTCTAACAGTTAAAGCTTCACGCCACTACAGTTAAAGAGTCTTAACGTTGGTTGCGTGAAGCGCTGGTAAATCGAGAGCATCTTGTGGCCAGCGAGATTTTTACTACGTGCTTGTAAAGAGCTTGCGTAATTTTTTGTGTTTCAAATGATGACATACATCTTGTAAGCCAGAATGGTTACACCCAGAGCTTGTGGACTGATGCGACACTGTCGCCATGAATACGGAGCTCATGAATGCTTTGTGCCATGCGTTATGCATAAAGATTGAAAAGAGCTACAGTTTGCACACTTGTCATAGTATTCAAAATGTTTGAGAGTCTCTCGACACACGTACACAGCTCTCAAAGATAGAAGAAAGTTTCCGGGAAGGCGAGGAAAGTTTCCTTCTGACGATTTCTTGGCTGTGGAGTGAGCATCACTCAGGCGCTGCGTGATTCTCGCATTTCTCGAAAAATCACGCAGACTCTGGGTGCTCAAATTTGCTCACGCAGCATGCATGGGGATAAGTATGCGTCCATGTCGCGAACTAGAGCGGCAGTTGCAGCTTCCCTTGCCTTTGTGTTAGCACGCGTGTACCACGTGCACACCACGCAGCGCACCACACCAGTAAAGGCGAGTGCGCCGAAGATGGCGAGACGAGTTCGGCCATCGGTCCGCACGGATCACAGGTTATGGGCACCACCTACGCACACAGCACACGATCCAAACCCACTATACCGATCCACGGTAAGAGCGTCGCTCCCGTGCAACAACATACAAACTTCCAGAATCTGACACCAAGAGAACGCCGTCATCACTACCGCAATACATAAGAAATTTGGTCAGAACTGTGGCAAAACGCAAAAGCTAACATGGCGTCGGAGACATCCCCTCAAGCAACACCACAATTTAGTTCCTTTGCACTGTGGCGCTTTACCAAAGAACTTCTTGAACTCACACCTGAAAACTTCCAACAATGGCACCGCAACTTGAAAGACATATTGGTAGAACACGAGTACTCCCAACTTCTTGAAGAAACTTTCGTACCACAGGCACCAGATGATCACAAAGCTACAGCTTCTTTACGCCGCGTCATCACTAAGAGCATCACTAGTGAGGTCTCCAATATACTTGCAAATCCTACTATTTTCGAGTCTTCACCTGCCACCATAGTGCAGGCAGTCAAACAATGCATAGATTCAAAAGCAACAAGAGACTTTTTTAGCCTCAATTCCGAAGCAATGAACATCCGAAGGACTGCTACTGTCGCCGAATACATCTCCAAACATCTCGCCGTACGACGCAAGCAAATCCTTGCCCAAGCACCAGGAATTACAGATAAGAGAATCACAATCAATTACATTCTTCAAGGGCTGGTTCATGATGAAAGATTCGAACAAAGAGCCCAAGTTATGATGATTGACTCACCACCACACACCATCATAGAAACACAGCATCGCCTTGCGCAGTATGAAAGGTTACTAGGACAACAGCAGACTCCCCCTTCCACACTTAGGTACAAACCCCAAAGCAGTACCAGGGGAGGACGCAACCAAAGAGGCAGAGGTAGAGGACGATACGGCGCTTCTAGCAACCACGATATTCGAAATGCTATCACGAGCATCAACGGGAAGCTAGACGCGCTACATGCGGCCAAGCCGCGCCGTAGCCGAGGGCAAGCCAGTGGCAAACAAGCGGCATCATCTCCCACGTCGCTCCCAGAAGAAATTGCCACCGCCCTACAGTCCCTGGAACCACTCGAAGCCGACCATGAACCCAAGGACGAGTGTAAGTACACACTCGATTCGGCGGCTCACCCCTCCATTTTCGCGCACGACACAGAGGATGTGACTAGCCTTCGCTCTCCCATCACCACCACCACTGCGACCAAGACTGTGTTACAGACATGCCGGAAGGGGACACTCATAATCAACACCAGCGAGGGACACACATTGATCATACCAACCCTCATCAACCACGATGTGCAGAGCAACCTCATATCAGTGCATTTCATAGCACAGAAGTACGGACCAGTAGTATTCACCCGCAAACATGCGTATATCTTTAGCCGTTCCATCCCCATTAAACTCCTTGGAACAGCTTCATGGAACCGCAATGCTTACACTCTCAATCTAGCACAACCATCAGCAGCAAAGCCTGCATCTTCCACATCACACACGCATATTCCTCTCAGCAAGCAAACACCGAACACAAAACGTATACCCCCACCCCTATCTTCGTGCAGAACCCAAACAAAATCTACACGCACCCAGCGCCCAAAGTCCGAACACAAGATATACCGACCAACACCACTCGCATTCCACAGAACCGTAGAGAGTCCCACACCCATACCCCCCACAAAGGCAGCCCACAACAACCCCGTACACAAAGGGCATCTTGTCTCTAATCACACAACCCCCCAACGACTTGCCGAAATGTCTAGGAAAAACATTATACCCGGCAGAAGACTTCAAAACAGGGCCACTCACAAGATATCAAGCAGCGCATGCAAGCAACGTCGACTCAAGAAGCGACCGCACCGCAAAAGCCATTAAAATACACAGCGAGGCACCATCTTAACCTCAGACGTCTGTGGCCCAATGACCCAACCCTCAACAAAGCACAATCGCTACTTCACAACGTTCATAGACCTCCAGAGCAGATACCTCTATCTTTATTTCAGCCCGAACCGGAAGGACCTTCCCAACGTATATGCATTCGTCTCTAGCTTTTTCCACAACCTCACAGGCAGATACCCCCAAATATTCACCACGATAACGCCAAGGAGTACCTGAGCAAGACCCTCCACAACCAATTGCAACAAAAGGGCACCGTACATCAAACGTCCACACCATACACGCCTCAACACAACGCAATTGCGGAACGTATCAACCAAACACTTGTGTCAGCAGCCCGCGCCAACCTCATTCACAGCAACCTCAAAAACGAACATTGGGAGGACGCCGTCAAAGACGTCGCATACAAATACAATCTCACCCCTCATACCACAACAGGGCAACAACCACACGAAGCGTTATTCGGCACGCCGGCTTCCCCAAAACATCTATACGCATTCGGCCAAGTGGGCTACGCATACCTCCCGGTGGACAACGCAAGCCAAACAAAACTGGACAGCCGCGGCTTCCCCTGCCGCTACATGTATGGAATCAACCCCCACACGATCATGACCATGGAACGTGGCACTGGGAAATATATCAGAGTGCCTGCTGGCGACTTCCACCCATACACAAGGACCTCGGACCCGGTAGCTACTCAGTCCACAGCGTTCAAATCACATCTCCCTCACCGTACACCATCCCACATCACCAAACACACACCAGCACCAAAAAGCAGAAAGCAAGCCCAACAGTACCCAGATGCAGAAAAATGGGCAGAAGTCGACAACTCGGAACTTTCAAAGCTGGACAAACTGCAAGCCATCAAATGGCTTCCCAAACACAAACTTCCCCAACGCGTGATACCACTAACAATGTCATACCGATACAAACGAGATCCCAACGGAGAAATCAAATCACGAAAAGCACGCTTCTCCGTTCGCGGAGATAAAATGGTACCCCACGTCGATTTCAACGCATTCCAGACAGCAGCATACCTTTCGGAGAAATCCACCGTACGCCTCTTACTGGCACTCAAAGCGCAGCACAACCTCGAACTGGAATATTTCGACATCACATCCTCGTACACACATGAGCCATACACGCACGACAAGCCAGTATTCGTCCGACAACACCCCAACTTCGACGGTACATTCAAACACCCCACCACAGGAGGCCAACTAATGCTGAACCTATATGGGACCCCACCAGCAGGACACAACTTTCTCACCAACGCCTTGGAATACCTCATCAGTCTGGGCTACAGCCAATCGGAGGATGATCCCGCTCTCTTCACTCAACGATTTAACCCCAACACATTCATCATCATCTGCTTAAATATGGATGACTTTATAGTTACAGCGACAAAAAAGCATCTCATCGATCAGCTCTACCGACAACTTCAAGTCAAGTACGACATCAAACGGCTAGGTACCCACCCCCACACAGTACCTCGGTTGGCACATCAACGCACACGAGAACGGCTCTGTATCTATCTCTCAACTAGACACCGTACAACAGATATTAGAACTTCTTGGTCTCCAAAAAGCCAATGGCAAGAAGCACCCTTACACAGCCAGCCTAGGGTATCACCCGCCCAACGAAGATGACACAACATCATCGAAACCTAAAGCGCTATACAGCCAAGTGGTAGGATGCCTCAGATGGCTCGCGTACTGCACGCGCCCGGACATTGCGTATGTAACCTCCAAATTAGCCCTTGCTCTGGCCAACCCCACAGAACGTCACTGGAAACACATCAAGTCGGTCGCGCGATACCTGAAAGAAACCGCGACACACGGCCTCTATTATCCCAGCACAGAAATTGCGAAGTCACCACAGAACCCTCTCACCTCATACAGTGACGCCGACTTCGCAGGCGACACCTCAAACCGACGGTCCACTTCTGGCGCAGTCCACTATCTCCAACACAATCTGATACACTGGTCCTCCAAACAGCAACCCGTGCCGACACTATCAACCACAGAAGCGGAATATATAGCCGCTACTAACGCCGCCAGAGACACGCTCATGTTCCGACGAATACTCAACTTCTTGGGCTTTGAAACTCCACAGCCGACTCCTATAATACTCGACAACCAAGCAGCCATTGCGGCCACTCTCAAAAGCGGAGCACCCAAACAGACGAAATACATCGACCTGCGCCATCACTTTCTGCGACACCACGTACGTAACAACTCTCTGGCAGTTCGGCACAGTCCCACGGACCAGATGCGAGCCGACATTCTTACCAAAGTGCAACGCCCGCAAAAGTTTGCCGCCAACGTTAAGATGCTCCCGCTCCGACCCATCAGGAAACGCACCACCGTCGGGGGATCTGTTAGCACGCGCCACACTCACAAGACGCCAGCGCGATTCCAGATGAAATAGTCAGTTAGCACGCCGTTCAGCACGCGTGTACCACGTGCACACCACGCAGCGCACCACACCAATAAAGGCGAGTGCGCCGAAGATGGCGAGACGTTTTCCGCCATCGGTCCGCACGGATCACACTTTGCGGGCTTAAAGCAATGCATAGCGAACCGCATCCCGTCTCTCAGGCCCCTCACGTACGTTGGCGTGGCCAAAGTCAAGATATCGCGCACGATGTCCTCCGCGTAGCGTTCGCCGTTACACGAGCGAAGAAGCCACGTGTTCACCTCCCTCATCGCATCACGGGGGGACAAGTGTCCCCCGCCCCCAGCCGGTTTACCACCACCCGTGCCCGCAATAATGCCAGCAATGACGGCACCCGATGCGGGCACCTTGTCCTCGGCGCCGCCGTTCTCCAGCACTGCGTCCCCTTCGGGCTCGACGTCGATGACGGAGCGGGAACCGGTGCTGGCCTCCCCATTGGAAGAGCCGGTCTGAACAGACATTGTTAAGGAAGGGCGGCGTAGCGAGCAAGACGGCGCGAGCAAGCCCAGCCGAGCAGAGATCAAATAGAGCCACGAGAGGCGCGCACAGGTAAGCCACATGGCCACATGACTCTCTACAGCGCAGGGCGCTATGGTAATACACGTAGTATGATCTCTCCAACCTTAGATTTATTATAGTGGTTTAGAAAAGAACCGAATCAGGTGCCACTATAATGCGCGTGGCAAAATGTGCACCGCCGCGAGGTGCCACTATAATGCGCGTGGCATAATCTCAAGAACTCTAGGTTTTGGATAGTGGTTCGGAACCCAAATCTAGGTTTAGTGGCTCACCAAATTCTGCCACGCTCAAAACCCGACTACGAAATCACCAGCCCATCGGCATGTAACGTACCCGATCGTCCATAACCTGACAGTTATTGAGCGAAGGGCCATAATTGTACATGCAACGCAAATTTATTGGGGGGATTGAAAACGACGACTTGTAGCCCATTTTTTTTAGGATAAAAAGCACTATAAAAATGGCTGGAGCAGTCGCCTCCGACTCAACTCCGGCCAGACCACTTCCGCTTCGATGACCTCCCCCCACTTCTACTCCTCATCTCTTTCCCCCGTTTTCGTCTCAACCTTCTTCCCCTCATCCTCAACCTCTCTCACTCTCCCCCTTTGGCGGCTTGGTCTCACCGCCATCAACGTTCCCTGCTACTCACACAGCCCCTCGTCTGGGCTCGTCTCTTGTGAGTCGGCAAAGCGTCCGTACTACCCTACCGTTGGGTTAGCCTTGTGCGGGCGTGCCTTTCTCTCCCGAAGTCCGTTCTTCTTGGTTCCCCGTCTCTCCGTGTTCTCCGTGGTGGTTTCTTTTGTTGTCGTTGTTGCCGTTATCGTCTTTTCCCGTTTCCATACCCCACGGTTGTCTTTGTTGTTGCTCCTCTCCGTTCCTTCGTCGTTGCGCGGGCCTTCCTTGCCCGCATCTGTTCCCTTGCTTCTTCTGTCGGCCTTGGGCTCTGGTTTCGCTGGTTCTTCGCGTTGCGATTCCGTTCCTGACATAGTGTTGCTTTGCATCTGTTGTTGCTAGACACACTGTGTGATACGGCGTAAGATTTCTATTAACCTACGGCCCTGAGGCAATCGTTCAAGAGTAAGTTGTTCTCAGCTGCTCTTTTGGCATTTTGTGTGACTACTAACTTCTTGTTTGTTTCACATCAAGTGCCAAGGTCTTTCGTCTGATCCAGCGAGTACTCGTCCGTAGTTGACCCGGACGAGCGTCTAGAAGAAGTCCCCGATCCCGTTCCGCAGATAAAGAAGTCGGCTGTGCAGCCTCTTGACGGGCCACGCGAGCGCGATATCTTTCGCGTAGCGACTCAGAAGGAGAAGCGCCGTCGTAGCCCTCCGCCGCGTAAGCGAATCTTCAAACGCTGTCGTGTCTGTGACATCAGGTCCAGAGCCAGCGTCAGCTTGAAGTCCATCAAGCCGGCCGTCGCCATCGCAGAGCTTTGCGCCGTGCAAACTATACCGAGCTAGACATTCACTGCAAGGCTTGCGACATCCGGTTCTCTGAAGCCGACGATCTGCGCGTCCACTACAGGAGCCGCCGTCATCGTGCGACACTTAGAAAGAAGAATAATTCTATCTTTTAGAGCACAGGTCTCTCTTTTCATTGTCCAGATGTGACACATTTCTATTCATCTCATTACATATATTATCCTTGTTTGTTCTTCTTTATCTATTTGTCTATCGTTTGGTGTCCCTCCTCTGTTCTTGTGTTCGTGCTTCTGTTGTTTGGCTTCTGCCGCACTCTATCTACGTAAGCTTATATTTGGCTAGTGCTTCTTCGTCTGATTGGACTGGTACTCTACGAGAGCAAACTTTATTTTTATCGTTTTTGCCCCCTTTGGCTGTAACCGCCGACGCCATCACCAAAATAAAGTTTTCAATGATCATGATGCACGCAAACGTAGAAAACGTTCCACGGCTCTCACCACGTAGAATTATGCGTTTTACAGTTTCAGGGGCCTCTGCCGGGCAGAGTCTGCCTGTGCTAGCACTGCTAACGCATTGATCAATAGATTGCGCCATGAATTCACCGTCGATCAACATTTGTTGTGACAGGGATAGACCCTGTGGGTAGAGAAGGCAAGGGTCGGCTTGACAGTGTGTTTCCAGGACGAGTAGACAATTCGATCATCCTTAAACTCAATGCCAGAGATGCTGAGGGCAAGACGAATGGATTAACCACGACCCTCGAAGTCAAAATAAGCTTCTTTTCATCAATGTTGCTGAGCGCGAATGTGAAAACAGTTGTTTGTAGCTCGCGATTCCGTTGATGGCGCCTCAAATTTGTCCCACACTGATCTAGAGAGCTTGCTGTAAGGAGATGCTTGCGCCGCCGCACCTCGCAGTGAGCTCGCCTACGAGGGCTTGTTTGCTAACTTTTAAGGTGTTTTGGACTACATCTGCGGTGTCTACTCTGTTCCGCACGACGTAGAACAATACTTTTTGGAAACAATAAACAGAGATCTAAGTGTTTCTTTATTGTAACACGAGAGTTGCCTCTCGAGCCTAAACGTCTGTCTCTTGCAGATGCTATTTTTTGGCGAGGGTCGTCCAGAAAGTGGCAAGGTCGTCCAGTAAATTTTTTGAAACAATATCGAGATCAATTATTTCAAAATTTGAAGATAATTGCTTGGGTCGTCCAGAAGCGCTGTGCAGTAAATACTGGTGGGTTTTCCACTCGTGCTAGTTCTTTAGTCGAGTGCTACCTGAATGGTATTTCGCGAAGTCTAGGTTCAGTTTCCATTAAGGTGCACATTACACGATACCTTCAGCGGAATGATACCCTGCAACGCATGAAATAATGGTGCTAGTACAGATGATGCCCATTGTGAAATCATACCGTTCTATTCGTATCTATTCTTCTATCGACCACTTTTGCTAACCACTACTTCGCTATATTATATGTACCATTTCCCCATGATGAAGCGGGTGTAGGCGCAATCTGCGGCAGATGCCGCAGAGGGCACCTGCACCAAAGTGCGGTATCGGTAGAACAAATACGCACTCCGAGAGGATGAGGCCCGAAGCGCCTCATCCTCTCCGTTCCTCATGTAAGGAACCATGCCCAGATGCATGGTTCCCTACTTGAAGAACCTGCACCTGCAACTCGTGAGCTACGTCCGCATCAAAAGTCATTTACCTGTATACGCAAGCAGAAAGTATCCATAAGTTAGTCAATGCTCCGTTGGATACATTTGAAATGCGATGGAACGTACCATTGATAAAACAAAACAAAAACGTTGCGCTAGAAAAGTCGAGGGACCTAGTAACTCGCAAAAGGAAGAAGAAGCAGGAAAGGGATCGGTTAGATTACTAGCCCACCATCATCGAAAAACTCGAAAGGTGTCGAAGCGAGAACTCACAAGCAACGACATTGAGAATGCCCATGCAGCAAAAATACCCCAAGATGCGATAAACGAGAGAGCAGCCTATGTCCCAACAAAGCCCCAGAATCGCCTATCCCGAACAGTCAGACATGGATCTTGAGAGACGAAATGAAATTGGTCGTTTACCTGTATACGCAAGCATTAAGTATCCATAAGTTAGTCAATGCTCCGTTGGATACATTTGAAATGCGATAGAACGTACCATTGATAAAACAAAACAAAAACGTTGCGCTAGAAAAGTCGAGGGACCTAGTAACTCGCAAAAGGAAGAAGAAGCAGGAAAGGGATCGGTTAGATTACCAACAATCCATCATCGTAAAACGCGAAAGGTGTCGAAGCGAGAACTCACAAGCAACGACACTGAGAATGCCCATGCAGCAAAAAACCCAAAGATGCGATAAACGAGAGAGCAGCCTATGTCCCAACCAAACCAGAATCGTCTATCCTGAACACTCACAGATCCAAGATCGCCAAGAAACCAACTTGGTTTGTTGCGCAATATGCTCTAGCTTCTCGCGTCTTGCGCTACTTTTGAAAAGTAGCCCAAGAGGCGAAGCTAGAGCCTATGGCGCAACGAAATGAACCATTGTTCGCGTACTTACAGTCGTCGCTTTGGGTTACCGGGTTCCCGTTTTCACACTTCCACTCGTTCTATATCTTGAAAAAATAGAAGAAGTTGAAAGTGATTAGCTTGTTTCCTGCAGTTTACATGTCGCAGAGCGCGAAGAAACGCGGTGAGGATTGGTTAGTTTAGGGCAAAGATACGTGGAAGGATATGGAAGAACGTACGAATAGACTGCACGGAATACATCCGTGAGATACGGATGACTCCGTCCTACTTTATTCCGCCCCCTACTTTAAGGAGCCTCCATAAAGTAGAGGGAGGAAAAAAGGACGGAGCGGAGTATAACGCGAGGATGTGGATGGCACGGATCACGACGGTAAGGGAAGGTCGGACGTCGGAGGTGCGGCGGCGGCGGCGGAGGGAAGAGATTTATTTTTCTGTGCGAGATTCGACAGGTGTACAGCGTACAACGTTGGAAAACCACAGGTTTATAACCAGTGATAGATAATACGAGAAGTACACCCTTGTGTTGAGGTCGACGTGTACCTACGTTCCTTTTTGAACGAAAGCACGTGATTTAAACTCAAAATATATTCTCCGTTCTCAGCATGACGTCGATCTTGACTGTCGCTCGACCTCCTTCTCCCTTCGGAAGACCTTCCCTTGCAGTCTTTGTCGTCGTTTCTCGTTCATTTCTTCTTCCCATAGTCTACTACTGTACACATAAGAAGCGTGGGTGCCCCTTCGTTACTCGCCGAGGGGTCTTATCTCTTCAACAGCCTGTCAATCATTGCCCGTTTCGTCTGAAAGCCGCGCTGGAAGACGACAATAGGCGGCCCATTCGGAGAAGCAAGCGTCTCAAGCTTTCCGCGCCCGCGGCCGCATCTTCCGAAACGGTCACTGCCCCTTGTCGCCTTCCCGAGCCTCCGGTGTCCGAGGACATCGTTGACCCCACTCCGTGCGCCCTTCCCATTCCGGACACTTCGCATTGTGTTTCTTTTTCCTCGGGTCCCGCGTCATTAGAGCGAGAACACGGAAGCATTTCCCTCCCAGTGCCTTCTGAGGAGGCCCTCGGTGATTTGCATATGGATTATCTCACGGTTTGTCTGGCTTCAGTAGCTTCCAACCTTGGTCATCATGAGGCAGACGAGCTAATTGGGCTACTTCGGGACCCGCGATTCTCGCAAAAGCGATTCAACGACACCATAACAAGTTCCAAGCGCTGTACAGAACTGAAGAACGCCATTTTCGAACGATACGCCTCAAAGAACGGTTTCAATCGAAGAACTGTCTGGCCAGAAGGATGTACGTTCTGCGCCACCCTCTACACGAGAGACCCCGTTCAGACACTTGTGAAACAGCTCCCGTTGGCTAACAACGAAAACACATTCTTCCACCCTATGTCTCAGACCCACTCCACGAAAATATCTCACCCCATGTCCGGCTCTCTCGCAAGAGACGCCACCTCAAAACTTAAGTAAATGGTCATGGGCTCTTTGGATAATAGAATAGTGTGGTACTCCCAAGAAATAAGTTAAAGTGAATCTTTCGTAGGTCTTCTGCAGGTATACACCGATAAGTCTTCAACAACTCTAAAGCAAACATCGGTTACCGCCTATCCTCTTCACCTCATATTTCTCAACTTCTCCGACGAGCTACGCCGTAAGTGCATCTGTGATGACCTCACAGTAGCGGCATACTTCCGTACTACACTGATCAAGGTTTCCGCATCTGAAGCAGACGCAATGCCATTCGTTTCTAGCAAGTCTCTACGCCAGTCCAGGATGCAAATCCTTCAAGAATCTCTTCGTCAAGTCCTGGAGCCCATTCTAAATCTCACGCAGAAAGGTTTTCAGTTCATCGGCGAAGACAAACTAAGTCGAGTGTGCCATCCTCTGCTTGCAAGTTATTGTGCGGATATTCCTGAGGCTAAGGACATTCTGTCCATTCTTCATGGGACCAAAACGGAAAGCCCGTGTCATAGATGCAAAGCCCCTCGCTCATCTTTATGCAGTCCTATTCCCACCTCATTCAACGGACGTTCTCAAAAGCACACTAAAAGCATCCGAAAGACATACACAGCTATCTTGCAACATGCACAAAAAGACGAGGCGGAAAGACGTCCACGTCGTGCGAGGGAGAGGAGATCTCAAGCGGATACTCTGATGCGTTCAAATTCCATATCTCTCATTCCTTGGTTCCTCGAAACTTCCGTAAGCCTTGGAATGATCCCGGGATTGTCTCCATACAGTCTGTTCTCATTCGAACCATTACACAACTTGCATCTCGGCATCTCAAAGCTGATAAAAACGGCCACAATCGAGAGACTGCAGTCAGACACCCTGTGCACCACAATAGGAACATCTGCATCGCGTTCATTTCGAACGATACGCACCCAACTTCTGAACCATGCAAACGCAATCCTAGCTGCCATAGAACGCGATTCTCTTGCCAAAGGTTTACATATCGATTTCTCCACGCAGGAGAAAGGCAAATCTTTGAATGGTATCTTCACGAAAGACGGTCTCCGTGGAATGCTGGAGGCCAAAAACTACAAAGCACTTGACATGGTCTTCCCCTTCATAGGAGCATTCTTTGACATATGCTGTGGAGAACAGGACGTTGCCCCAATCACAACCGTTTTCTCTCAGTACTCGGACTTGCTTTCGACCTTATTCAGATACAATCGTGACCCGTATTGGACTGAAAGCTCTCTCCTGTGTCTTAGTTCGGAGATTGAAGCCTTCAAGCGTTCCGCAACAAAGACTCTGGCGGATTTTCATCCCTCCAGACTGGGAACTCTGAAGTTTCATCTTCTCGATCATCTCGTGGACGATATTCGCCGTCTGGGAAGTATCAAGTACTACGACGCAGGCATATACGAACATGCACACCTGCTATTTAAAAGACACTACAAAAAGACGTCCAGAAGAACAGCAACGGCTGTGGAGGAGACTATTCGCTCCATTGAGCACGGACATGTTAGAAAGCAATGGAATGGCAATACTCCTTACCAGCGTAATCCAGGTTTACCAGGAACTTCCACACAGCTTCCTCGGTTTGCAATGAGAGGGCGTTCTTTCACTTTACGAGCTCTTCAACATTGTGTTTCAAGTATGTCCAGTTCAAAAACATGGACTGCTGTTAGAGAAATGTTCTCAAGTACGGACACAAGGTCGATTCTTGATCAAATTGGTGAACAGGCCCTTCCTCCTTTCCTCAGTCTCGTGAAAGAAACACTGGATGAGCACTCTATTACATACTTCCCAGAAAAGACAAGGATAACTCTGGTGAATTCGGCCCTCGTGAAAGGCGGTTTCGTTCCGACTCTTGAACACTTCGATTCGTCTTCTAAGGCACTTAAGCTGGGACGACCCAAATACCCCATCATCCAACGTGTCTTCGCTTCTCCAGCATTTGGTCCCAGTAGAAAGCCAAAGTTTTCCACTGTATTGGTAAGCGGAGAAGATTCAGAGACTTGGGTTGCCCAGGTAGTCGCTCTGATTCGAATGTCTCTCCTTGAATCTGCACTTACCGCACCAGAGGTGGCATTCGTCCGGTATTTCGAGGTTTTACCCCCCGCAACAAACATCGACCACATATTGAAATGCATATCTTTACGGTGGGCTACAAACGATGAAAAGAACCACACTCTTCCGTTCCCTCGTCATTCCAAAGCGGAGACTATCGTAGAGTTAACTCCTTGGTACGGGATGGTTCCGGCTTCTGCACTACAGGGAACTGTCCATGTTGTTCGATCAAACTACCCTGCACACCTTTTTGTCCTCCACTTCAATGGTTTCAACACCGATTCTACATCAATCGATTCTATCATGATTCAGATGAAGGACCAACTGAGCACGTTGATCTTGTACAGCCTTAAACATTAAGGGCTCCATCCTCTACATGTTCACCTTGTGGTGCCTTTTCTTGTGATCCTGTGTTAATTCCGAAATCGTTCATGTCCATTTCCTTGAACTCCATATCCCCTTCCTCGCATTCACCAACGAAGTAATCGCTAATAGACCCCAATCTTCGGCTCACACTGTCAATAAAAAATTGTTCTTTCACAGTGAGGTAAAGTCTTCCGTTCGACGGCATTCGATATCCAAATGTAGCCTCTCTCATGTCATTACCAAGAACCTTAGTCCAATCTTCCGTTGTCGTTCCAAAATTATGAAACTCGCTGGAATTGGTCCTCAAGACATGTTGCCTAACATCCCCCAGAACATTCTTTAAACACAGAGGTAGCAGTTCAGCAAACTTCTTTGTAAACAGTTTCTGTCTCTGGCCACCCCTTGACACATCCGTACTTAGAAGGCTCACAACCGTCAACACCCAAGCGTCCAAACGTGCGAGCAACAGTATTGTGCCATCTAAAAAGGTGCCCGTATCCTTGTCTTCCACATCATACCCAATAAACTCCTTCAGCACTTGTACCCCGACACGGTTTCGGAAGAACAAGTCTTGATCTTCCGTCGGCATATCCTCGACATTGTCCGCATTGGAGTACTTTAGACGAACAAATGGGGCTTTTCTCCACCATGAAGTGTTCGGTACACCATTTTCGTCAAGACGCAGTATGTTCTCCTGCGCTTCCTTCAACTGCATTGTGAGTTCGTCAGCATTCTCTTCTACCAGCTTTGTTCTTCTCCAAATCAGATCGTACCCCAGGAGCAGAAATAGTTTATCCCTCGTATTTCTCTTACGAACGCCCACGACGTCACTCATGGTCTGCCGCATTCTCTGCCTAAGGCACATATCTGCACAAAGTTCCAGTATACACCTGTCGGTAAGAGATGCTTTTCTAATACCTTCCCAGCTCAACTCCTTCAACTCGCTTTCAACCATTTTCTTCAGCAAAGCATCTGGCCCCCCCTCTACCGAAGGTGTGAACATGCCAAAACTGCCTAAGAGCTCCACGGGGTTTTTAGGAACCATGTATGAACCACCTTCCTTCGGCTCAATAAGCCCTTCCCCACTCTCAGTTGCGTCTTCCACCTTCTCGGCACGGTTACCCCAATTTCGGGTGAGCGACTCACCTTCGAGCCATAGCTCACTTGTTTCTCTCCTTGCCCACGTCAGCATGTTGTGATACACTGCTCGAGCAACCCCTCGAAACTCGTCGCACACCTCAATTTTATGCTTCTTTCGACCTGTCTGCCCAGGTTCACCAGCACGTGTACTCCTATCTCCCTCCTGTTTCAGTGCCCCTCTTAGCCCTTCAATGACTAGATCCTTCTCTTCAAGCCTCTTTTTCAAAGCCGTACTCTGCTCTTGGGCGACCTTCACTATAATTCCCCGAACCATCAAGTCCTCTTATAGCGTCTTAACCTTTTCTTTCAAGCAATTCAGTTCATTTAAAAGATCAGGTCTGTTCATAGAGCTTGAATTCACACCAGTTTGGATATCTTCCGTTATTTCCCTAGCTTCTTCGGCGACAGGCCCCGGTAATGCCGCAGGATTCGGTGTTATTTCGTTATCGGAACTATCCTCATGTGCCATAGCCTTAGCCACGAGAGGCTGCAGGCGTTCTGTGTCCACCCTTGGCACGGCTCCGAGCTCCAACTCCCGTGTATGTCCTCCTCCATGGCATGGTATATCAGAAGAATTGGGCCTCGTACGAGCTGCAACGGCCCCCGCTCTGGAAAGAGGGGAAGGTCGAAAAGTAACTCGTCTATCAGTTGTCTCTCGATTTCTTATTGTGTTTCTCCCTTGTCCGGACCCATTACGAGGCATGATACGATTCATAGCGGCCCCAGTTCTAGAAGAGAGGGATGGACGTGACGATCTTAATATACTAGGACTCTCACGACTTCTCGTCATTGTCCCTTGTTGTCCAGATCCACTGGGCGGCGTAACCCGCGCCCCAGTAGCTCCGGTCTTCGATATCGGCCGGGGACATGAAGGTTTTGGTGTCATACGAACCTCTTCAGTTCCAGTTGTCATGCCCTCCTGTCCTGACCCGCTGGGCCGAGTTACCTCATCTTCTTGAGGAGCAGAGACAGATGCACGATTTGCATTATCGGCAGTTGACGGCACGACATCGTTCGCTGATCCACGAATTCTTGACGCAATCCCGGAAGACGCTCCGCTGCGAGATGGGCGAGAGAGTCCTGTAGAAGGACGCCCACTGACTCTCTCCTTCGTCGAGGACGACTTCCGTTTAGGAAGTGCGGTGCTTGTAGCCTGATTCGTATCATCCGATGCTCTTCTCTTCTTCTGTCCACTCTTGTTCCGCTGCGTACTATTTCGCTTTCTCGGCGTTATACCAATGCTGTGGAGATAAACAGGGTAATGAAACGAAATTGTTGGGGAGGGGGGGAGGGGGTGGGGGGGGGTGCATGGTTCAGATATTCCGGGAGACTCCGCAGTTCCTGCTTTTTAGGAATTTGAGGTGCCCAATGGGTCGCAAATATCGCCGTTACAGATGAAGAGCTCCAGTGTATATGTACAACAACGCGTATTGCAGGCAGCTGCAACACTCACAAGCATATTTACTTTCTATTCGCTACTGAACTCATCTATTGCTCCAATGTCAGAGCCAGTCCCAGGCGTACTGCTCTCCGTAGTCGAAATACAACTCTTCGCCCCTCTCAATATCTCTACTGCTCTACAACGAAGTAGAGCATAGTTAGAAAGGTCTGACTTGAACTGTATCACGGACTTCGCTTCCACCACCTGCACATTGGCACTTCGAGTCCTGTTTGACCGGGGCTCCGATAAATCGGGATCCCCGGCATGATATCCGGCGTCGTTAATGTAGCCCCCGATACAAAAAGGCGCCGGGACAATGTAGACTTCGCTCTCCTTTCTATCCTGAGCTGTCCTGGTCTGTTCCTCAGGTGCAGAAACTCCGTACCAGTCACAGTGACCATCAATAGAAAACAACTTGTACGACTGGAGTTGCTCCGAGACACCACTTCCATAGTTAAGTGTCTTTCCTTCCGGTTGTCAGATCGTG
>VCMS01000155.1:21502-47329 GCA_022539475.1 Gracilaria domingensis | reverse complement strand
CATGGCCTATGCTTCTCGCACCAACCCAAGACTTCCCTATGCTTTGTCAGCGATAGGCACGCCATACCCGTAGAAAAAGTTCCCGCGAACATGTCCATGACAAGATCACCCGGTCTTGTGAGCGACATATCAACTCCTTCATCAACTCCCTCGACTTCTGCTCCGGTCTTATGTACTGCCCACTGGTACTGAGCTACCTGGCTCATGTACCTTCCATGTCAACCACTCCCCCGCCCTCGGTTTGGGCACCCGGTCAATTACATTCCTGTTAGCCGGGAAAGTGGAAGGAATGAAATTGTTCTCCTCAAATGGAGTAAGACTGGCTTCCTCCGATGGTCGCAATCCACGCTTCACCCATGAACGGCGTACTCCGTTACGGGCTGTATCCCAAACTTCCGTGGATTCCCTCCAACATTACTGCGATCCCGGATGAACACCAGTGGATTCGCATCCACTTTAAACGAAGGCATGAGTTCTGGTTTACCTTCGCTTCCAGCTTCATCTTTCGTACTCGCCGTTTCCGAAAGTATCCTGTGCCACACATGAAACTGTGCCATGGCACAGAATATAATGAAGTGCCCACCTGACCGAAGCGCGGAACTTATTAAGTCAGCCGTACGGATCATGTCTTCCTCACTGAAGACATCGTGACCACTATTCCGTTTGTTCCTCTTCCTTCGAGTGTTAAAGGGAGGGTCTGTTAGGACAAGCTGTGCCTCACCCATAAAATCTCACTCTGATTCACAAACGTTTCGTGTGTGTGCCTCAGGTCCTTCATGTCACAGTTGTACGCTACAAAGTGTGACTTTCTCATCCCCTTCCACACCTTGTCCATATTCATTCGAAGGAGACTGGATATCCCCTTCATGGGCGGCTCAATACCAGTCTTTTGGATGTTGTAACCAGCAACCCGAGATTCATGCTCCGCAAGATTCACCGGCTTCTCGAACTCGTCGCTATCGGAGCTCACGAGGTTCATATACTCTCGACGAGGTGGGGGTGGGGCAGACTTGGTCGAAGAAGGTTCGGCATTACCGGAAGTTTTAGGGGTTTTCGTCAGTTCAATATCAGGTTTCGCGTGAATGCCGACATGGAACCCTGCCGCATGACGCATATCCTGTATCGGTTTCCATAGCAACTCCGAAAACTTCTGAAATCGAGCAGGCAACTCACCGGAGTCAGAGCTAGATACGGTATCCATCCGTATCTCCGAAAACTCTATCCAGTTCCTCATCTGATCAACCCGTAAGCTATAGAGGCTATCGTGGGTGCATATGGTTTCGAGGTCTGTCAAAAACTCCTTAGCCAGTATTCGCAGGTTTGTATCGCATTCATCACTCAAGGTCTCCACCGATCCACTAGTACTGCTCTGTGGCACATCCTTTGTGTTGAATCGAGTACTCTGGCTCGGCGGGGCATAACCAGACTCCCGTGTCTCTAGCGCTGTATACTTCAACGTCTGCATATTCATGTAAATGTATGGTTTCACCATGTGCTGAACGTTCGTGTATCCAAGATGAGCCGCAAAACAACTCCATGCCCATACGACCTCACTGATACGAATCCCAGTCGATCACAGTTGTCTTTGGAGAACGACGTAAAAGTGGGTATGTACACAGCTGGTGCATGGTTCACTTTTCGTTTCTTTTTCGGTTGTTTCTTCTTCATCATTCGGATGTTGTCGTTCTCTCCCATTATGTGGCCGAGGTATGATAAGTATATAACGACCTCAAATGGGTTCACAGCTGTTGGTGGGATGAACACTGTCGTCTTCAGAACCTGCTTTCTCCTGGTCATGAAATAACCAACCAGGCATCGCACCGGTAGGTATATACCCATATCCATAGAGAGAAGGAAAAAATCGCGCAGTCTCTGGTCCTCATCCCCGTCCTTCTTGTCAAGAAGCTTCGTTACAAGATATCGCTGTTCCACAGGTTTGTTATTCACAACACTCTTTCGCAGCTGTTGCAGTGTCAAGTTCTGCAGGTTCTTGGAGTTAGTGGCCTCCTCAAACATCTTCCTTGCCTCCGGAATATCCTTATAGTTCTCGGCGCAGAACTCTATTAACCCTCTAAACCCCACGTCCCGTGGCCGATCAGGGCCTCCATCGCTGTTTGCCAAAGCATCGCGAAGAACCAAGAAAAGTCTGACATATGCATGGAACGCCGGAGGCGGAGCACTCATGTCGATAGGATGTATCTCCTCTCCAACATCGGTGGAATCCATCGCTTCAGCGCAAACAACGGAGGCGAGCCTTTAAATGGCGACTTACGCTGGGCACCCCCGCTTTCGGCAGCTCCTCCCAGCGCACTGCCAGTCTCGTCCGTGTCCGTGTCCGCTCGGAGCGATAGCGTCGCGTGTCGGAGCGATAGCGTCGCGTGTCGGCCACGTCGCGATTCGGAGCTATTGCAACGGTCCCGTATTGTGCTAAAAGTCGCGGATCAAGTGGGTGTGAAGCGCTAGTTTTCTCTAGTTTGATATATGTGTACGGCGTGTGCAGCGAAATCACTGCCGGAAGTGCCGGGAGGAGTGTTTTGGGAGGTCTCCGGAAGGCGCCGGAATGTGACCAGAACGTGCCCGCGGGCGGGGGGGTCCGGTCGTGTTAGGGTAGGTACCCTAACACGACCGGACCCCCCGCCCGCGGGCATAAAATCGCACATTTTTCAAAAAATCGTCCAAAATGTGCCCGCGGGCGGGGGGGTCCAGTCGTGTTAGGGTACCTACCCTAACACGACCGGACCCCCCGCCCGCGGGCACGTTTTCGACGATTTTTTGGCACCCTCCGGAGACCTCCCAAAACACTCCTCCCGGCACTTCTTGTACCCACTGCGTCACCTCAGTGAACCATCCCGGAAATTAGGGAGTGTCTGGAGGGTGGAGAAGACGGGATGGTCACCTCAGTGCACCATCCCGGAAATTAGGGAGTGTCTGGAGGGTTAAGATGACGGGATGGTGCACTAAGGTGACGCAGTGGGTACAGGAAGTGCCGGGAGGAGTGTTTTGGGAGGTCTCCGGAGGGTGCCAGAATGTGGCCAGAACGTGCCCGCGGGCGGGGGGGGTCGGTCGTGTTAGGGTAGGTACCCTAACACGACCGACCCCCCCGCCCGCGGGCACGTTTTGGGCGATTTTTTGAAAAATGTGCGATTTTATGCCCGCGGGCGGGGGGGGTCGGTCGTGTTAGGGTAGGTACCCTAACACGACCGACCCCCCCCGCCCGCGGGCACGTTTTGGGCGATTTTTTGAAAATGTGCGATTTTATGCCCGCGGGCGGGGGGGTCCGGTCGTGTTAGGGTACCTACCCTAACACGACCGACCCCCCCGCCCGCGGGCATAAAATCGCAACATTCCGGTGCCTTCCCGGGACCTCCCAAAACACGCCGCCGCGCAGTGATTTCGCTACACCCGGCCGCCGGTACGTTGGCGCCGCTGTCCACGTGTATTGGCGGGAGTAGGCTGTACATGGAAGTGAATGAGTGTACTCTTGACTACTATGCAAAGCATTTGAAGAGCATGATTAGAGAACGCGACCATTGCTCGCGTGAGTCATCATTGCGCGAACTCCACGACTCTAAAGCGTACAATCAGCGTGCGAGCGGCCACGGACAGGACACGGACGAGACTGGCAGTGCGCTGGGAGGAGCTGCCGAAAGCGGGGGTGCCCAGCGTAAGTCGCCTTTTAAAGGCTCGCCTCCGTTGTTGTATCGTCCGAGCGAGCGTATTGTTGATATACACCTTTCACTGCAATAGCTGTTCAACATGAAGCCAACTCGTGTTCGAAAGCGTACGCAAAGCGTGACTCCTCGCACTCGGCGGAGCACTCGATTATTGCAAGGTGGAATGCGGGTTTCTCTGCAGATGGATATTGAGGATGAAGGAAAGGTGATAGTCGGGGAAGCGTTGTTGCATGGAATTGGAAGTGTTCTACGCCGCGAGTTGCACGGGAAGCAATTGGACCAGGTCTTGTGGTGGTTCATAATATTCTCATCAGTCGAAGCGGTCAGACGTTCTACCCTTACCGGGCGGAGGGCCTGGATCTTCCACAATATATCCAGGATCTCCGGACGGCCGCTCCTTGGGATGAGAAAATGATGGAACCGGTGGCAGCCAGCATTCCGGCGTCGAAGCGAGGAACGGTGAGCGCTATGAGTGAGGTGATGACGCCGACAAGCCGCACGGAGCCAATTCGAAGTTCATCAACACCGAGAGGTAGCGCATCAGTAGCACCTCCGCGGGCAGGTCCGTCGTCTATTACGAAGCGGTCTATGGAGACGAGAGCATCCCCAGCTACGAAGCGGACAGGTCAAACAAAGTCTACCTCCGCTACGAAGCCCACTGCGTCGAAAAGGGCTTCTCCTGCGATGAATCAGACCGTCGACACAAGGGGAACTTCTGCGTCGAAACAGACGGTTCAGCAGGGGACGGCTGTGCAAGAGGAGGAAGATGAGATCATGAAAGGTCCCCTTCCAGACGCGGATGCGCAATCCGCGCAAGGAGCTGGTCCATCTGTACCCCAAACTGCACCAGAAACTGCGGAGCAGCAGGACGATGACGTTGTGCTTCTGTCCGCAAGAATGGCACGTTCAAGTGTTTCTGGCGAGCGGTCTGGAACACAAGGGACACCTACTCGGAGCAAGACGTACAGACGAATTCGTCAGAAGGTACCAAAGGTGAACCTCAATCAGTACGGATGGTTGTTGTTACTGTTGACATCACTCTGGTGGACACTCCGCCCAATTTACTCCGTGGAGTAAGTAAACGCCACGTTGAAGCCCTTGTGAAGAGTATGGAGGAGCGGGGGATATTGCAGTCGATGGGTTCTCCAGTGGTGGCCTTACAAGATGCTACTACGGGAGAGAGGGATACTGACAAGGGACGCCTAACGAAGAAGTGCTTCATTGTAGATGGTTTGCATCGTCTGAAAGCTATACAATATTTGGCAGGGACTGGTGCACCGAAGTGGAAGCGATTAGCCAAGTTTTGGCGTTGCAATCTGCTGATACGAAGAGATGGGAGGCCCATTGGGATGAAGGAATTGTTATGTGTTGCTTCGTACCTCAATGAGTCGACGAGTACCATGCGAAGGATGATGTTTGCAGACAAGATACACTCTATAGTTAGTGTGGTCGCCATTCTAATTGAAGATGTTGAGGGGGTGACGCCGGCAGACGTGGATCCTGCAGAAGTGACAGAAGTGTTGAAGGAGAGCCAACTGATTGGGACTGTGCAAGAGCGTCAGTACTGAGATATGCCAATGTCGCCCTGCAACTCATGTCTCGTGAGGGAATGCTGGCCCATTTCGAGGATATATGTGAGACTGTGAGTGACATAGGTCTCACACATCTGTCCCATACTCCGCTATATGTTTTGGATGCCGAGGAGTTTTCCTTCATTCTTGATTGTCTTCAGATGTTTCTATTGAAGGGCAAGTCGACGAAGACAAAGCAATGGAAAAGCTTTGAGGAGGTTCGAGGTTTCTTTTATGATAGAGCAGTGTCTCTGTTCCGCGCGGCTAGAGCAGTGAGGAATGAACTGAACGAGGAAGAGTCCATGGAAGTGTTCCTGAAACGCGAAGTCAGTCTTTCTGCTCCATCGAATGAAGATGACGTTGAAGACCCAGACAACAACGCAGCTGTGTATCAGTTCCTTTTGGGACAAGTTGTGAACTTCAACACTTTGCCGCGTGTTCGGAGCAGGACGAACTCAATTAGAACTGCCACGACTTCCGTTCAGAATCGATTGCGGACGATGCTCAAGGTAATTCCGCCCCCTGCACCAGTGAAGCAGTCCGTGACAAGAGGAGGACTCCCGCTGCTGCTGCTGCAACATCTGCAGTGAAGAAGGGGAGCCGCGAAGAAGTGCACGAGAACGGGCGCAGGTGAGTTATAGGGAAATTGACACGGCCGAAATCGAGGTGCCATAGAAGTTCTGGATAGCTCTGAAGAAGAACAGCGGGCTCCGCCGAGGAAGAAACGGAGAAAGACTTTCACACAACAGATGAGATCTACTCTGAACAGCATGACACCGGATGACCTGATGTCTCAACTAAATGAACATGTGCTGAGAGGAAGGTCGATGAAGGTTCAGTTCGTGGCATTGGGAGAGGGAGCGAATGCAGAGAACGCAGGCAGTTCTGCATTTGTGGATGACGATGAGCTTCTTTCTGTGACAGTTCCACGGGTTGTCACCGTCGAGAAAGATGCTGCGCCAGACGATCAGCAAGAGACAGGTGGGGGGTCATTTGATGACGAGTTACCTACAGCTCTTCCGGAATCTGAGGAGCACGGACTTGTTCGAGGTGACCCATATGATGGCCCACTGAACCCATCATGGTGCGGGTATGCCAGGCTGAGACCGCAGGAATGGCAAGGGAAGAACGTAATTGAGCACAAGGACCCTGGCTCAGAGTCATTCACTTGCCGAAGGGACATAGGTCGGAGCTGCTAAGTGTCTCGAATCTCAGAGATGTACACCATCTTGTCTTTTGGCACGCTGCAAGGGCTGAACATCGCCTACGGGCGGAGACATTTGGTATGCAGTATCCTCGTACTCGACCGACAGGTATGGATGATGAAGAGGTGCTGTGGGTTGCTGCGAAGGAGCATGACGAATTTGGGCAAATGTTCTTCGCCGAATGCAAGCTGAGCTAAGGCAGAATGGATATTGCGTGCTTGATGGCTTTGCGACGGATAATGGTGTCCCTAAATGGGAGGAGTTGGAAGAAGTTCGGGAGTTCGGAGATGTGTCGGGGAAGTTGGTGGACTTCTTCGAGAATGAGTATGGAGCGATGCCGGATATACGGAAAGGAGAGGAACAGAAGTCGTTTGTTCAAATAATCAACGATGATGAAGGATGGAAGGACGGTAGCGATGGACCATTTGAGGGGAGAGTGATGTCGACACGTTGGGGTACGGTGGAGAAGCCGGAGGATAATGAGGAGCTCAGGTGGGTTGTAAGGTCGCGTGCTTTACTTGATGTTCGAATGGGTACAATTGCTGCGGCTTTGGGACTATGGGACAATGAAAGGGAAGCTGTGAAGATGTACACTCCGAAACTGGTGGTCGATTTCTGGGGACGACGAGAAAGTGCAAGCGCCAGACGCTGCACACCGACTTCAGTGGTCTGGTTACGAAGGAAACAATGAATACTGGCAACCCCGGATACTTTGTAATGGCCTCTGGGAAAGAGGGCTTTCCTCTCTGGGTGAGCGCTGGAAGCCATCAACTGGTGGGGATGAACAACCAACAGTTGCGAGTGATGTCGGAGGTGTATCCAGCGAAGAAGATAATCATCCCACCGTACTCTGTATTCGTGGGCCGTGGTGATGTGACACATGCTGGAGCAAGTGGGAAGGACAAGGTGGATAGGCCCGAGTCTATGGATTTGCTGGTTAGATACCACATGTACATGGTACCAGAGGCTACGCACTACCTGATGCTGTTCATCGGGTGCGGGATTTCCGACCCCACGTTGTCAATGGTGACGAGAAGGAGAGGCGGAGGATGAACTGTTGTCCGATAAGGAGGGTGGGGCGGTTGACATGGACGAGAGCCAAGTGGTCGTGGAGATGGGTGTGGAAGCGGACGCCGGTAGAACGAAGTGATTTCGAGAGTCAGTAGTGATGACGATTTGCCAATTAATGAAGGCTGGCGAGCGCCTCGAAGTGATGAGAATGAGATGTTAGTAATTATGTGTGTTTGCGAGTATTAAGAGTAGTATATATATTACTAAGCTATACATATGAACATAGAAAAGGTGTCGGCAGGCTGGTATGAACAATGTCAACGTCTTTGGGGATAGGCCGGTCTATGGATTTGCTGGTTAGATACCACATGTACATGGATACCGAGAGTGCTACGCAGCTACCTGATGCTGTTCATCGGTGCGGGAATTGTCCGACCCACGTTTGTCATATGGTGGACGAGAAGGAGGAGGCCGGAGGATGACTGAACATAGAATAAGGTGCGGCAGGGCTGGTCATTGAACAAATGGTCAATATGTTTTGGTCAGTATTGGTGACTTAATCATGAAAATGCCACGTATGCAATCGGGTATTGCGTTGAACATCATTGGTGAGCACCATCAATTCGCAATTGAACATGTAGCGTCCTAACATTCTGAAACTGCACTTAAGGTTGCTTTTAACGAGAAGTATAAGTTCCTGTCTATGCGGTACTTGTGGCAGTATGGTGACTGTTCAGGAAAATGCAGAGGAACAGAGAGACTTGGCGGAAATTTCACCAAATACCTTGTCTAGTTCATTATGCCAATGGTTACGTATATTAAGTTCCGTTGATGGAACGTTGAGAAGAGAAGGAGAGTCAATTCCAGAAGAAGTTGTGAAGTGTATGAAGTTCATTGACGAACGTGTTGGTTTCGGACTTGTCACAGGGGGTGATGTGGGCGACGTGGAGGGGAAAATGGAAGGACTCGGAGACTATAAGTTTGGTGTCTCGGCGAATCATGGAGCTTTCCTGCGTTTCTCTGACGAGAGGGAAATTAAGGGTGCATTCAATGATCACACCCTTGACCACACTGTTGACGGACTACTGTTCCTGGCAAGGGATTTGAATAGGAGGCATGGTATTGTGAATGATGATGACAAGGGGTTCGTGGAGACCAGAAGTGATAGTGGCCTTCCCAATTTCGTGTACAACAAACTGTGGCAGTGGAAAGAAGAAGTGGATTCTGCTATTGGGGACCTGTTGCAGAAGATGGATGCGTTTGTTATCTATCCCGGCGATAAAAGTTGCGAAATTGTGGACAAGCGATACACAAAAGGAAGCGGAGGAGAAAATCTTGTGGATAATGAACCGAGATTTATTGATACGGATGACGTCGTGACGTTCGGAAGTGCTTTGAGCGACGGGCCTTTGCATGAGGTAGGCGTGTACGGCGTTCACGTCAAAGAAGATTGTATCCCGCGTGGAGTACACAACCTGTTCGAAAGCGTGGAGGATGTACATTCGATAATTATGTTGGTGGCTCTGTTGTACGGCTACGAGGAAAAGCAGCACGATAAAACCACCAGATTCATAAAAGGGTATTGAGATATACACGACACTTTTATTACTGAGATCTCATATCATAGCTAAGTATTAAAGGCATCGTAGCACTTGAAACAAATTCCAAGAGCATTTCTAAACCATTGACACTTGCATTTTCTGTACCCGTACAGTTCTGCCACCCTTCTGATGGTCTCATGCACGTCCTCCACGCCATCAACAAGATATGTTACCGCTGCTGGATGGTCTTCTCCTTCACATGAACTGCCAGGGTTGCCATTTCATATAGAAGGCCATCATTGGAAGCATTCCCGAAGCAACGATTAAATGTGTGTCGAACTGGGGGTCGTTTTCAACCAAGGCTAGCGCCCCACTATTTTTCGTGAAACGAATGTCCCTATGTCACAGTTTTCATCTTGAGGGTACGCAACCAGGTTCGGAAAGGATGTCAACACTTTTGAAATACCGGAGTTAACTTCTGTTTTCCACTTCGACAGTCCATTGTACGTGAAGTTAGGGAGTCCACTGTCTTTTCTAGTGCTCACCACTGCTTGTTGACGCTCTTCGTGAAGTCCATGCGATTCATTTAAGGAGAGTGCAAGTCTCTCAAGTTCGGCTGCACATCTTTCGTAACCTTCCCTGTCAAGGTCCTGATCATTTCGGTACCATTGGATAATCTCACCGTGCGCCTTGGTTTCCAGAGATGCAAAGTGTAGCCACCCAGGTGCTCCATGAAATCTCGGCATCCTCTATATCTCGCCAGTAGCAATTCCGAAACCAACGCGTGCGTTGATGTACTTCATGCATTTGACTGTTTCGGCAGGAATGTTTCTCCAGCTCTTTTCAGAGTACCGTCAACATCACTAATCAGGCGTAGCCATTTTCGAATATTTCGTTAGCCAGCTGCTGAGGAGTTACTTCTTGGGCTCTAACTTCCGAGTTATACATGTTTTGAAAGCTTTCGAAAGGGTTCGTTTTGCAAATGGGTGTGGGTATACGAATGAGAAGGATGTGATTGATGTTCACAAGGTGTTTCGTAGTATAAAAGAGTCTAAGAACGACCATATAAGGGTATTGTAGTACTGTTTTAAAACGTTACTAGGAGGAGAAGTTTTTGCATCGATTTGAAGTAAAGAAAGGATGATTTAGTCATAAATTATATGTACGGGTTCAAGTGGGTAAAGAAAACTGTAAATATCTTTAACATGAGCTTAGAAACCAAGAAGAGTAAAACATCCTCCATTACGGGTTGAAACCCATAAAAGGTTTACCTTACTTTATACGGGTGCCTCAAGTAATGCAAACGCTTAGTTCTTCAGAAATATCACAATTTTTGTACTTGTTTCGTTACTAGTATCGTGCACTTTAATGATATGGAATGACATTTTCTATCTAGCAAAATCTTAGCGAAGTATTAGTGATAACGGATGTAGGATTTAAAGGGGCATATTTGAACCACAGAAGGAAGAACATATAAGTAATGTAATAGGAACAGGTCATTTCGATAAAGTAACTTTTATGTTTAACTATCTCTAAAATGTTTACGACACCGAAAAGTCATGTGTTCTAACCTCAAAGCTGGGGGAATGGGGAGGGAATAACTTTTCCTTAACAACGTTGACGTAGTATGTATGAAAGGAGCGGGGGTCCACCGCCTACAAATGTTTCTTTCTTGGCGGGAAAAGTCGTAAGAAGTACGCGTTCATAAACTGAAAGTCGGAGAAAGAAGTAGGGAAGCCAACGAGAGTTTTCCCTATATGCAAGAAGTCGCCCAACGGTCTCTTCCAGGTTGAAAGTAGTACCTGTCTTAAGCGAACTATCTTCACAGCTCCTTCATTATTGTGAGCACAATCGTACTGCACTCCGTAGCGACTACGTCCATAGGAATGAAACCTCTTGAGCCCGACGATGTTGAACGCTGATAGCCACACGAGCTTCTCATAATAGCTTACGAGAAATGTGTCTTCGTCGACAACCCGCAAGTGAGACCCATAGACCTAAACCTGTCGGCAACGTTGGAGGCCCACTTTCCTGTTGCGACAGTGAGACATCCGGCTTTGAGGAGTGACGCCATCCTGCGGAGCTGCGTTTCTTGAGGGGACACCAACGTATAGGAAACTTTTGAACATTTGTCCACACCGAGCTTCGAAACCAATGGTATGATGTCTCCATTCTGGAAGAAAACGAGATTCTCTCTGAGAGAATAAGGGCAAGCCTGAATTACGGTCTCCAGGGTGTTCGTTCTTCACAACTAGTATCGGTACATCAAGAAAGATAGAGGTAGCAGATGCTGCAGATTCGTGTGCGGAATATATCTTCTTCGTTCGCGGCAGCATGGTACCTTTACGACCCCCTTCCAACAATAACGGGCCCGAGTCCTTCGGGCGGGAGATGAGGCCTGAGGGACGTCAGAAGTATCTGGGACTGGAGGCGGAGTCGAGGCATGTCGGACTGGGAGTTCATTGCAAGTGTTCGATTGTTTTTGTGTGACGATAAAAAGGGAAGATGGGGCGGAGAACTGCTGGGGTAAAGAGTAATACGTAAGTACAAACGGTTGGGAAGCGCAGAACGGGAACATGGTTCACTTTGTGAAAGTGAGCGAAATGTATGATATGTGATTGTACTGAATGAATGATAGGGCTTGTATGAGACGACAAGCCACAAAGTGTGATGATGTTTTATGAAAAGTGGGTGGAAGAGTAGAAAGTGTACAATGATTGAAACTGATTTCGAACCTGAGTTGTAAAGTAGTTGTAAAGTACGAGTTACGGGGAGCTTTAATACAGGATGAAAGGAGCCATTTTGGCTTCATAAATGACGTGAACGGGTTTTATAGCTTCACTCGGATTGCCATAATTAAAAGGATGGAGTTGGGTTGCGCCCGAATACGTCTATAAAGGTCGTCGAAGCACTTATGAAGGAAGGAGTTGTAGACATGTTATTGTTGATGACGGTGGAGCCAGGGTTTGGAGGACAGGCGTTTATGGAGGGTGTTCTTGATAAGGTGCGACATGCAAGGGAGTTGTACCCAAGAATAGGGATACAGGTGGATGGGGGTATTGGACTGAGAACTGTGAAAGGAGTAGTGAAGGCCGGTGCAAACATTTCAGTTGCAGGATCTGCCATCTTTGGCTCGAGTAACCCAGCTCATGTCATAGCTGGTTTTCGAAAGGTTGGTTAGAGATAGTAGCATAAATTTATTGTTTATTACATTGTTACCTTTACGTGTTATCACGACTATATTCTCCGTCTCCATTGGAGATGTATTTCTCTGTATCACAACCGGGAAAGGATATGAGAGACCATCAATATATCCCCAGTGGACGCTGAGAGGGAGGATGAACTACTCTACGTGCTATCATTGTTACCCATCCGGTGTCGAGTGGTGACATATTCTTTTTTTGTCACAACCCACACAGGATGTGACGAAAGAAGAACATGCCCCCAGTCGAGACAGAGGGTGAGCAACTCTAAGTACAATCACTAGTCCCTAGCTTGCCTCCACTGGCGATATCTTCCTGTTTTGCTATAACCATCGAGTGAGGTTATGGTGGAAGAGAAAAATATCGCCGGTCGAGGCGAGGTGGGTGGGGAATATGTGAGCGCGAAGAGGAGACAGAGAGGTTGCGCTTAAATAGTGGAAGGCGCGAAGGTGTACAGTAGATGTTTTGGCGGGAAATGGGATGAGGGAAACAGGGACAATCATGGTGCTGGATATAGCCCGTGTGGTTGGACAGTGGGGGTGGACAGCACAGTTTAGCTCGATTGCACTGTATCGCAGCGGAAACTTCGATCCAACTACTACTTCTTCTTCTGAAGATGTCGAACGGATACGTGAAGGATGAGGAGCTGTGGGTGCTGTTGGAGGGGAAGGAGGTACCGCAGACGCTGTCACCAAAGCGGGAAGAGGACGTGATTACGGCGGCTGGTCGGATGTCGCAGAAGAAGGAAGTGGCTGATGAAGGAAAAAAGTGTGAGGCGAGGAGAGGGGATGGTGATGAGGTGGAGAAGGGGGTAGAATTGGAGGTGGAAGGGGTCGCAATGGAGAGAAGGGGTGCGGTGCATCTGAGTCAGTTAGAGGTTGGAGACCAGATAGAGAGTAGGGGCGGAGAGGGTGACAGGGAGATGCGGTTTGTGGGGGAGATGAAGGCGAGAGTGGGGATGTTGGGGTTGGTGATGAAGGAGCAACTAGACGATGGAATTGTGGAGATTGTAACGGAAATGGGCGGTGTGGTGCTGAGTGGGGGTGGTAGTGGTGTTTCGGTTGAGGCGATTTCGAGCCTGCGGAATTCGTTGTCGGTATTGGGAGTGGAGATGAGAAATCATGTGTATGGGATAGTGGAGTGTGCGGGAAGGGAGGTTGGAGAGTTGCGGGAGGAGAATAGGGTTCTGAACGAGAGGTTGGACGTGCTGGAGAAGGAGGTGAAGGAGCTGTGCAAGAGGCAAAGATTGGTGGAAGAGGAGAGGGTGAAAGGAGGTGTGGAGGGAAAGACGGAGAAGGGAAGTGTGGGAAGGGTGGCGGTGCAGAAGGGGTCTCCTGTGACACCGAAGACAAAGGGTGGTGGGGTTGGGGATGGGAAAAGCCGTCTGAAGAAGAGGCGTAAGGAGATGAAGAAGGTGGAGGAGGAGGTGGCGCGGGAGGGAGTGGGAGCTCCGGTGGTGACTGGGTTTAGGAGTGCGGCGGAGGTAGCGCGGACTGCGAAGGGGATTCTGAGGGAACAGGAGGAGAGAAGGATGGGAGGGATTTGAAGCCGTTTTGGGGCGAGGCGGGTATACGAGAAGGGGGAGGGTTGTCCACCTGACTTCTACAAAATGACGTTTGCGGAGACGGAGAGAGAGGATGGGAACGCGTGATGGGCGAGAAATGGGTAAATAGCGGGGGTGGTGGGGACTGGGAAGAAGTGATGGGATGATTGAGGTGGGATGAGTTGCGATTGGCATTGCAACATGGGAGAAAATGGAAACGCAAACTAGCACGAGTGAAGTTTTGAGAGAGGGTCGCGGAAAAGAGTGAATGGGGTGGTGCGGCGAAGTAGAACCTCTACAAAAACTAGGGGACCCAAGCACTAAACTGCGCGAAATGGAATTTAATATTCCAAAATTTCTTAATTTTTTGAGTGCCAGCCTCTGCTACCCCCTCGCGCGCCCCAAATAGCCCCAAAACTAGCTTAGTTTCCAAAGCGAACAGACTATATTCCACTTTGCAGAACACAGACGAAGGGCCATACTGCGGCTCAAATCAAAGAGCAAAACAATCGCTGGCGAATGTATGGACACTATCACCGATCAACTTGAGGCACGAAGATCTGAAGATGTGTTAGCGCAACTCTGCACAAAACACGTTTCCGGACTTCATCGGGTGGCGTCTTACTTAGACCAACGTCTATTGAAGTGTGATTGCGGTACGCAAGTCAAGAAGAATGTAGAAGACGTTCTTTTTCGGTGCCCACTCACAAGCGTATCCCGGCGGGACACGCTCCCTCACTGAAGAGAGCGAGAAGAGAAACCTCTGTTAGACTTGATTAAGCGATATCCGTCGAAAGTTTTGGCCCTCTTAAAGAGGGAAAATTACCTCTAGTTTAGCGGAGTTTTCCTGCTTCTTGGCAATAAGAAGTTCTCCCTCTCTCTCTCATTTTTGGAAACGGTAGAGCTAATTTCCGCTCCTACGCGTGGGTTCGCTGAAGACCCAACGACCTATTATACCTCTACATCGCGACCACTGACCACAACGAAGTAGTCGCACTACACTTACTGGACTACGATGAGAAATATTAGATATCTTAGGTGTTTCCGACCGCACGCGTTTCGCTACCGACGCTTATCGCCTTCTTTCTCCCACTATTCTCTTCATTCATCCTCTAGAGACCGTCGGCGGAGGAGTACCCCACGACAAGGGGCTCTGCATGTACCACATTAGCCACTCATAAAACCATGAGCGACGTTCTTTCCACCTGATCCCCATATCATCGGCGAAACCAAGTGCAAGAACCAGTCAGTAGCCTTTCACAGTAATCCAACCTTAGTGTAGTCCGTCCGAGAAAACCCTGGAAAACCCCTCTTCAGAGCGAATAGTCAGGGAAACGGAGGTAGGATCTTATTCCAATGACCTGCTCGTGACCTCCTGCTTACGTGCAGCTAAACAGGGGAATTTTGCGACGTTTCACCCCGGTCCATGAGGGCGACAAGCGAGCTGACCGATCGCTCGGACGAGTTCAACGACTTCTCTGGTCGCAATAAGGAGTTGCAGACCATACTAAAGAAGAAGAAGAAAGACACAAAATGTGAAGAAAGACTTGGCTCTCGCGTGTCTCCAAATGGATTTGGAGGAAATGCAGTAAGTGGTAGTCACCCCTCATCAAGGTGTTATACTCTTGATTTCAATATCTTTTGAATTGACGGGCTTGTGTCTGTTCCTTGTGCTAGACTTGACAGAAATCCAGTGAAGAAGGATGAGCTGAAAAGCACTTCTGTTCTGCTTGAAATGTTTGAGGTGTAGATGTCGCAGTCATCCCGTCACGGCGCACAGTGATATTTGCCGTGATCTGACACTTTGTCATCCTCATCGCCGACGGACACCCTAGAATCTAGTGGTATTTGAACTTGGTTTCATCCCGCGATCTTGCGTGAACGACGACTATCATCTTTTACTCAACAAATTAAAACTACGACTGTCTTGCAAGCATCTCCGCCAACCAGTCTCACCTCGAGGCCGTACTTGACATCGCAAGCAGCCTCATCCCGAGGCCGCCATTGCGAGAACCTCTCCAGCCGTAGCAAAGTCTGCTCACACGGACTGGTCGCCAGTTGTCTGAGCCACTGCACCGCTTCCTCTCGAAGGGAAGCGGCCTCGGAGCGACACAGTACAGGATCTATCGCAGATCCTATCCATCAGGTGTGAACAGTTATAACTGTTCATAGGTCAACCACAATTATAACACGCACCTGTAGTGGCTACAGCAGAAACGAACAATGTTCCGATTGCGCCTGAAACTTCTACTGCAGCCGAAGATGCACAGAACGGCTTGCAGCAGTCAGACAACATCATCGTAGAGGAGCTCTACGACGAAATTCGCGATCTGGACCCACCATCTGACGGTGCAAGTGCTGAATCCATATCTAATTCCAAGGAACGAAGTTGACAGTTATGCATCGGAGAGTTAGCTAGAGGAGAACGACACGAGATGTCTGACATGAATCGAAGGAAGTAAGAAGGCAATTGGCACGGCGATGATTCCCATCCCTTTCAAAGGTCTTAACCTGACAATCGATGTCAAGATTCAGATCCTGTTCGGAAATGGACCCAGTCTGCTCGGCATGAAATACATCGTAGACAATGGCTTAGATATCAGCATTCAGAAACGAAAAGCTTCGCATAAACATCTCATTCAACCGTTGGAATTCAAGAACTATTTCCTTGTTCAAAACTGGAAACGAGGAGACATTTTATACAATCTGTGCACCGAGGATGAACTTCGAAAACTCCACAAAGTGTTTGGGCAAAAAAGCGCGCAGGCTGTTCTAAACCTCCTGAAGCGCGCACGACCGGACGAAATGAGCAAGGAAGTTCGAGACACTGTCCAGAACAAAACTAAAGCATGTCTCACATGTGTGACAGACGGACCAACTCCTCGGCGCTTCAAGATCACCATTAGAACTGATACTTAAGGTTCAATCATGGTGTCGCTATCTATAATATATCAATCAGAAACCAGTGCTGCATGCCATTGATGAAGATACTAATTACAATTTGGCTCTGTTCCTAAACCTCGTGCGATCGTCAGACGTATAGAAAGCGCTTCTACGCTGCTGGTTGCGCATGTAACTAGGTCCGTCGGATTTCGTTCACGTCAATCACGGCAGCAACTTTGTATCGAAGAAGCTTCTTGATACGGCCGACAGCACAAACATATCTGTGCTGCAAGCACCTATCGAATCTCCATCTACAATGTCACTCGTAGAAAAGTACCATGGTCCTTTACGCGTTCTATACCAGAAGATCCGAGACAGCATGTCGCGCTCTGAGTCGGATTCGGACTGTCTTCAAATGGCGGTAAAAACTGTGAATGACACGGTTGGCCCTGAAGGACTATGCCCCACACTTCTCGTATTTGGCTTCATTCCACGCCCTGCCCGGAACACCCCAGCCCCAACACAGGTCGAACGTGCCAAAGCCACGGAGGCAGCAAAGAGTGCTGTACACAAAGAACAGGCGAAACGTCGCTTGGCTTTTGGGCTC
The DNA here is from genome assembly GCA_022539475.1 of Gracilaria domingensis. Classification (NCBI taxonomy): domain Eukaryota; phylum Rhodophyta; class Florideophyceae; order Gracilariales; family Gracilariaceae; genus Gracilaria; species Gracilaria domingensis. Next base: position 30,091 of record VCMS01000155.1, on the reverse strand, counting down.
AAACATACCGGTGGAACCAAGGGTAAAGAGCACGAGGCGATTGTGTCAAAGCAACCTGCAGGATCACTAGTTTATGTCTTCACCCTATAAGAAATTTTTTCAATTTTGTGGACGTAACATGAAGGAATTTGGATGTGCCGGACTCTCACATTACACTCGTTCAGACTTCCGCACGACCTTCTTTTTAGCAGGGTGCATATTAAATTTTCAATTTTTTTGATTTTGTGAGTGTCATTGGAGGGTGCATAATGGTTGTTCTCGTGGCACGTTATGCTATTGTGAGCGTCATGTACCACTAACACTATCCTTCAACACTTCTTCAATATTCTTATCGCCTTCTCTTTTGATACCCTAGACGGGGCCGTATGGCGCGATTTTATTCATTAATTCTACTACCAAGGGCGCTCCAATTTTTGAAAAAGCGTCCAATTAATATCCGCGCGTGCTGCACAAACCGAAAAATTTTCTTATAGGCTCAGAGATACTTTGAAACGCTGGGAGGGACCGTTCCCATTTATCCAAATTGAAAGTGAGACTGTGATGGTACACTTACCTCATGGTCGGCGTACTTTTACTATCACACGTCGTTCAAACAGAATTATACTCCGCACTCGTCCCACCCAACACGATCGTCCAGCACAGCCAGACCCAATCCGAAGAACAGGACGCCCCAAACACTTCTACGACTGAAGCAAAAGAGAAAAACGCAGCGAATCTCTCAGCCACACTGCTCTCAGCTACCCTATAAACCCCGGTTATGGCCGAAATATGGCCGATATGTGACCGAAATGTTGGCGTATAAGTCGAAAACTCGTGAGAGCATATATCTCTTCAAGATAAGGAGCTTTTGTTTTCATGCATGTGGCCGAAATATGGCCGAAATATGGCCCATATATGGCCGCATTGAAAAACAAGAAATACCTATCTTGGTGAGATACGCGTTCTCACAAAAGTTCGACTTATACGCCAACATTTCGGTCACATATCGGCCATATTTCGGCCATAACCGGGGTTTATAGGGGCTATGTTCGGACAATCAACCACAGTGGCAGATGTTGCCCAGCTCAGTACAGATCACAAATTTGACGAGTCTAGAAGAAAAGAACTTGCTCTTCTTGATAAGAGGAATGCGTTTAAAGTTTTAGATTCTCGACTCATTCCGAACGGCACTCGCGTATTTGGATCACGATGGATAGATCGTGTCAAGAATATGAACGGCAAGAGGTTTGAGACGTCTAGACTTGTCGCACAAAATTTCCGTGACAGAGGAGCTCTCCACATAGCCATAAAGTCACCGACAGTATCCCGATTATACCAAAGATTGACCATGGCTCTCGCGGCAATATACAAGGAACACACTGCTTATGTCAGGGGCATATCAATGGCCTACATACAGTGAGAGTCTCCCATAAAGAGGAACATCTACCTCAAGCCACCGCCAGAAATGAGCTTGGATTCGCATGCATTGGCATTCGTTTTAATGCCACTGAATGGCATTTCAGAAAGCAGTCTCCATTGGTTTGTCACGTACCACAGCTACCACAAAGAAAGTTTGAATATGCGGCCGACAAAAGCCGATATCTGTCTGTTATACAGACGGTCTTTCAGCTGAACCAAAGGAATAATTGCCCTACAAGTCGATGATTTGTTTGCTGTCGGTAATGACAGCTTTCTGGAGGACAAAAAAATATTTGCAAACGATTCCGGACCGTTCAGAATAAGCCTAGGAAGTTATTGAAACCAGGCACACTGGACTTCAACGGTATGACTGTCTCAATCCTAGTTGACAGTGCTGTGAAGATCACTCAGGGGAAGAAGCTGCGGTAATTCCAGAAGGTTTAAATCACGCCTGAGTTCACAAGCACACGCGCCAAAATTCAATATGCTGCGTACTGCAGCCGACCAGACTTGTCTCTATCAGTTCAACGTCTTGCTGCCGCGAGTTCTGCCCCTACGTCTAAGGATATCCGCACTCTAAACAACATCATTGATCGATGATCCTCTACAGCAGGTATTGGTAGATTTGGAATCTACTCGTCTCGCGCTTTTTACTGAAGCATCCTTCGCGAAGGCAAAGGAGAACAGATCGCAGATCGGTCACATTTTACTTCTGGTGGACAGCAAAAACCGTGGTAACATACTACATTCCGGAAGTTCTCGATGTAAGCGAGTGACTAGATCATTCATGGCTGCCAAAATTCATGCGCTTCTGTATGGATATGATAATGCCTACGTTGTAAAGCACATGTTAGAAGAGATACTAAGACGATCTGTTCATCTCGATGCATAGGTACACTCTGGAACTGTCTTCAATGCAATCGCGAAACAAGGCGCAATGTTGGAGAAGAGGCTACAAATTGACGTTGTCGCGATGTAGGAATGTCACTCAAATGGTAAACTGCGATACCTAGCATGGATTCCAGGTCAAGAGAATAGCGGGAATGGTCTAACAGAGGGTCTCGTTTTGAGCACACATCCTCTCTGGCGCATCATGACCACGAACGAATTTCTCATGAATCCTCGCGGCTGGATTCAGAAGATGGTTTGACAAGTCAAAAGAAAAATCTTGGAGTCTAGATGTCTTAGACACTGCGTCAAGGCGCAGAGTGATATGCGCCGTGATCTGACTCTTTTTCATCCTCATCGCCGACAGACACGCTAGAATCTAGTGATATTTGAACTTGGCTTCATGCCGCGATCTTGCGTAAACGACGACTGTCATATTTTACTCAACAAATAACAACTACGACTGTCTTGCAGACATCTCCGTCAACCAGCCTCACCTCGAGGCCGTACTTGACATCGCAAGCAGCCTCATCCCGAGGCCGCCACTGCGAGAACCTCTTCAGCCGTAGCAAAGTCTGCTCACTCGGACTGGTCGCCGGTTGTCAGAGCCACCGCGCCGTTTCTCCTCGAGAGGAAGCGGCCTCGGAGCGACACAGTACAGGATCTATCGCAGATCATATCCATCAGGTGTGACCATGAGCCTCATGCTCGCTGTACTACTTCTGAAAGCAATCTGGAATGCTATTAAAATTATGGATCAAGCCATAACTGTTGAGGACAAGGAGGTTTTCAAGCATTTCTAACTAAACGTAAAGCTAACCGTGATTGCGGTGCAGCGATGCAATCTCGATCGTGAGAAAATACGAGTTTTTATTTATTTTAAACCACAGAAGCTCTTTATTGCGCTAGACCTTGCGCCCGAACCACTTCTTACCACCACCATTAAACGCCAAGATGGCATACCCGTCATCCTATTTCTGCTCTCTAAGTCTTCTGTTGAGCATCCTCGTAACAAGGTGACAACAAATACCGCGCTGATGGCTTTAATCCACTGCAGGAGGTGGGGAAAGAAGTCAAGTTTTTCAAGTTGCCCGCGGTGCTGCAGCTCCCTCTCAAACGTTTGGAGTACGATCACACGCGATATACTAAGGGTGAAAATCAATGATTGCTTTGAGCTCGCGTCAGACATTGACCTGAGTCCATTTGTTGAAAAAGTAGGATGGTGCGGATTTCGACGCGTTACATGAATTGTCTGTGCACATTGGAAACGTGAATGCGGGTCACTTTCAAGCATTTATCCTGAAGAGGCCATTTTGGGGGGAAACGAAAACGAGCCGGTGGTTACAAGCCAACGTTTGCTCACGCAGCCTCTTCAGGACTTATTTCCCCAGTTTTCACCAATTTATGGAATTTGAAGCCGATGATTTGTTGAATATTCTCTTGGTTTCGAAGAACTCAACAGCAAACGAAACAAAAGAACGATGCACGATGATAAAACAAGATTTTGTGAATAGAGATGGTATTAAAAGTGCGGAACAGCTATTACGTTATATTGAACCATGTGAGAAATGGATTGTGAAAACGACAAAGCATGGGATGCTGCACAATAATCCACAATGAACTCAAATATAATAGATATGACGAAAGATGATAATATGCGGGAGTAGTTCCACGACAATAAAAGTGTGGGGGACTTCCCTCTGTGGAAAGAGAACTGAAGGAAGCAAAGATTTGAGGGTCTAAAAGGTGGTTTAGTGATAGTTTTTAGTAGTTGAAAATATTCGGATGATGGGTCTAATGTTCGTCAGGTGGGATGGCCAGATGTGCAATGAGAGCCGCTTAAATAGCGCTTCTTGGGCTACAGCCTGTCACGCTGTTGAACCTCATGCACGGGCAGTGCACCAGCCACTGTAGCGTGAGAAGTGTCGGCACGCACCTGGCACATGACTCGCGCCATGGCGCGCCATGGCGCGTGTCGCACGTGGCACACGTGCCTGACATGGAGTGCACGTGACCAAGCGCGTGCCACACGTGCCACACTTTGTCGACACGAGCTAGGCGTGCAACTTGTGGGCCGCGCGAGTGGCACGGGCCATTCACGCAGTCCTATGACCGTGCTCGGCACGATAATATTACCCGAATTGTAGTATTGTCCGAATTTTTCGAAACCGTCTCACTTTTTCCTTCACCAACTCTCACGCTCAGCAGTTGCTTCGCCTGGGCAAACGTTGCAAGAGTTCAGAGTCCCCGTGGCACGAGCTTAAGACTGGGTTCTCCTAACTAAGTGTATGTGAGCAGATATTTGGGATCCGAACGACTCGAATCTGATCCGAGGTCAACTAAGAACGGTTCATGTCGCCTCAGCCTTTTCACATATTCGGCGACTTCCTCGCGATACATTTTGTTTGACGGGATTTATCCGTACCTGCCTATAACGTAGTGGTAGATGAAGTAGACCGTAGCGTCTCGTCCAAGCCTGTTCATCCTAATATTTGTCCACCTTGCAAGCCTTCCGAGCGTAGAAAGCATGTTTCGATTGAAAAACTGGCCATAAAACCGATGAAGTCCTAATCATATTAGAAAGAAGCTCCATATGATTCTATGCTCCTCATCTTCTCCGACTTCTATTGGAGCCAGCCATTCTCCGAGCATTCCACACGCCTCTTCAACTTGTCGATGGTTAACTTCTTCGTTTTGATGGTTGAAGTTAACCAGGACTGGCATCAGCACCAGCGAAGTGCTGTAAGGTGGTTGCTGCCCGTTCTTCTGGACGCAATTTACATGAAAAACCTCGGCGTTTCTCCGTATGGTACCAACGTTTTGACTCGAGGCATACTTACGTGGGCGGTATAATTTGAGTCTTCGAGCGTCAATTCCTCTCCTTGAATAACGACTTCCAGTCGAAACCAGAAAATTGCTTGGGTGATTCGCTCTTACGCCGCGACAGGGCCCCTAGAATTTCGATGAAAATGTTGGCCATTTGACAATGGGAATTAGAGCTCTTCCGTGCATGACGAGAACCTTGTGACTAACGTGAAACGTATGGCTGTGAGGACTATCGTCTCTTCTGATAGGCTGATGTTCTACCGTGGCTGCCCTTCCAACTGTTAAAGATAGAAGTTCGATATGTCGGTGGCATGGTTCTCCAAGCCGAATGAGTGGCTGGAAATCCGCTGGGTGCATATGTAGAACTACCACATACATAAGCTTAAATGAAGAGAATCCACCCAACATATCTCGTCTTCGATACCCATAAAGGATAGAAGGCAGTGCATCACCCGTTCTAAATCAATCTGAAAGATCGTTCTGGCTATGGATTTCTTGATAGTGCCCACGATGCTTTCGGCGCTGCAGTTTGACGTGAGTGCGTATGCCATAACTGGCTTCAGAGATAACTCCATTCTTTCCCTGTAGTCTTTCAACGTACTGGCCATAAATGCGTTGGCTTTTTCTGAGAGAATTATCCTAGGTGCGGCAAAAGAGGCAACGATCTCTTTCTTCACGAATTCTAGTAAGACGGATTCCGTTGAAAACTCGTTAGAAATCGCCAATGGGCAGCCAGTCCTGTGCTGTACTCCTATGAGCAGAAACTTCTTTCCTCTTCATGTGAGTGGCAATGGTCGTGCGAAGTCAATAGAAAAGGTGTGAAAAATGTCCGTCAACGGTATTCTATGGTCTGCCGGATAAGAAGGACGGGGATCATAAATTGGCAATTTTCGCAACTTCCCATATACTTTTCGATCTCTGTATACACGTTCAGACACCGGAAACGCTTCGAAATGTACTTTTTAATCGATTCTATGCCCCAGTGTCCAGTACCGTAGTGGAATTTCTTCAGTATCCTAGCAAAACCAATTTTCATTGAATCATCATGCGAAAGTAAATGAAATCGATGCCTTTCAATAAAATGTAAGGGCACTTTCCAGGAATTTAATTTTTTCAAAAAGTCACACTCATGGAAATGTCAGTGAACAAAAACTTACTTATTTTTCAATGAGTTGGTCATATTATCCTACTACATCCGTCATCTTGTCTGCAAGTATACTGAAAACGCTTTAGTTTTCCCTTAACGAGTTTTGCCTGGGTATATCGGGTCTTTCGTTAATGGTTGGTACAATTCCTCAACCTGCATTCCTCTTTCGAAACAAAGGCCAATACCGAACCATAAATTTCTTGGAGTATCTCTTGATTGCTCCACAAAGTCTGGGGTTCGGTTCTTTGATCATCATTTCCGGTAGGTAGGTAGCGGGATATGTTGGCGTAATATGGCTCAAGTCGAGGAAAAGCGCCGTTTTCTTCAATGTTAATAGATTCCGTCATTTCTCGACCTTCTTTCCCGGCAACTTCACCAATAGCATAACGCGAGAGATAGTCAACAGCACTACTATTTTTCCTGATCGATACATGATTTCGAATTCGTATTTACGGAGGAAGTCTAGAAATTGAGCTAGCCTCCTATTAATATCCTTCTTTTGGAATGCATACTTCAAAGCTTGATAATCTGTAAATAACTGGAATGGCGTTGACCCTAATAGATACATTAGCAACTTTTTCAACGCAAAACTTACGGTTAGCGTCTGCTGTTCACACACTGCATTATGTCAAAAGTACGACCATCCCTTTCAATGGCGATCGGCTCCAACAATTACTCTTGAACATTGGGGACTGGAAATACGACTTCCTCTCCCTCTCTTTGGTTCTCTGCTTTTTCTTGAGAGTCTGTATTCTTTCACCTCCGCCAACGGGAGCGCTCTCCGTTACGGCGGCGAGGACGCCCCAGGCAGTGAAGCCGTGTCGTCTTCGTCGGGGTTGGTAGAGAACACGTCGTCAAAGACGATGCGCAACCTACCATCATTTCCCTCATATATAGTTCCAGTTCTGTTGACTGGCAGACAGTCACTTCTTATTTGTAGGTGCAGGGCGTGGAGAGGGTCAGGGTACACCCGCTGTACTCTAATGACCACTCTCCTTTCCTAGGCCCAGCGGATCGATTAGGCAACAACGTGATCTCATTATCAATAAATATATAGACCCTGGGGTCGTTGAAATGAATCTCTTGAAAAGGGTCAAGCTCTGACGTTGAATCAGAGCTTTCATACTCGCTATTGTTATCGTCCCCCCTGAGCATCAGATTGAGGAAGTGAAGAGTGGCCACTTTCCCCCAGTCTGGCCTGTGCGTTCCCTTATTCAATGACAAGTGGCGGTTGATGACGTTCAACCTCTTCAGTGAGTTGCTGCTCAACCGCTACAGTAATGTGCCCTTGTTTTCTGCCGCACGATCCGACCCATTGTCTTTAATCCATGTCCATCTCCGAAACGCACAAAAAATATCTTCGCTGACTTCCGAGTTCCAGATTCCCATTGCTCCCAAATGGTAACTCGGGACAATTCGAGGGATTGGACAAAAGGGTTCCGGTCCAGGATGTCTCCATAAAACTCTAAAGATTAGAGAATCTGGCGGCTCCTCTGGATTCTCTGCCCGGAGCAAAACCACTTCGTCTCGTATCGGCAACAATAAGGGCATATATTGTGGAGAATAGTTACAGTCATCGTCGTCCTTCGAAGATTCTGCCCTCGGAGGTTGGGCCTTCTCATAGGAAATCACGAGATTCGACCGCTTGTCATCATTCTCCTCTTCTTTTCGGTTGATAGTTCCGATCCTCGGCGTAGCGTTTTCGTATCTGTGTTAAGGTTTCTGTAGAAACACGATCTCAAGACGTTAGACGCAACATTTTAGCATGAAACATGACGCGGTTAGCTTCATCACTGCGCAGAAAGCTTCGTCTTGACCACATCCTTATCTGCGGATGGCGTTTTCCGGGTGGGGGGATCGATTAGTTCTCGTTCGGATCTCAGCGCTGCCAATGCGCTACCTGGAGTGGTCTCAAGTGCGTTTTTTCTCCTAGAGTTATTGGCATGCTTTCAGCTTCATCTCCCCAAAAGGACCCCCCTTCGGTTTTTGGAAAAAAAAAAACAGCGTTTTGATTGAAATGAAAGTCTTCCTATCAGTTTTCGGAAATATCTAAACCCATCTGTCTGTCTAGATCAGTAGTGATCCAGTGACAACATGAGTTCATTCCATTGCAATTCGTCAGCAACGCCGATTTGCGAGTCTACGCATGCCGGGCAGGGCTTCAAGAGTCAGACACCCGGAAATACTCACTGGTAAGGTGGGCTTTCGAAAGACTAAGAATTCGGCGAAGAGGAACCCTGAGGTTTCCGAACCAACGCGGGCTGTCTTGATAGAACCTCGCAAAATCCATTTTGTTGCCGTTGAAACAGCTATTCTCTCTATTAGTTGGT
>VCMS01000155.1:0-19636 GCA_022539475.1 Gracilaria domingensis | reverse complement strand
TTTCTATTGACTTCGCACGACGCATAATGTCCTACTGCACATGAAGAGGAAAGAGTTTCTATCTGCCTCATAGGAGTACAGCACAAGGACTGGCTGCCCATTGGCGATTTCTAACTGAGTTTTCAATCGGAATCCGTCTTACTAGAATTCGTGAAGGAGAAAGAGATCAGTTGCTCTTTTGCCGGCACCTAAGGATAATTCTCTTCAGAAAAAGCGCAACGCATTTTATGGCGCAGTACGTTGAAAGACTACAGGGAAAGAATGGAGTTTATCTGCTGAAGCCAGTTATGGTGCATACGCGCAATGCATCACGTCATAAACTGCAGCGGCCGAAAGCATCCGTGGGCACTATTCAAGAAAATGCATAGCCCAGAACGTATCTTTCAGATTGAATTTAGAACGGGTGATGCACTGCCTTCTATCCGCTTATGGGTGAATTCGAAGACGAGGATATGTTTGGGTGGGAGTTCTCCTTCATTCTAAGCTTATGGTATGTGGTAGTTCTACATATGGCAGCCCAGCGGATTTGTCCTCGCAACTCATTCGGACTATGGAGAACATGCCTACGCGACATATCGAACTTCTATGCTTTAACAGTTTGGAAGGGCAGCACGGGTCAAGAACATGCTAAGCCTATCAAAGAAGAGACGATAGTCCTCACAGCCATAGTTTCACGTTAGGTCACAAAGGTTCATTGTCATGCACGGAAGAGCTCTAATTCCCATTGTCAAATGGCCAACAGTTTTCATTCGAAATTCATAGGGGCCCTGTCGCGGCGTAAAAGAGCGAATCACCAACAAGCAATTTCTGGTTTCGAGCTGGGAAGTCGTTATTTCAAGGAGTAGGGATTGAACGCTCGAAGACCTCAAAATTATAGTCGCCCACGTATGTATTGGCCTCGAGTCAAAAACGTTGGTACCGATACGGAGAAACGGCCGAGGTTTTTCATGTAAATTTGCGTCCAGAAGAACGGGCAGCAGCCTCTTTACAGCACTTCGCTGGTGCTGGATGGCCAGTGCCTGGTAACTTTTCAACCATCAAAACAAGAAGTTAACCATGCGAACACAAGTTGAGAGGCGTGTGGAAATGCTCGGAGAATGGCTGGCTCCAATAGAAGTCGGAGAAAGAGTGGTAGGAGTTCATTAGAATCATATGGAGTTCTTTCTAATATGAATTAGGACTAATCATCGGTTTTATGGCCAGTTTTTCAATCGAAACATGCTGTTCCTAAACGGGGCTTCGGAAGGCTTGGCAAAGGGTGGTGGACAAAATATTTAGGATATGAACAGGCTTTGGTCGCAGACCGCTACGGTCTTGACTTCATCATACCACTAGCGTTATAGGAGCAGGTACGGGATAAATCCGTTCAATACAAAATGTATCGCGAGGAGAGTCGCCGAATAATGTTGAAAAGGCTGAGTGCGACATGAGAACCGTTCTTAGTTGACCTCCGGATCGAGATTCGAGTCGTTCGGAATTCCCAAAATATCTGCTCACATACACTTAGTTAGGAGAGGAATACCCATACAGTCTTAAGCTAAGTGCCAACGGGGACTCTGAAGCTCTTGGCATTTGAACGTTTGCCGGCAGGCGAAGCAACTGCGTGAGCGTGAGAGTTGGTGAAGGAAAAAGCTGAGACGGCGTTTCGAAAGAATTCGGACAATACTGACAAGATTCGAGGTAATATTGATCGTGCGGCGAGCACGGTCATAGGACTGCGTGAATGGCCGGCGTGCCAATTGCTCGCGCGGCCGAGCCACAAGATTGACACGCCTTAGCCTCGTGTCGACAAAGTGTGTGTATCGGTGGCTTCGCGCTTGGTTCACGGTTAGTGCACTTTTCCATGTCACAGGTATATTTCATTGCGTAGTGCGCACAGTTGTCGACACCCCATGTGTGGCTGCGTACTCTTTGACGTATTGGTCGCGAGTAATGGTGCCAGGGTGCGGTGGACTCGTCGTACTAACTTCGTCACGCTATGCAAGATCTGAAGTGCACTGCTCGTTGTAATATCACAGCTGACAAGTGGTCCCTGTAGCCCAAGAATGAGCGCTTAATTTAGCGGAGGCTTCTACATTGAGCATGCTGGTCGCATCAGGCGCAACCTGACGAAATCATTAGAAGTGCGCTCCATGCAGTGTTGCCGATATTATTTCAAGTTCCTCTTTAACTACATAAACTGAGTTTCACGTAGATCTACGCGTTTTTGTAGTCCCTCTAAATGCTTTTGCCGTTCCTTTCAGGTTTCTCTTTCAACACATGAGGGAAGTTCATCCCACAGCGTTTATTATTGTCTTGTATGAGAACTAACTGGATCACGATATATATCATGCTCGATATTATTAGCTAGGTGGTGATTTACATGGTGTGTAGGTTACGTATTGTTGGTATTATTGGTGGGGCAGCATCCTATGCTTTTGTCGATATTTCACAATGGTGGCCCATTTTCATCACATGTGTTGCTAATATGAACGTTCCATAGCTGTTCCGCAACTTGTTTGGAATGACTCGATCTCTTATCAACAAAATCTTGTTTGTATTCGGATCGTGCATTGCGTTCTTTGATTGTTTTCGTTTGCTGTTGGGAGTGTCTTCGAAAGGCCTAAGAGAATTATTCAAAAACAAATCATCGGCTTGCAAAATTTTCGCATAAATTGGTGAACGTGGGAGATAATAAGTGCTTGAGAGAGGCTGCGTGAGCAAACGTTGTGCTTGTAACGCAGTCGGCTCGGTTTTCGTTTTCCGCCCCCAAAATGGCGCTCTCAGGTAAATGCTTGAAAAGTGGAATCCGCGCAATTAAACGTTTCCCAATGTTGCACAGACAATTCATGTAATCGCGTCGAAATTCCGCACCATTAGCCTAAACTTTGTTTCAACAAAATGGAGCTCTAGTCAATGTCTGGACGCGAGGCTTCAATAGGCAATCATTGGATGATTTGCAAGACCTTGAGTATAGTGCGCGTGTGATGCAGTACTCTCAAACGGTATGAAGAGGCGGAGGAGCTTGCAGACACGCGGGGAACTTGTAAAGTAACTTGACTTCTATTCCCCACCGTCACTGCAGTGGATTAAAGCCGCCATCAGGGCGGATAAGTTTGTTGTCACGTATTTGTTACGAAAGGATGCTTGCAACAGATAAGACTTAGAGAGGCAGAAATAGGATGACGGGTAATAGCCATCTTGGCGTTTAATGGTGGTGGTAAGAATGGGGTTTCGGGGGCGGCAAGGTCTAGCGCCAATAAAGAGCTTCTGTTGGGTTTGAAGAATAAATAAAACTCGTTATTTTCTACACGATCAGAGATTTGGCAAATGCGCTGCAAGAACGGCAATCACGGTTAGCTTTTTTTACGTTTAGTTAGATAAATGGCTTGCAAACGCTCCTTGTCTCTCCACAGTTATGGCATTGATCTCATATTTTTAATAGGCATTCGCCGCAGATTGCTTTCAGAAGTAAGTACATGTGCGGAGCATGAGGCTCATGTCAGCAGCCGTTACGCTGATGGATATGATCTGCGATTTAGTAATCCTGGTAACTGTGTCGCTCTCGGCAGGCATGGCTTCTCTCGAGGGGAGAAACGGCGCGGTTGGCTCTGAACAACACGGCGACCTAGTCCGAGTGAGGCAGACTTTTATGGCTACGGCTGTGGTTATGGATGCCTTGGCGGGTTTATTTACATGCTCTGAACACTTGCCGTCCCCACACGACAAAACATTATAGAGGGGGCATTTGTTTGTTGTCGGATGCCGGCCTAAAGAGGTCGAGTGTTCTCGTCAGTGGCGGCCTCGGGATGTGGCTGCTTTGCAGATGTCAAGTTACGGCCATCGAGGTGAGGAATGGTGTGACGGTAGTATGGTCTGCAAGACAGGTCGATAAGTTGGTTATTTATTGAGTACAAATATGACAGGTGCGTCGTTTACGCAAGATCGCGGATGAAGCGCAAGTTCAAATATCACTAGATTCTAGCGTGTCTGTCAGGCGATGAAGGATGAAAAAGAGTCAGAAATCACGGGCGCATATCATCTAGCGCGCTGTTGACGCAAGTGGTTCCTAAGACATCTTAGACTGCCCAAGCATTTTCCTTTTTGACATGTTGTCAAACGAGCATGCTTCGCTGAATTGCCAGCAGCGGAGGCTAGTTCAATGAGAAATTGCGTTTCGTGGGTCATGAGAGTGCGCGCTGGAGGAATGTGTGCTCAAACGAGACCGGGCTCTGGTTAAGACGGGCATTCCGCTATTCTCTTAGCACCTGGACATCGCCATGCTAAGGTATCGAGCAGTTGTAGCGTAGCCATTTTGGAGTGACATTCCTGACATCTGCAACGGTTGACGTCAACTTTGTGTAGCCCTCTTCTCACAGAGCTCATTGGCCGCCCTTGTGTGTGCGGTCTATCGCAGTTTACCATTTGGAAGTGGAACAATTCCTAACATCGCGGCACAACGTCAATTTGTCAGCCTCTTCTCCACCATTGCGCCTTGTTTCGGCGATTGCATTGAAGACAGTTCCAGAGTGTACCTATGCATCGAGATGAACAGATCGTCTTAGTATCTCTTCTAACATGTGCTTTACAACGTAGGCATTATCATATCCATACAGAAGCGCATGAATTTTGGCAGCCATGAATGATCTAGTCACTCGCTTACATCGAGAACTTCCGGAATGTAGTATGTTACCACGGTTTTTGCTGTCCACCAGAAGTAAAATGTGACCGATCTGCGATCTGTTCTCCTTTGCCTTCGCGAAGGATGCTTCAGTAAAAAGCGCGAGACGAGTAGATTCCAAATCTACCAATACCTGCTGTAGAGGATCATCGATCAATGATGTTGTTTAGAGTGCGGATATCCTTAGACGTAGGGGCAGAACTCGCGGCAGCAAGACGTTGAACTGATAGAGACAAGTCTGGTCGGCTGCAGTACGCAGCATATTGAATTTTGGCGCGTGTGCTTGTGAACTCAGGCGTGATTAAACCTTCTGGAATTACCGCAGCTTCTTCCCCTGAGTGATCTTCACAGCACTGTCAACTAGGATTGAGACAGTCATACCGTTGAAGTCCAGTGTGCCTGGTTTCAATAACTTCCTAGGCTTATTCTGAACGGTCCGGAATCGTTTGCAAATATTTTTTTGTCCTCCAGAAAGCTGTCATTACCGACAGCAAACAAATCATCGACTTGTAGGGCAATTATTCCTTTGGTTCAGCTGAAAGACCGTCTGTATAACAGACAGATATCGGCTTTTGTCGGCCGCATATTCAAACTTTCTTTGTGGTAGCTGTGGTACGTGACAAACCAATGGAGACTGCTTTCTGAAATGCCATTCAGTGGCATTAAAACGAATGCCAATGCATGCGAATCCAAGCTCATTTCTGGCGGTGGCTTGAGGTAGATGTTCCTCTTTATGGGAGACTCTCACTGTATGTAGGCCATTGATATGCCCCTGACATAAGCAGTGTGTTCCTTGTATATTGCCGCGAGAGCCATGGTCAATCTTTGGTATAATCGGGATACTGTCGGTGACTTTATGGCTATGTGGAGAGCTCCTCTGTCACGGAAATTTTGTGCGACAAGTCTAGACGTCTCAAACCTCTTGCCGTTCATATTCTTGACACGATCTATCCATCGTGATCCAAATACGCGAGTGCCGTTCGGAATGAGTCGAGAATCTAAAACTTTAAACGCATTCCTCTTATCAAGAAGAGCAAGTTCTTTTCTTCTAGACTCGTCAAATTTGTGATCTGTACTGAGCTGGGCAACATCTGCCACTGTGGTTGATTGTCCGAACATAGCCCCTATAAACCCCGGTTATGGCCGAAATATGGCCGATATGTGACCGAAATGTTGGCGTATAAGTCGAACTTTTGTGAGAACGCGTATCTCACCAAGATAGGTATTTCTTGTTTTTCAATGCGGCCATATATGGGCCATATTTCGGCCATATTTCGGCCACATGCATGAAAACAAAAGCTCCTTATCTTGAAGAGATATATGCTCTCACGAGTTTTCGACTTATACGCCAACATTTCGGTCACATATCGGCCATATTTCGGCCATAACCGGGGTTTATAGGGTAGCTGAGAGCAGTGTGGCTGAGAGATTCGCTGCGTTTTTCTCTTTTGCTTCAGTCGTAGAAGTGTTTGGGGCGTCCTGTTCTTCGGATTGGGTCTGGCTGTGCTGGACGATCGTGTTGGGTGGGACGAGTGCGGAGTATAATTCTGTTTGAACGACGTGTGATAGTAAAAGTACGCCGACCATGAGGTAAGTGTACCATCACAGTCTCACTTTCAATTTGGATAAATGGGAACGGTCCCTCCCAGCGTTTCAAAGTATCTCTGAGCCTATAAGAAAATTTTTCGGTTTGTGCAGCACGCGCGGATATTAATTGGACGCTTTTTCAAAAATTGGAGCGCCCTTGGTAGTAGAATTAATGAATAAAATCGCGCCATACGGCCCCGTCTAGGGTATCAAAAGAGAAGGCGATAAGAATATTGAAGAAGTGTTGAAGGATAGTGTTAGTGGTACATGACGCTCACAATAGCATAACGTGCCACGAGAACAACCATTATGCACCCTCCAATGACACTCACAAAATCAAAAAAATTGAAAATTTAATATGCACCCTGCTAAAAAGAAGGTCGTGCGGAAGTCTGAACGAGTGTAATGTGAGAGTCCGGCACATCCAAATTCCTTCATGTTACGTCCACAAAATTGAAAAAATTTCTTATAGGGTGAAGACATAAACTAGTGATCCTGCAGGTTGCTTTGACACAATCGCCTCGTGCTCTTTACCCTTGGTTCCACCGGTATGTTTGAGCCCAAAAGCCAAGCGACGTTTCGCCTGTTCTTTGTGTACAGCACTCTTTGCTGCCTCCGTGGCTTTGGCACGTTCGACCTGTGTTGGGGCTGGGGTGTTCCGGGCAGGGCGTGGAATGAAGCCAAATACGAGAAGTGTGGGGCATAGTCCTTCAGGGCCAACCGTGTCATTCACAGTTTTTACCGCCATTTGAAGACAGTCCGAATCCGACTCAGAGCGCGACATGCTGTCTCGGATCTTCTGGTATAGAACGCGTAAAGGACCATGGTACTTTTCTACGAGTGACATTGTAGATGGAGATTCGATAGGTGCTTGCAGCACAGATATGTTTGTGCTGTCGGCCGTATCAAGAAGCTTCTTCGATACAAAGTTGCTGCCGTGATTGACGTGAACGAAATCCGACGGACCTAGTTACATGCGCAACCAGCAGCGTAGAAGCGCTTTCTATACGTCTGACGATCGCACGAGGTTTAGGAACAGAGCCAAATTGTAATTAGTATCTTCATCAATGGCATGCAGCACTGGTTTCTGATTGATATATTATAGATAGCGACACCATGATTGAACCTTAAGTATCAGTTCTAATGGTGATCTTGAAGCGCCGAGGAGTTGGTCCGTCTGTCACACATGTGAGACATGCTTTAGTTTTGTTCTGGACAGTGTCTCGAACTTCCTTGCTCATTTCGTCCGGTCGTGCGCGCTTCAGGAGGTTTAGAACAGCCTGCGCGCTTTTTTGCCCAAACACTTTGTGGAGTTTTCGAAGTTCATCCTCGGTGCACAGATTGTATAAAATGTCTCCTCGTTTCCAGTTTTGAACAAGGAAATAGTTCTTGAATTCCAACGGTTGAATGAGATGTTTATGCGAAGCTTTTCGTTTCTGAATGCTGATATCTAAGCCATTGTCTACGATGTATTTCATGCCGAGCAGACTGGGTCCATTTCCGAACAGGATCTGAATCTTGACATCGATTGTCAGGTTAAGACCTTTGAAAGGGATGGGAATCATCGCCGTGCCAATTGCCTTCTTACTTCCTTCGATTCATGTCAGACATCTCGTGTCGTTCTCCTCTAGCTAACTCTCCGATGCATAACTGTCAACTTCGTTCCTTGGAATTAGATATGGATTCAGCACTTGCACCGTCAGATGGTGGGTCCAGATCGCGAATTTCGTCGTAGAGCTCCTCTACGATGATGTTGTCTGACTGCTGCAAGCCGTTCTGTGCATCTTCGGCTGCAGTAGAAGTTTCAGGCGCAATCGGAACATTGTTCGTTTCTGCTGTAGCCACTACAGGTGCGTGTTATAATTGTGGTTGACCTATGAACAGTTATAACTGTTCACACCTGATGGATAGGATCTGCGATAGATCCTGTACTGTGTCGCTCCGAGGCCGCTTCCCTTCGAGAGGAAGCGGTGCAGTGGCTCAGACAACTGGCGACCAGTCCGTGTGAGCAGACTTTGCTACGGCTGGAGAGGTTCTCGCAATGGCGGCCTCGGGATGAGGCTGCTTGCGATGTCAAGTACGGCCTCGAGGTGAGACTGGTTGGCGGAGATGCTTGCAAGACAGTCGTAGTTTTAATTTGTTGAGTAAAAGATGATAGTCGTCGTTCACGCAAGATCGCGGGATGAAACCAAGTTCAAATACCACTAGATTCTAGGGTGTCCGTCGGCGATGAGGATGACAAAGTGTCAGATCACGGCAAATATCACTGTGCGCCGTGACGGGATGACTGCGACATCTACACCTCAAACATTTCAAGCAGAACAGAAGTGCTTTTCAGCTCATCCTTCTTCACTGGATTTCTGTCAAGTCTAGCACAAGGAACAGACACAAGCCCGTCAATTCAAAAGATATTGAAATCAAGAGTATAACACCTTGATGAGGGGTGACTACCACTTACTGCATTTCCTCCAAATCCATTTGGAGACACGCGAGAGCCAAGTCTTTCTTCACATTTTGTGTCTTTCTTCTTCTTCTTTAGTATGGTCTGCAACTCCTTATTGCGACCAGAGAAGTCGTTGAACTCGTCCGAGCGATCGGTCAGCTCGCTTGTCGCCCTCATGGACCGGGGTGAAACGTCGCAAAATTCCCCTGTTTAGCTGCACGTAAGCAGGAGGTCACGAGCAGGTCATTGGAATAAGATCCTACCTCCGTTTCCCTGACTATTCGCTCTGAAGAGGGGTTTTCCAGGGTTTTCTCGGACGGACTACACTAAGGTTGGATTACTGTGAAAGGCTACTGACTGGTTCTTGCACTTGGTTTCGCCGATGATATGGGGATCAGGTGGAAAGAACGTCGCTCATGGTTTTATGAGTGGCTAATGTGGTACATGCAGAGCCCCTTGTCGTGGGGTACTCCTCCGCCGACGGTCTCTAGAGGATGAATGAAGAGAATAGTGGGAGAAAGAAGGCGATAAGCGTCGGTAGCGAAACGCGTGCGGTCGGAAACACCTAAGATATCTAATATTTCTCATCGTAGTCCAGTAAGTGTAGTGCGACTACTTCGTTGTGGTCAGTGGTCGCGATGTAGAGGTATAATAGGTCGTTGGGTCTTCAGCGAACCCACGCGTAGGAGCGGAAATTAGCTCTACCGTTTCCAAAAATGAGAGAGAGAGGGAGAACTTCTTATTGCCAAGAAGCAGGAAAACTCCGCTAAACTAGAGGTAATTTTCCCTCTTTAAGAGGGCCAAAACTTTCGACGGATATCGCTTAATCAAGTCTAACAGAGGTTTCTCTTCTCGCTCTCTTCAGTGAGGGAGCGTGTCCCGCCGGGATACGCTTGTGAGTGGGCACCGAAAAAGAACGTCTTCTACATTCTTCTTGACTTGCGTACCGCAATCACACTTCAATAGACGTTGGTCTAAGTAAGACGCCACCCGATGAAGTCCGGAAACGTGTTTTGTGCAGAGTTGCGCTAACACATCTTCAGATCTTCGTGCCTCAAGTTGATCGGTGATAGTGTCCATACATTCGCCAGCGATTGTTTTGCTCTTTGATTTGAGCCGCAGTATGGCCCTTCGTCTGTGTTCTGCAAAGTGGAATATAGTCTGTTCGCTTTGGAAACTAAGCTAGTTTTGGGGCTATTTGGGGCGCGCGAGGGGGTAGCAGAGGCTGGCACTCAAAAAATTAAGAAATTTTGGAATATTAAATTCCATTTCGCGCAGTTTAGTGCTTGGGTCCCCTAGTTTTTGTAGAGGTTCTACTTCGCCGCACCACCCCATTCACTCTTTTCCGCGACCCTCTCTCAAAACTTCACTCGTGCTAGTTTGCGTTTCCATTTTCTCCCATGTTGCAATGCCAATCGCAACTCATCCCACCTCAATCATCCCATCACTTCTTCCCAGTCCCCACCACCCCCGCTATTTACCCATTTCTCGCCCATCACGCGTTCCCATCCTCTCTCTCCGTCTCCGCAAACGTCATTTTGTAGAAGTCAGGTGGACAACCCTCCCCCTTCTCGTATACCCGCCTCGCCCCAAAACGGCTTCAAATCCCTCCCATCCTTCTCTCCTCCTGTTCCCTCAGAATCCCCTTCGCAGTCCGCGCTACCTCCGCCGCACTCCTAAACCCAGTCACCACCGGAGCTCCCACTCCCTCCCGCGCCACCTCCTCCTCCACCTTCTTCATCTCCTTACGCCTCTTCTTCAGACGGCTTTTCCCATCCCCAACCCCACCACCCTTTGTCTTCGGTGTCACAGGAGACCCCTTCTGCACCGCCACCCTTCCCACACTTCCCTTCTCCGTCTTTCCCTCCACACCTCCTTTCACCCTCTCCTCTTCCACCAATCTTTGCCTCTTGCACAGCTCCTTCACCTCCTTCTCCAGCACGTCCAACCTCTCGTTCAGAACCCTATTCTCCTCCCGCAACTCTCCAACCTCCCTTCCCGCACACTCCACTATCCCATACACATGATTTCTCATCTCCACTCCCAATACCGACAACGAATTCCGCAGGCTCGAAATCGCCTCAACCGAAACACCACTACCACCCCCACTCAGCACCACACCGCCCATTTCCGTTACAATCTCCACAATTCCATCGTCTAGTTGCTCCTTCATCACCAACCCCAACATCCCCACTCTCGCCTTCATCTCCCCCACAAACCGCATCTCCCTGTCACCCTCTCCGCCCCTACTCTCTATCTGGTCTCCAACCTCTAACTGACTCAGATGCACCGCACCCCTTCTCTCCATTGCGACCCCTTCCACCTCCAATTCTACCCCCTTCTCCACCTCATCACCATCCCCTCTCCTCGCCTCACACTTTTTTCCTTCATCAGCCACTTCCTTCTTCTGCGACATCCGACCAGCCGCCGTAATCACGTCCTCTTCCCGCTTTGGTGACAGCGTCTGCGGTACCTCCTTCCCCTCCAACAGCACCCACAGCTCCTCATCCTTCACGTATCCGTTCGACATCTTCAGAAGAAGAAGTAGTAGTTGGATCGAAGTTTCCGCTGCGATACAGTGCAATCGAGCTAAACTGTGCTGTCCACCCCCACTGTCCAACCACACGGGCTATATCCAGCACCATGATTGTCCCTGTTTCCCTCATCCCATTTCCCGCCAAAACATCTACTGTACACCTTCGCGCCTTCCACTATTTAAGCGCAACCTCTCTGTCTCCTCTTCGCGCTCACATATTCCCCACCCACCTCGCCTCGACCGGCGATATTTTTCTCTTCCACCATAACCTCACTCGATGGTTATAGCAAAACAGGAAGATATCGCCAGTGGAGGCAAGCTAGGGACTAGTGATTGTACTTAGAGTTGCTCACCCTCTGTCTCGACTGGGGGCATGTTCTTCTTTCGTCACATCCTGTGTGGGTTGTGACAAAAAAAGAATATGTCACCACTCGACACCGGATGGGTAACAATGATAGCACGTAGAGTAGTTCATCCTCCCTCTCAGCGTCCACTGGGGATATATTGATGGTCTCTCATATCCTTTCCCGGTTGTGATACAAGAGAAATACATCTCCAATGGAGACGGAGAATATAGTCGTGATAACACGTAAAGGTAACAATGTAATAAACAATAAATTTATGCTACTATCTCTAACCAACCTTTCGAAAACCAGCTATGACATGAGCTGGGTTACTCGAGCCAAAGATGGCAGATCCTGCAACTGAAATGTTTGCACCGGCCTTCACTACTCCTTTCACAGTTCTCAGTCCAATACCCCCATCCACCTGTATCCCTATTCTTGGGTACAACTCCCTTGCATGTCGCACCTTATCAAGAACACCCTCCATAAACGCCTGTCCTCCAAACCCTGGCTCCACCGTCATCAACAATAACATGTCTACAACTCCTTCCTTCATAAGTGCTTCGACGACCTTTATAGACGTATTCGGGCGCAACCCAACTCCATCCTTTTAATTATGGCAATCCGAGTGAAGCTATAAAACCCGTTCACGTCATTTATGAAGCCAAAATGGCTCCTTTCATCCTGTATTAAAGCTCCCCGTAACTCGTACTTTACAACTACTTTACAACTCAGGTTCGAAATCAGTTTCAATCATTGTACACTTTCTACTCTTCCACCCACTTTTCATAAAACATCATCACACTTTGTGGCTTGTCGTCTCATACAAGCCCTATCATTCATTCAGTACAATCACATATCATACATTTCGCTCACTTTCACAAAGTGAACCATGTTCCCGTTCTGCGCTTCCCAACCGTTTGTACTTACGTATTACTCTTTACCCCAGCAGTTCTCCGCCCCATCTTCCCTTTTTATCGTCACACAAAAACAATCGAACACTTGCAATGAACTCCCAGTCCGACATGCCTCCGACTCCGCCTCCGAGTCCCAGATACTCTGACGTCCCTCAGGCCTCATCTCCCGCCCGAAGGACTCGGGCCGTTATTGTTGGAAGGGGTCGTATAGGTACCATGCTGGCGAACGAAGAAGATACGGTCATTTCCGCACACGAATTCTGCAGCATGGCTGCTACCTCTCATCTTTCTGATGTACCGATACTAGTTTGTGGAAGAACGAACACCCTGGAGACCGTAATTCAGGCTTGCCCTTATTCTCTCAGAGAGAATCTCGTTTTCTTCCAGAATGGAGACATCATACCATTGGTTTCGAAGCTCGGTGTGGACAAATGTTCAAAAGTTGTCCTATACGTTGGTGTCCCCTCAAGAAACGCAGCTCCGCAGGATGGCGTCACTCCTCAAAGTCCGGATGGTCTCACTGTCGCAACAGGAAAGTGGGCCTCCAACGTTGCCGACAGGTTTAGGTCTATGGGTCTCACTTGCGGGGTTGTCGACGAAGACACATTTCTCGTAAGCTATTATGAGAAGCTCGTGTGGCTATCAGCGTTCAACATCGTCGGGGCCTCAAGAGGTTTCATTCCTATGGACGTAGTCGCTACGGAGTGCAGTACGATTGTGCTCACAATAATGAAGGAGCTGTTGAAGATAGTTTCGCTTAAGACAGGTACTACTTTCAACCTGGAAGAGACCGTTGGGCGACTTCTTGCATATAGGAAAACTCTCGTTGGCTTCCCTACTTCTTTCTCCGACTTTCAGTTTATGAACGCGTACTTCTACGACTTTTCCCGCCAAGAAAGAAACATTGTAGGCGGTGACCCCGCTCCTTTTCATACATACTACGTCAACGTTGTTAAGGAAAAGTTATTCCCCTCCCCATTCCCCCAGCTTTGAGGTTAGAACACATGACTTTTCGGTGTCGTAAACATTTTAGAGATAGTTAAACATAAAAGTTACTTTATCGAAATGACCTGTTCCTATTACATTACTTATATTGTTCTTCCTTCTGTGGTTCAAATATGCCCCTTTAAATCCTACATCCGTTATCACTAATACTTCGCTAAGATTTTGCTAGATAGAAAATGGTCATTCCATATCATTAAAGTGCACGATACTAGTAACGAAACAAGTACAAAAATTGTGATATTTCTGAAGAACTAAGCGTTTGCATTACTTGAGGCACCCGTATAAAGTAAGGTAAACCTTTTATGGGTTTCAACCCGTAATGGAGGATGTTTTACTCTTCTTGGTTTCTAAGCTCATGTTAAAGATATTTACAGTTTTCTTTACCCACTTGAACCCGTACATATAATTTATGACTAAATCATCCTTTCTTTACTTCAAATCGATGCAAAAACTTCTCCTCCTAGTAACGTTTTAAAACAGTACTACAATACCCTTATATGGTCGTTCTTAGACTCTTTTTATACTACGAAACACCTTGTGAACATCAATCACATCCTTCTCATTCGTATACCCACACCCATTTGCAAAACGAACCCTTTCGAAAGCTTTCAAAACATGTATAACTCGGAAGTTAGAGCCCAAGAAGTAGCTCCTCAGCAGCTGGCTAACGAAATCTTCGAAAATGGCTACGCCGTGATTAGTGATGTTGACGGTACTCTGAAAAGAGCTGGAGAGAACATTCCTGCCGAAACAGTCAAATGCATGAAGTACATCAACGCACGCGTTGGTTTCGGAATTGCTACTGGGCGAGATATAGAGGATGCCGAGAGTTTCATGGAGCACCTGGGTGGCTACACTTCTGGCATCTCTGGAAACCAAGGCGCACGGGTGAGATTATCCAATGGTACCGAAATTGATCAGGACCTTGACAGGGAAGGTTACGAAAGATGTGCAGCCGAACTTGAGAGACTTGCACTCTCCTTAAATGAATCGCATGGACTTCACGAAGAGCGTCAACAAGCAGTGGTGAGCACTAGAAAAGACAGTGGACTCCCTAACTTCACGTACAATGGACTGTCGAAGTGGAAAACAGAAGTTAACTCCGGTATTTCAAAAGTGTTGACATCCTTTCCGAACCTGGTTGCGTACCCTCAAGATGAAAACTGTGACATAGGGGACATTCGTTTCACGAAAAATAGTGGGGCGCTAGCCTTGGTTGAAAACGACCCCCAGTTCGACACACATTTAATCGTTGCTTTCGGGAATGCTTCCAATGATGGCCTTCTATATGAAATGGCAACCCTGGCAGTTCATGTGAAGGGAGAAGACCATCCAGCAGCGGTAACATATCTTGTTGATGGCGTGGAGGACGTGCATGAGACCATCAGAAGGGTGGCAGAACTGTACGGGTACAGAAAATGCAAGTGTCAATGGTTTAGAAATGCTCTTGGAATTTGTTTCAAGTGCTACGATGCCTTTAATACTTAGCTATGATATGAGATCTCAGTAATAAAAGTGTCGTGTATATCTCAATACCCTTTTATGAATCTTGGTGGTTTTTATCGTGCTGCTTTTCCTCGTAGCCGTACAACAGAGCCACCAACATAATTATCGAATGTACATCCTCCACGCTTTCGAACAGGTTGTGTACTCCACGCGGGATACAATCTTCTTTGACGTGAACGCCGTACACGCCTACCTCATGCAAAGGCCCGTCGCTCAAAGCACTTCCGAACGTCACGACGTCATCCGTATCAATAAATCTCGGTTCATTATCCACAAGATTTTCTCCTCCGCTTCCTTTTGTGTATCGCTTGTCCACAATTTCGCAACTTTTATCGCCGGGATAGATAACAAACGCATCCATCTTCTGCGTCAGGTCCCCAATAGCAGAATCCACTTCTTCTTTCCACTGCCACAGTTTGTTGTACACGAAATTGGGAAGGCCACTATCACTTCTGGTCTCCACGAACCCCTTGTCATCATCACTCACAATACCATGCCTCCTATTCAAATCCCTTGCCAGGAACAGTAGTCCGTCAACAGTGTGGTCAAGGGTGTGATCATTGAATGCACCCTTAATTTCCCTCTCGTCAGAGAAACGCAGGAAAGCTCCATGATTCGCCGAGACACCAAACTTATAGTCTCCGAGTCCTTCCATTTTCCCCTCCACGTCGCCCACATCACCCCCTGTGACAAGTCCGAAACCAACACGTTCGTCAATGAACTTCATACACTTCACAACTTCTTCTGGAATTGACTCTCCTTCTCTTCTCAACGTTCCATCAACGGAACTTAATATACCGTAACCATTGGCATATATGAACTTAGACAAGGTATTTGGTGAAATTTCCGCCAAGTCTCTCTGTTCCTCTGGCATTTTTCCTGATACAGTCACCATACTGCCACAAGTACCGCATAGACAGGAACTGTATAGACTTCTCAGTTTCATACTTGTCTCAAAAGCAACCTTAAGTGCAGTTTCAGAAATGTTAGGACGCTACATGTTCAATTGCGAATTGACTGGTGCCACCAATGATGTTAACGATACCGAGCATTTGACATGTTGCAATTAGACGCAACTGGACCAAAGACGTTTGACATTTGTTCAATTACCAGCCTGCCGCACCTTTTCTATGTTCATATGTATAGCCTTGTAATATTATACTACTCTTAATACTCGCAAGACACACATAATTTACTAAACATCTCATTCTCATCCACTTCGAGGCGCTCGCAGCCTCATTATTGGCAAATCGTCATCACTACTACTCTCGAGCACTTCGGTTCTACCGGCGTCCGCTTCCACACCAATCTCCACGACCACTTGGTCTTCGTCCATGTCAACCGCCCCACCCTCCTTATCGGACAACAGTTCATCCTCCGCCTCCTCCTTCTCGTCACCATTGACAAACGTGGGTCGGAAATCCCGCACCCGATGAACAGCATCAGGTAGTGCGTAGCACTCTGGTACCATGTACATGTGGTATCTAACCAGCAAATCCATAGACTCGGGCCTATCCACCTTGTCCTTCCCACTTGCTCCAGCATGTGTCACATCACCACGGCTCACGAATACAGAGTACGGTGGGATGATTATCGTCTTCGCTGGATACACCTCCGACATCACTCGCAACTGTTGGTTGTTCATCCCCACCAGTTGATGGCTTCCAGCGCTCACCCAGAGAGAGAAGCCCTCTTTCCCAGAGGCCATTACAAAGTATCCGGGGTGGCCAGTATTCATTGTTTCCTTCGTAACCAGACCACTGAAGTCGGTGTGCAGCGTCTGGCGCTTGCACTTTCTCGTCGTTTCCAGAAATCGACCACCAGGTTTCGGAGTGTACATCTTCACAGCTTACCTTTCATTGTCTCATAGTCCCAAAGCCGCAGCAATTGTACCCATTCGAACATCAAGTAAAGCACGCGACCTTACAACCCACCTGAGCTCCTCATTATCCTCCGGCTTCTCCACCGTACCCCAACGTGTCGACATAACCCCCCCTCAAATGGTCCATCGCTACCGTCCTTTCATCTTCAATCATGCGGTTTGATTATTTGAAACAACGAACTTATGTTGCCTCCCTTTCCGTGGTATCGGCATCGGGCTCCATACTCATTCTGAAGAAGTCCACCAACTTCCCGACACATCTCCGGAACTCCCGTAGAATTCTTCCAACTATTCCCATTGAGGGACACATTATCGATCGCAAGCATCAAGAGCATACATTCTGGCTTAGGCTCAGCTTGCGATTCGCCGAGAGCTTTGCCCACATTCGTCATGCTCCTTCCAGGCAACCCAGCACTCTTTCATCATCCTACCTGTCGGTCGTATCGAGGATACTGCATACCAAATGGTTCTCGCGGTGACGGTAGCGATGTTCAGCCCTTGCAGCGCTGCCAAAGAAAAGATGGTGTAATCTCTGAGATTCGAGACACTTGAGCAGCTCCGACCTTATGTCCCTTCGGACAAGTGAACTGACTCTGAGCCAGGGGTCTTGTCCTCAATAGTTCTTGCCTTGCCATTCCTGCGTCTCAGCCTGGCATACCCGCACGCATGATGGGTTCGGTGGCCATCATATGGGTCCCTCCTCGAACAAGTCCGTGCTCTCAGATTACCGGAAGAGCTGTGTAATCGGTCTCATGACCCCACTTGTCTCTTGCTGATCGTCTGGCGCAGCATCTTCTCGATACGGTTGACAAACGTGGACTGTCACAGAAAGAGCTCATCGTATACAATGCAGACTGCCTTGCGTTTCTCTGCATTCGCCCCTTCCCAATGCCACGAACTGAACTTCCATCGACTTCCTCTCAGCACATGTTCATTTTTAGTTGAGACATATGTTCATCCGGTGTCATGCTGTTCAGAGGTTAGATTCTCAGCTGTTGTGTGAATCTTTCTCCGTTTTCCTCGCAGAGCCCGCTGTTTCTTCTTCAGAGCTACAGAACTTCTATGCACCTCGATTTGCGTGCTCAATTTCGCTATAAAACTCACCTGCGCCCGTTTTTTCGTGCACTTCTTCGCGGCTCCCCTTCTTCACTGGCAGATGTTGCAGGCAGCAAAGCGCGGGAGTCTCCTCTTCGTCACGGACTGCTTATGGTGCGGGGGGCGGAATTACCTTGAGCATCGTCGCATCGATTCTGAAGAAGTCTGGCAGTTCTAAATTGATTTCGTCTGCTCGAACACGCGGCAATGTGTTTGAGGTTCACAACTTGTCCCAAAGGAACTGATACACAGCTGGTTTTGTCTGGTCTTTCACGTCATCTTCATTGGATGGAGCAGAAAGACTGGACTTCGCGTTTCAGGACACTTCCATGGACTCTTCTCGTTCCGTTCATCTCTCACTGGGCTCGAGCCGCGCGAACAGAGACTGCTCTATCATAGAAGAACCTCAGAACCTCCTCAAACTTTTCATTAAGCTTTGTCTTCGTCAGACCTTGCTTTTTTCAATAGAAACATCTGACGACAATTAAGGAATGAAAGGAAACTCCTCGCTCAATATAGCGGAGTATGCGGACAGATGTGTGAGACGTATGTACTCACAGTCTCACTATATCTCGAATCGGGCCAGCAATTCTCACGAGGAACATGCGTTTGCAGGGCGGACATTGGCATATTCAGATACTGGCTCTTGCCCAGTCCAAATCAGTGGCTCTCCTTCAACACTTTGTCCTTTCTGCAGGATTGCACAGTTCTGCGGCGCCACCCCCTCACATTTGAATTAGAATGGCGATCACATACTATAGCAGTGTTTTTTGTCTTTGCAACATCATCTTCGCATGGTACTCGTCGATATTGAGGTAGCGAAGCAACACTACAATTCTGTCATCCCAATGGGCCTCCATCTCTTCGTACAGCAGATTGCAACGCCAAACTTGGTATGCTTCCACTTCGGTGCACAGTCGCGCAATATTGTATAGTTTCAGACGATGCACCATCTACAATGACGCCTTCTTCGTTAGGCGGTCCTTGTCACTATCCTCTCTCCGTAGCTAGGCTCTTGTAACGGCACACTGGAGAACCATGACTGCAGATATCCCCTGCTTCGCTCATATATCTTAACACAAGGGTTCAACGTGCGTTTTGACTTTACTCACGGAGTAAAGTTGGGCGAGTGTCCACCAAGAGTGATGTCAACAGTAACAACAACCATCCGTACTGATTGAGTTCACCTTTGGTACCTTCTGAGAATTGTCTGTACGTCTTGCTCGAGTAGGTTGTCCTTGCTGGTTCCGCCCGGCTCGCCAGAACACTGAACGTGCCTTTTTTGCGGACAGAAGCACACGTTCATCGTCTCTGTGTCGCGTTTTCTGGTGCAGGTTGGGGTACAGATGGACGCAGCTCCTTGCGCGGATTGCGATCGGTCTGGAAGGGATTTCATGATCTCATCTTCTCCTCTGCCACGCGTTCCCTGCTGACCGGTCTGTTTCGACGGCAGAAGATCCTTGTGTGACGGTCTGATTTCATCGCAGGAGAAGCCTTTTTCGACGCAGTGGGCTTCGTACGGAGGTAGATCTGTTGTTTGACTGTCCCGCTTCGTAGCTGGGGATGCTCTCGTCTCCATAAGACCGCTTCGTAAACAGACACGACTGCCCGCGGAGGTGCTACTGATGCGCTGCTCTCGGGTTGATGAACTTCGAATTGGG